>CM068316.1:40984070-41246570 GCA_034766995.1 Acanthacorydalis orientalis
AATTAGATGTATTAACTGCATTTGTGCAAGGAAAATATTTTATGAACCATACGTTGCATGCATGTACTTAATAACATACACTCATTTATTTAAAAGGTCACTATTGAAATGATATTAGAAATGTGTAGTAGAACATTGAATCATTGCTCTATTCATGATAAATAATGTGGTATAAAATTAAAACGCAGATGTTTAATACGTATCTGTAAAATTGTAAATATAAGTATGTTTTTATTAGTTTGTATTGTGAATGAGAGAGAAAGAAAGTTGTCATAAAATGAACAAATGTCACATTGGAAACCTTTATTTTATTCGTTTTATAAATTGTATTAACCATTAGAAATTTCCTTTCATAATGGCAATAAAAGATAATTTGCATTTAAATTATGATATAACTATAATTAAAGTTTTATTCATAATAAAACGCTAGGTTTAATTAATTGAATCTGTAATGTATTCCGTAAAACTCAAATGCAAATATTTAATGTAAAAATCATATATATATATATATATATATATATATATATATATATATATATATATAAGATAAAGAATGTAATTAAATTAAAATATCCTGAAACTAATTTGATATGAATTACTCATTAAATTTAGTGTTTTAATTTTAAGAAAAATACCTTATACTAAATTCTCAATTGCATAATTGCAAATGTGCATGCTCATTGCAAAATAATTGTTACAATAATTAAAAAAATATTCTTGTAAAATGACTATGAGTTAAAGGTCGTTAATGTTCCTGTCGCCATAAAAGTTAAATATAGAAATCATTAAATTTAGTGTCTCGGACTTAAAATTTTAATTTCCAGATTAAAAATTCTGTTTTAAAAATATTTACTTTTTATGTGAGAACTAGATGATAACATTGAGAACGATACAATAAAAATAATTATTATTAATCCTTTCAGGACTTAAATGACTGGGTTCTATTCAGCAATTAATAATTATTCTATTTACTTAATTATATACTATATATATATATATATTGTGGTACTTTAAAACAATATTGGCCTTACTATCTAATTTCTTATATATTTTATAAATATCTAATTATACCGAGATCCTAATTTTAATATAATTTCATATTTCCTTTTTATTTCACAAATATTTACCTAAATACAAATATTGTTATAAATAGTATTTTATATTAATACCTTGCTATTATGATTATTACTTTTTGTTGTGTCGATCACCTTTGTTTTTTAGATAATCTGTGATGAAATAAAATAGACTTTGTATGGCTTAATAATTTCTCATTTTTAGAATTTTTTGTTGCAGATATGTTAGCAAAAATATGTTATTTTTACATTTTCTTAATGGGACATTCGAAGAAAATAAGTTCCACGTTTCCTATTTTTTCCATGTTGTAGGTTTTTTATTCAATGTTCGAATTAAATTCATATCCGATTTCTTTTATATTAAAACTAGAATACTTCGTCTCCTGATCGCTGCGCTCACCTACTTGTCAATTATAAACGTTTACATATAACCGAATGAAACAATAAACATATTTTTTTAAACTCATTTATGTCTATATAATATCATTATCGCAGACAGATTGCAAAGTTGCTGTTTTATATATGAGATAAACATATTTAGGTACCTTAAAATCTCGAGATCATAAATAAATAAGTTGGCATCATAGAATTTTTTTTGTGGATAATTTTGATTTTATATATATAGAAAGATATAATTTTGAGTCATTTATTAATCTGAGTTGTGCGGCTGTTCTTTTAAATTTGACTAATACGTTGGTTAATTTTAGATAATATTCCACTTCGCAGTTTGTTTTAATTCCTATTTATATTTTTAAATAAGAAGCGTTTTTTTAGTATTTTGAAGTCATTTTTAATTGTTTGTTGTTTATATTTCTCTACTAAGCTTGTGTAATTCGTTTTTAACTATAATATATATTGATCAGCCCATATGTTCTCATTGACTATTTTGTTTAGAACGCTTCTTAATTGCATAAGACAGTTATATTTTTCTATATTTAATTTTTTCTATCTAGTTTTTCGAATTCCTCAAAGCATTTTTTAGAAGATCTTTCTTTTTGTGATCTTAATAGTCTGATCAAGAATTGTATCATTCGTTTGAATACCGCGAGACTGTTGTCTGATTTCTAATGGAATCATATACCGATATCGAAAATAATATAATGAATATAAATAAAGAACATCTAAAATATGGAAGTATGACTTTAAAGTTGCCTCAGGAAATACTACATACATTTTTTAATAATGATTAGTTTGTAGTATTATTCATTTAAATTATGATAGTTTTTCTAACCTAAATAGCTTATATAAAAAATTGCTTTCCCTATCCTTTCCTTATAAACAATCACATTGATTAAAACCTATGTAAAATCAACGATAAATGTTCGAATCAAATGTATGTATGTTCATAGTTTTGTACATAAATGTACTATAATGCAAATGAACAAAATACCCATTGTAAATAACGCTGTAACTAACATATTCTAGAATTTCGTTACCGTACATCAAATTCAACTTTCATATCTGCATCTGCATGTAACTCAAATCGATTCAAACGACCTGAAGGTTAGTAAGCCGATAATTTAAAAATGACTAGCGGCTCTTCGTAAATATAGGTTCATTGAGTCACGAATAGCAGTGAAATAAATTAGAAAAAAACAGTCGTGACGTTTTTTTAATTATAGATACGTATATAATTATTGGACAATTTTCATATTTACCTGCACTTTCGATATATTTATATATATATTTGACCTTGAGGTTATTTTTTTCAAGGTCTCGCATGTGCAATTATTTTCACTGCCATAGTTCACTTACACTGATTAAAATTTGACCCAGCATCAAACATATTTCTCGAAGAGTCGGAGGTCATAAGTGAAAAAGAACCCTTCACCGTTTTTATACACTTTCTCCTTTAATATTTGTATTGATTCCAGCATGTCCACCGGAACTATCAATATGTACACAATTTTAATTACCGGAACTATCAATATTACTACACACCGTCCATCATGATTTTGTGTTATATTATTTCCTTATACTTTTATTTTGTTGTTTGTTGGTCTTGTTAAAAACTTATGTAATTCATATTACACCAAAACAACTATTAATCAAATTGTTAAATTAAATTTCCTTTGGTCCAAATATATTGTTACTATAATTTTTTAATGTAGTAGTTTAGTCTATTATTTCATCACAATTATAACCGGTTTCATTTAAATTGATTTTTAATTCTTCATTATTTAAAATAAAATACTCAATGTTCAATTTATATGTCCGTCAAAATAATATCCATATTTATATATATATATATATATATATATATATATATATATATATAATATATATATATATATATTATAATAAAAATAATTACAGCCTCTAATAATCCATTTCGGCATAAAAATCTCTTGAAAATTATTCCAGTTTAAACGATTCAGTGGTTCCTTTTTGCACAAAGTTACAATAATTTCATGATCTTTTTTACCTAACCATTAATCTCTTTTTCATATTTTTCAGTTAACAGTTTATAATATTCATCAATTACTTTTTCTTTCTCCAATATGCCTGGCACGTTTTCATTTCAGACTTTACTGTTCTTACATCTTTAATTTATTTTTATTATTTTTTCTCTTCTTTCATTTCTAATTATTTCATACGTAAATATTTCCATGCTTCTCTATGTTATATTAGTTTTTTTGTGCAGGGTCCATGTTTTATTGCATCAGTAAAAATAGATGGAATAGGTTGATAGAATATTTTTCTCTTTAAATAAAATGAATGTTTTACTTAATTAAATATTGAAGAATTTCATCCAAATAAATTAGGTGGTTTGTTTAATCTCTTGTTAACTTTCGTCAACGAATGACCCATTCTTCCAAGTAAATTGATCCAAATAGACATATATTGTAACTTCTATTTCTGTGGCTTTTATTTCGATTTTCCTCTAATAGGCAAACCATTTAAAATTATACACACACATATCTTTATTACTATCGTTCTCTCTCTCTCTATCTATATATATAGAGAGAGAGAAAATTGTTTTTCATATACTATTCATTTATTAATAGATATAGTTTATATTGTCTTCAATAATCATTTTTATTTTTATAAAAATTCGCTTACAACTTCTAAATCAATTGTAGATCTATATTTGAATATCCTATACACCCTGCTTTTTAAAAAAATATTTTTCTCATACAATGAATCTAAGATTTAAAACTACAGAAATTTTTTTTAACTTCCTTTATTTTAAAATAATACTTCTCAATGAATATCATTTTTTCTTTGTAAAATATCTATTGGATGTTAGTATTTATTTTATTTTCTTTCTTGTTGTCTTTAATTACTCATAACGTAATTTTTGAATCAAACTCGGGAGAACCTATAATAAATTAACCATTTATTTATCAAACATATATTTTCAAAATAATTTAGCCAATTAATTATTACATAAATTAATGTGCATACCAATTGAAACGAAAATTATATCATTTAATTTTTAAACATAAATAACTTAAAAAAAGAATATTAGTTCTATAAAATAAACGATGTACATCTATGAATTTAAGATAAATTTAAAACTTTGATTATTTCTCAAGTTATAAGTTTAAATATAATAATAGATTTTGGAAAATTTAAGAACCAGAACGGATTTGCTTTAATATTTATTCGAGTTCAATAAAAAGACTAAAATATTGATGCATATCAACATTTTGATTTTTATTTTTTATAACTTTTAATAATTGTCCTCTGTTACTTGTACAAAAGAGCATTTTTAAAAGGTTACGAAAGAAATATTAATACATTATTTAAATATGAAATTATATTTGAAACAGAAATATTCACTTCACATTTTAAAATATTTCTTGGATAGAATATTTAACGTAAAATAAACATTTAACACCAAATGAAAATAGTACAAAGATTTTAAAAAAAATCCAATTTAATTTATAATTAGAGAATTGTTTGACGAGTTCTTGAATGCAATACACCTGTTTTTAAAAGTATTCCAATATTATTGATAGAATAACTTGTATATTATTATTAATTTTATACAATGTAAACTAAACCTATGCAAACAATTTTAATATGAAGATACGCTATTAACTGATTAAATCAAGTGTCAGGGCGAATTTCATCTCCATATGCACGTCCGGAAGCCAAAGAAGAACTTCGTGCAGATATCATGTATATAGGTAGAAAGTGATAGTCACGTTCATAAAAACGTACAATCGACAATCGCACACGTACATCTAGTAAATTGTATGGATGTGAATATTTTTCCAATAAAAAATCACTTCACGACGAGACATCAATTTAAAGTAATTACATGTACAGATAGAAAGACACATTTTGTGTATCGTAAATGCAATTGTTGACATTAGATCTTAATTCACATCGTTAGAAATGTTTGAAGGTGATGTGATGAGCTATAATTTTTATATTGACTTTTACTGAGACTGAGATTCTTTAAACAAACATTAATTTAATAAAAAAAACAACTTTTTAATTATTTATCTTTAACAATATATATATATATATATATATATATACATAAATATTATTTTTAAAATGTTAAAAATAATTCTTTATCTTTTGTATACACAATAACAAATGTATAAACGTTGTAATTGTCTTGTTTTCCAGTGTATAAATTGTTATTGTGTGTACCTCCAGGAGCCTATGTGTGAGTTCGTTTCTTCTACTGAAAAAGAAATGAACTTATTCCCTAGGGCTCGTACAGAACAACATAATTATCATTTTATAAAACTTCCCTAATTTAACAATCAAAAAAGATTTAATATTTCAAATTTTAATGAATCTGCAGAAGTTTACATCAATTTAAGTAAAAACCCATTGATTGTTATATTTCATATTAAGATATGAACCCATAAATACACTTAATGTACTTTTTTAATACCCATAATACTTAGAAGTAAGATTGTTATTCATTACTCTTATTAATAATATTGAAATGTTTTTTCTGATAATTTCAATCTTAGAAATAATTTTCAATCAAATGTAACTAAATGGTTAATGCAATGATTGATCAGTATATTGTAAATCCAAAACCGTTGTTATATCTTTTTGAATAATTTATATCTTCGCATTATTCTAAATTAAATAAAATTTTAAAATCTCAACTAATATATATATATATATATATATATATATATATATATATATATATATATATATATATATATATATATAAACATAGAAATACTATATAGTTATGAAATTGTTAGATACACATACATTACACCGATTCATTCTTAAGCGATTGTAAAACAATGTCATCAAATCTATTTAAAATCGTGTCGATGTATTGATAAGTGCAAATGTTTTGAAAGTACCTAGTTTAGAATATCGTATCTAATAAAGGACACCTAATTACACCATTATTATTAATAAAACAAATTTCAGCCATTGACGCTCTAGAACGAAATGTCAAATGGCCGAGTGCTAACAACTTTATTAGCAAATTTCTCTTTAATAGCATATGTAATATTTGTTTATATTTGACCGTTGGACAAGATGACATTTTAAACAGATGATTAAATATGCTCATATCAAGAGCAAGCATTTCAATAATAGAATATGATTAATTAAAAAAATAGAAGTAAACAAATTTTGAAATATCTATTCTCTAAATAATAAACAAGAACTACGGAAACACTTAATATATTACAAATTAAAAAAAGTATATTAGACTTAATTTCCTTTTCATACACACAGGAAAGAAAGTTATGATTAAGATGAATAAACGATTTTAATACTTCAAGCAGGAATGTATAATAAGTGTTTAACATTGTACAAAAATAAACATATAAGTTCATATATCATAATAAAAACAAAGTTTATTATATGATTGCATATTAATACTATATATACGTTTATTTATTTAAGAAATATGCCTTAATATTCAGATTTATTTTTTTGTTCTACATAGTTCTGAAACAATATATTACAATTAACTTTTTTTAATACGTAGTAAAACATAAAAAAATGTTTTTTTTTTATCGGAAATAATGTATTTACTTATGAAATATACCCCACATATCAACATCATATGTGGAGTACATTTCTTAAGTAAATAATTTATTAGAATCAAAAATAGTTTCTAACTTTTTACACATCTTCATCCGGACCATTATTAACGAGAGAATGGTTACTTGCATAGATAGTTACTTGTAAGAAAACACGCGGTGGTTACTCACACAATATTATTTTTCATTTATAAATAGTATAGCTTCAACAATTATTTACAATAAAGAAACTTGATATTTCTGCGCGAATTCTGTTCTATTTGAAATCAAAAAAGTGCGTTCTTATTGGAAAACCTGTATATCCCTTAGTAAAACCAAATTTGTAAACAGATAAACCGAGGCAATTTCTTAGAGGATCAAACAAAATTAGATAATTAAAGTTCCGTGTTTTTTAACTTATTTTTTTTCGTAAAAGATGCCGTAAAAATACATACTACTAAAGGCACCAACTATGTATAGCCCTTCTACTAACACATTAAAAACTAATTTTCAGATTTCATCATTTCAATGACAATAATCTTGCGCTTCTAAAAAATCAATCTAATCAAAAATGTGCCGGTTCAAAAAAAAAAATATTCTGTACTTCCATGTAAATTAAAATATGTTCGGTTTTTGTATACACTTTTATTTAGTATGAATTAAACTTCAGATAGCTTGGTTTGAATCATGACCATGGTTTGAATATAGGTGCATGGTAGAGATATTTAAAATTGTGATTGTAATATTTATTATCGATAATTTAACAATACATAGTAGCCATACTGGATTTTATTTTATATATATATATATAATATTTCATTTTTCATGCCTAGATTTACATAAAACATATGTATATTTGTATTTATTATACATATTGAATATGCAAATAAAACACTATAGATTATAAAAATAAACAATTTTATAAATTATAAATTAATAAAGTTTATTTAACTTTTAACAGCATTATTACATATAATTATTTATATTACTAATAATATATACTTTTAAAACACATTAAAAAAGTGTATGTACATAATATATATACATACATGGAATGATTTTATGAACAATTTAAATGAAGTTTAGAAAATCTTAGGATACTTAAAAACTCTCCTCTTATTTTTCGTTGCATAATTATATTTGCATTAAAACCATTTTGTTTCATTATATTACACATTTCTTCTGGTTTATTTTCTTCTATTGCAACAATATAACATACCCCATGTTCTGTAAGAAAATTTGGTAAGACTTGTAAAAATTGATTGATAACAACACGTCCATCATGGCCACCAGCCCAAGCACGTTCTATACCATTTCCAGCTATTTCCTTATCTCTTGTAACCACATAAGGGGGATTAAAAACCACAATATCAAAAAGACCCTCTTTGAAATTACATAACATGTCCATATTTAAACACTCTACCTGAGCACGATTTAATATAGAAGTTTTTTTAGTTACCTCCGATGCTTTAAAATTGATATCTGTAGCAATACAGAACACTTTACTCGTACCTAGACCTTTTGATAAAGCAGTGATTATAACACCACTGCCAGAACCAACTTCAGCAACAAACAGTGGTTTATTCTTAACAAGTAATGTCAAATCATTTTCTAAAGCATCTAATAATAAAAAACTATCTTCTGCAGGTTCATATACATTCATATAGTCATCTGGAGTCAAATGATTTAAAAAAGGTGTATCCATTATGTAACATACTATTCAAACAATTCGTGTATATATAACAATATTTACACTTTTAATAAATATATATACATCAATGATTAACCTCCAAAATGACCTAAATCATCAGATGAAGTTTGAGGTATTGGTGGTGGACTCTGTACTGGGGTTGGTAATTTTTCTAACAGCGCTTTTCTCCTTATTGTTTCTTTTTCTATTCCAGCATGTATCTTATTAAGTCGATCTTGAGCACATTGTAATATATTTAAAACAATTGTGACTTTATGTTTAGCACTAACTAATTTCTTCACATACACATCTAAATCTAAATCATATTGCTGCAATTCCGAAATTTTTCGTAATTCTTCGTGCAAAATTTCAATTTGCTGCTTTAATTCTGATTGTGATATTCTGCAGAAAAAGTAAGAACTGAAGTAACTATTTTAATATGACTTCCTATTAAACGAACCTTGTAGCACGGACTCGTTCATCAAGTTGATCAATTGTTGGTTTCAGTAAACCCATTAAACCCTCTGCTAGGGTGTCTCTCGTGGGATTTTCACAGAAATTTTCAGTGTTTTCGTCAATTGATGTTGCTGTACTTTCAGTATCATCCATTGTCAAATCTAAATGTCACTCAGAGAAAATAAGACATATAGAGTCTTTATCTATGCATATAAATAAAATAAGACAACTATGTATTTGATATTGTCAGGCGAAAATATACCTAATGTAAATGTATATTACAAATTTACAAAATTTTAAAGGATGCTAGAGAAAATATAACACACGAAAGCATACTTAGAACAAGGATAGAAATAGTAGTATAACGTAAACTGTCAGTATAACAATGCCGAAATTCCCGCCAAAGTATGACTTAAATTAACCTTAGATGTAAAATTAAGCACATATACATTTTAATTACAAAACTTTACTTTGTACAAAGTTATATCATAATATTTACATTGTTCTTTATTAATTTTATCACAGTATTAGCTCGTATCAAACAAAATATCGTACTGTAGACAATCTAACAATATTAAATATGAAAACGGCCAGATCTCCTTCAAAAAGACGAAAAAATATTAAAAACGTAAATCCAAATGAATTATTACATCGTCAAGAAAAAATTAACATTCCAAAAAATACTCTTGAAATTGCTCGACAACGACTTCATGTTTCAGTAATACCTAATATATTACCTTTTCGAGTTAATGAAGCATCAGATATCTATAATTTTATTTCAAGCAGATTAAATTCTAATGGAAGCGGGTAAAATTTTGTTTTAATCCTATCTATTAATTAAAAAAAATTTAATATATATATATATATGTATGTACGTACTTATGTATATACAGATATCATTATATTTAGGTGTATGTATGTAGCAGGCGTACCAGGTACTGGAAAAACAGCCACTGTTACACAAGTTATTGAAAATCTTCTAAAAATACAAAATACAGAAGTGCCTGAATTTGATTACATATCAATAAATGGTATGAAGTTAACGGAACCAAAAAGAGTATTTGTAGAAGTAAGTTGTATATATATATATATAACACTTAAAATAATTTTGAAACAAATATATTCATTTTTAGATCTATAAACAACTTACAGGGAAAAATCTTGTATGGGATCAAGCACAAAATATGTTAACTAAACACTTCTCAAAAAAGAGTAATAAACCAGTTGTGTTATTATTAGATGAGGTAAAAATGAATACCAATATGAGTATTTATTGTTAAAGTCACACTTAAAATAATGTAGTTTTTAATTTTTAGTTAGATGTGATCTTTACTAAAAAACAACAAGTTGTATACATATTATTTGATTGGCCAACAAAGTCAAATTCAAAACTTATAATTGTAGCTATTTCAAATACTATGGATTTGCCAGAAAGGTACTAATTATAATTACAATTTATGACAAAAAATATAAATATGCAACCTAATACATAAGAATTATATATTATTTGTCCCTTTTAATTTTGAAGTTGAATATGAATTTTCAAAATCATATTTTTTCATTAGAATGTTCATGGGGCGTGTTGCAAGTCGTTTGGGCTTAACAAGATGTCCTTTTATGCCTTATACTTTTACACAATTGGAAGAAATTGTCAGAAGTCGATTGGAGGGTACTGAAGCTTTTCAAAAAGAAGCTGTACAACTCGTTGCAAGGTATAACTAAATTATATAATAAATAATTTATGTTAAGTAAACCATTATTATTCATAGAAAAGTAGCTGCAGTATCTGGAGATGCTCGAAGGGCACTTGATATTTGTCGACGTGCAGCAGAAATTGCTCAAAATCAAAACTGTATTGGTAAAGTTGGAATGAAACATGTAAACAAAGCACTTAATGAAATGCTTTCATCGAATCAAGTTGAAATTCTTAAAAAACTACCACAGTTTCAAAAGATACTTTTACAAGCGATTGTTGCAGAGGTAAATACATAAATAGAACAATTATTAAAAAAATTTCACATTTTTCTATGTGTGCATTGTTCCATAAATAATAAGTATGCTTTATATAAATACAATTTTTCTAGATGACTAGATTAGGAGTTGACGAAACTACATATGAAGGTGTTTTAAAACAGTTTCAAGCATTGTGCACTCTTGAAGGTCTTTCCCGACCTTCCTTTACTTGTATATTAATGATGTGTCGAACATTAGAGAAACGTAATTTAATTATTTGTGAAAACACACATAAACAAATAACAAAATTATATTTAAATGTGAATCAAGATGATTTACACTATGCTATGTCTGCTTGTTAAGAAAAATTACTTTTTATTTTATGTACAACGAATATTTTTAATTAGTAATGTTAAACTTATGTCATTATTTATTTGTAATAAAACATTTTTATCATTAACGTTAAAGTATGTATGTATGTGTGCGTGCGTGCGTGTGTGTGTGTGTGTATATATATATATATATATATATATATATATACACATATATATTGGAGGACATATAAACAAATATAAAGAAAGAAAAAATATTTTCAAAAGGTATAGAGTTTATTTTTGATTTAAAGAAAACCTGTATCATTAAATACTTAATTATTACTTCATTTATGCACTGACTTGTACTTAGTATATTTCTTTTACAATTTTTAGTAGAAATTTTAAAGTAATTCTAATATTTATTTTTGTGATTAATATATGTATACAAAATAATACAATGGGAAAAGACACCAATGTTGTATCATGGTTGTAACTATAAATCAAAAGATAAAACCAATCTGTGTCGGATCCAATCTACATAAAATCTATCTATGAGGTAGTCTCAATCCAGGTTACAAATGTCATTCAGCGCGAATTAAAATATGCAGTAGCATAGTAAGATAATTGCAAAGTGATGGAGTTTTAGGTATTTACTTTTAAACACCTTTCTTTAGGAAATATTTGTAAATAGATTCTTGATTTATTTTATTTATATATATTTCATTTTTTAAAGCATTGCACCTGTGAAAAGCCATATACTAATGGCGGTTAAATTTAAAAGTCGAATTTTAGTAACGATTATTATAGTTTTTATTCATCATTTTTAAATTATATGTATATATAAAATCAATTAACTGCTAGTAAATAAAATGAATTAGTATTATGATTTATTTTTATTTAAGTTTATATAAATTAGTTGTTAATTATTTATCCCAGGTTATATATGTGTTATAAATAAATATATATAAACATAATGATAAAAAGGATATAACAATTTAATGCCTCTTCTTGTAATTTAATATAATTGATATACAGCTACATTCATTTTTTTCAACTTAGTTTGTTCATAATAAATAAAAAATATTAACTGAAAATATTTAAATTTTTAAACAGAGGACATTTAATAATAAATTTTACATTTATTTCCTAATATAACTTGAATTGCAATTTATTCATATATTTTATTTTTTTCCCAAAATTTACAAAAATATAATTTTTTTAAGAAAATAAAACTATTTTGTTGTTTTATATGGTCTAGATTCTATACTGTCACATATTCAGATAAATTTATAAAAAATATAATACATGTTTAACAAAATAAATATAATGAAATTTAATTTCACATATAACATTAAACATAGTACATAAATGTTTCATTTTATATCATTTTTAATGTTTTTTTTTTAATATTTTCATGCTTTTTTTCAATATTTATGTTTTCTTTATAGGTTTAAGATTCATCAAAATTATTTTTTAAAAGAAAAATGGACTCACTTAATATTATAACAGATATAAACAATATTCAATCTATACACTTAAATGAAAATTCTAAACCCATAACTGAAAATGCACTGAGTGCTCATACTTTTGATTTAAAAATGCACAATGCAAACTTAAATAGTTCCATAGAAAACTTATCAGATTTTATTACAGAACTTCATATGTTCTCTTGTAAACTATGTGCTTTTCTTTGTACAAAACAGCAAGATATATATAAACACATTCTTAATTATCATAGTAATCAAAATGTTGATTCAAGGATACGTCTTAAATGTCCTGGATGTTCAAATGTATTTTACACTGAAACTTCACTAGAGTCGCATCTTTTAAATGATCATTTAATGTCTGAAGATGATATAAAAATTGTTTTGAAATCAAAATATGTATTTAACGATAAACAAGAAGTATTAAATAATATTCAAGAAGCGATAACTCAAGTAGATAATCACATTCTAAATATAAACCACAATATAGAAGCCAATGATAAAGTTGAAGTATCTTTAGATATATGTGGATTAAATTCTCATGAAAATTTATACATAGCTGTTAATGAATGCAAAGTAAAACAAAATATAAATGATCATATTATAAATAAATCAACAGATAATATGAATATGTCCATGAATAATGATTGTAAGACAGAAATGAATACTGATGTGGTAACAAGTTATGAAAACAGTACAGTCAAGGTGTTAAAAGTTATACTTCCGAAACAGTCTACAACTCATTCTAATTCAATCACGAATTTAAATTCGAAAATTTTTCCAAAAACTGAACCCAAAAAAATAAAAAAAAATAAAAATATTGTAGTTAAAAAGAAAATCAGTGATAACAAAATAGGTGAAAATGAAGATATGCAAGCTGTTAAACAATCTTTGTGTAGTATAAAAACATTAACTGACAGTGCTCTTGGGTATGCAGATCAAAAACAAAAGAAACAATTCAAATGTATGATCAATAATTGTCAAGTTAAAATGAGGGAAAGTACAAATATGGATTATCATAAACGATGTCATGGACCAAGTAATTCACTCGTATGTCCTGAATGTAATAATAACTTTGTATCATGGGCTCTATTGAGTGGTCACTTATGGCGGATACATCGTTTAGATTTAGAATTGTACATTTGTGACATGTGTGAATATCGGACACCAAGTTTAGCTCGTTTGAATTCCATACATCGTCTTACGCATAGTAATGAACGGCCATTTTTGTGTGCTATTTGTGCAAAAGCTTTTAAAAATCGTAAACAATTACATAACCATGAGGCGACTGTACATCGTAAACGTGGTAGCATGGTAAATGCAACAAATCATTTATGTTCCACATGTGGACGTGGATTTGGTGATGCTCGTCAATTACGACTGCATGTAGCATCTACACATGAACGTCTCCGCCCCTTTCTTTGTGGTCATTGCGGTTATAGATCCAGCAGTCGTACAGGAGTTAGATTACATGAACGTCGCCACACCGGTGAAAGACCTTATGCATGCAATGAGTGCCTTTTCCGTACAGCAGATCATAACTCTTTACGAAGACACGTTTTAACGCATGGTGGTCGTCGTCCTTATTCTTGTGCAATTTGCAATTATTCGTGTATACAAAGTTCCACGTTTAAATTACATCTGAAAAACAAGCATCCTCAGTTTGAACCTGATGTTGTATTTTCATGTCCACACTGCAGTTATCGAGCCTTACGACATGAAGCATATGTTACACATTTATCAAAACATCAAGATATTGATAATGAAACACAGAAACGATCAAAGACAGAAAAAAACATTTCAGCAGATCCTCTACTTAGTGCACAAAATAATGTTCAACATAAAAATTTTCTTAGTGAATCAATAGGACAATTTAATTTAGTAATTGATGATAATACAGAGTTAAAAACAAAACAAAATAGTTTTAAAGAGGAATTAAAAATTGAAGTTATCGAAGAAAAATTAAGAGTTGATAATACTGAAATACGAGATGCAAAATGTCAAAAATTTTAACTTTCGATGACAACAATTTTATTATAAAAACAACAAATACTTAACAATGAATTTTGTAATTTTTAATTTATTGATTTAGACATACATATTTACATTCCTGTTTCATAGTTATACAAGATTGTTTTGTAAATATTCATAATTATTTTTATTGTTAAAAAAAATGATCAGAAATTATAAATGTAATTGAGAAATATGTAATTCTTTTTTAAATTAATAACTGAATAAATTCATATTAAAAAATAGTGTCAAGTAAAGACTTCTATATTTTGTGCAATATTTATTTTATAGTATGCAAATTGTTTTTGTTATTTGAAGCATATATTGTTTTCAAGTACATTAAAAAATATTCATAATTTAGATATAAAATATTTTAATTCAGTCAAAAATAAACAAATATTGGCTAAGTAAAAATTTTATGATGAATTGAGATACATTATATTTGATAATTTATTAATGAATTTATATTTAAATGTAAGAGAAAAAATAGTATTGCAATTAACTTAATTCTTTACTTTTCTGATTTTGGAACAATATTCAAATAAGTATAGAATTTTTGCATTAATGATCAAGAGCTTTAAGGCATTGATTATAAGTTACACATGTGTGTGTATCTATATATATATACATACGAGGTCAGACAATTAAGTAATGCGACAAAATTCAAAAATCGAGTATATTTAAAAATTAAGGTACATCGCTGCGATCCCCTTCAAAGTAGTCCCCTCCCGCATCTATACACTTATTCCAGCGAGTTTTCCAGTTTTCGTAACAATTCTGGAACACTTCTTGTGGGACCTCTCCGAGTACCCTCGTCACAGATTCTTGGATATCTTCAACGGAGTCAAAATGTCGACCTTTGACGAATTTTTTCATATGGGGGAATAGGAAAAAGTCGCAGGGTGACATGTCCGGTGAATAGGGCGGTTGTGGTAACGTTGCGATGCGTTTAGACGCCAAAAACTGAGAGACACTGAACGCACTGTGACAGGGAGTATTGTCGTGATGCAGAACCCAAGTGTTCGCGATCTCTGGACGCACTCTGAGCACCCTTTTTAGTAATTTTTCGAGCACATTGCGGTAGAATACTTGATTTACGGTTTGTCCAGGTGGTACGAACTCTTTGTGAACCACCCCTTTGCTGTCGAAGAAGCAAATCAACATGGTTTTCACTTTGGACTTGCTCATTCTCGCCTTCTTTGGCCTTGGTGCTCCAGGGGACAGCCACTGTTGGCTTTGTCGTTTAGTTTCGGGGTCATATTGAAAGAACCAACTTTCATCACCAGTAATAACTCGATCGAGAAGAGTAGGATCACTTTCAACCTGCTCGAGACAATCTTGAGCGATGTTCATTCGGTGGGCTTTTTGCTCATCTGAAAGGTTCTTCGGTACCATCTTCGCGCACAGCTTTTTCATGGCGAATTTTTCGGTTAAAATCTTTCTAACTGTTTTCCGGTTAATATTCAACTCGTCAGCCAACATTCGAATGGTTAGTCGCGGGTCTCGACGAACAAGGGCACGCACGCGCTGCGCATTCGCGTCGGTTCGCACTTGAATTGGGCTTCCGCTCCGCGCCTCATCTTCGATGCTCTCACGGCCTTTTTTAAAATCGGCATGCCACCGAAGCACCTGACTACGACTCAGGGCATCACTACCATACACTTTAAGCACTTTTGCATAAGTTTTTGTCGCGGTTTCGCCGAGTTTTGCACAAAATTTTATCGCGCACTGTTGCTCTAAATTTCTCTGTTCCATTTTCGTGACATGCACTACTCACGCATTGTTAGAAAACACTAAACAGCTGGCGAAGAAATGATCGTACGAGGGTGGTCAAGGTCTCAATCGAGAGAGTAGGGATCTGCTATTACGGTGGCGGAGTTACAGGTTCGCAGTGTCACCACAGGCCGAGAAAAAAAATCGGTCGCATTACTTAATTGTCTGACCCCGTACATAAACATAAAACATACACACTCACACACATAGATTTTTAACTCGTACCTTGACATCTAGAGATACTTTACCTATGCTCACACACATGTGCAGTCTATTAATTTTATTTTATATAAATCTCAGTTATAATTAAAAATTATCATATTTGGAATATTGATTTTTATTATTCATGTCAAATTTTCTATTTTCTGTTTATAAAACATGTACTAACACATAAATTCAAATAGTTTCTTAAAAGTATGTACATTTATTATAATCATGTAAAATAAACCTTTTTAAAATCTTTTGGTCAACAAATATATATTGTATTTGGTGTATTCAGATATCAATAACTAGATGGTAGGTAGAATGCATGGAAGAGAATGTCAGTGTTTTGATTTACATTGAACTGTCAGTAGTATTAATAAAATTAGAAACATGTGTATTTTTTTTGATTCAGTATTTTAAAACAAAAATATAGACCACTTACAATTTAATTACAATCAATAGTAATTATTAATTCAGTATAGTGATATTCAAATAAGGTAAAGTAGTGAATAATTACATACAAATGCAAATAAAATCCATATTACTTACTAGCTAAATAAGAAAAAATATTAAAATTTTCGTTTTTCATTTAAAAATGCCAGTTGTTTTTAATCCTGAAAGGTTATGTTTTTCAGTTTATAATGGTTTTATAGACATGTGAGTAAAATTTTTGTTTTGATTTTTTTCTTAAATTGTAATAACTAATTAAATTGTAAATAACTAATCTAACAGCAGGTTTTAACAACATACTGTATTTATTAATAATTTTTATTTTAAAAATGTAGTATATAGAAACATAGTTCAAATATTAATTTTTTATTTTTTATATTATTTTACCTTTTAAATATATTTTGTTATTTACAAATTTTTTATTATATTCATTATGTGGTTCATATCAACATTTTGAAAAAACAATTTTTCTTTAATTGTATTTTAATACAAAGAACATTATTTGAAATTGTTAAAATATCACATTGTTTTTTTCAGTTGCATTGTCGAAAAATGAAACGTATATTAATGTTTCTCAAAAGGCGATTAGTACCACTCTTTTTTTTTATAACCATTGTGTATTTTATGTTCATGTTAATAAAACCTACCCCAGAAATAAGTCGTAAAGAAACATTGTAAGTATATAAGTATTCACTTTAAAAATATTTAAATAATTTTTACATGTTTAGATATTTATTGGTTCAATTTTATAATAATTAGGAATGTTGGTCTATATATATATATATATATATATATATATATATATATATATATATATATAAAGAGAGAAAGTGAGAGTGGGAAAAATTAGTGTTCGAAATTATCTTTTAATGATGAATTAATTTTGTTATTGTCATTACTGATAATTAACTACATATTTAACATTTGTTTTTTTTTTTTAATTTTGATATAATTGTTCATTTTTCAGTCTGATAAAACTACCCAGAATTAAAATATATAAATCAAATATTTCAGTCAAGTACTTTGATTAAATGAGTTTTCAAATAAAAATCAAAATATTTTGCCTTAACCTTTTTTGTTTCGGTATTATAATTATTTATTCTATTTTAGAAATAAAATTGATGAAATTATTAAACGACATGCAAGTATACGGTCATGTAAACATCCTGATTTACCTGTTGATGCTCCTGAAATTATGAAACACATAGTACACAGTGCTCCAATCATTTGTAACTCAGTAGAACCTGATTGGGTTACTGTTAAGGTATTAATAAGAAATTTAGATACTTGATGTTAAATAATTATTTAATTAAATTATTCAGGGTTCAGTTTGTTCTATAACTGAAGAAGCAAAGCAGAAACATGGTGCTATTAAATGTTCATTTGTTAATATATTTCGTATTGATGATCATTACCTCAGTGATGGATTAACAACACATGTCAAAGAAAATTACAAGTTAATTGATAGCGATGTGGTTAGTTAAAATAAACATTTATTTGCTTGTATATTTAAGAGTATATATAATTCAGTATTGTTTTTGACTCGTTCTTTTTTAAAAAATAATAATTTTTAAATTTCTCAATTAGGTACGAGTCAAGTGTCACTCTGAAGATAATCATGATTGGGAATCCGTTTTAGTAGGAATTCGTCATAATGATTCAACTTTAAAGCATAGTTCATGGTCACAAAAATCTCAAGATACTATTCCTGTTAATATTTTGATGTTTGGATTTGATTCTTTATCACGAAATACATTTATAAGAAAACTACCAAAATCTTATGACTATCTTGTAAATACTTTGGGTGCAGTTATTTTGAAAGGCTATAATATTGTTGGGGATGGCACACCACAAGCGCTCATTCCTATTTTAACAGGAAAAACTGAACTTGAATTACCAGAAACAAGAAAACGAATTAGGGATGCAAATTATGTAAATGTGTATCCATTTATTTGGAATGAATTTTCGAATTCTGGTTATGTAACAGCTTTTCTTGAAGACTTACCAGCAACAGGCATTTTTACTTATCGTCTGAAGGGTTTCCAGGATCCACCTACAGATCATTACATGAGGCCATATTACTTAGCTGCATCAAAAATGTTTGCAAAATCACCAAAATTTTGTGCAGGATTCATTCCTCGGCATAAAGTTATGTTAAATTACATTGAACAGGTATTTTTGTACAGATTTATTCTTTCTTCCTATTTAATATTGTGTGTGTGTGTATTTATATATATAATCATGCGCGCATGCACACACACACACAAACATACAAAAGATATGTAACACGTATGATAATTTTTATTGGATTAATATTAATAAAATTTTATTATCAATATTCTTGTATTTTCTTTTAGTTCTTTTCGACATATAAAGATAAACCAAAGTTTTTATTTGGTTTCCATGGTGAATTATCTCATGATTCTTACAACTTAATTGGTGCTGCAGATGATGACACTCTTGAGTGGCTTAAAAATATGAAATCAAATGGTGTAATGAATAATACAATACTTATTTTTATGGCTGATCATGGACATAGGTAAATTTCAAGTATATATATATATATATATATTGGTAAATTATGCTATATATGTAAATCCTAACTTATTTGTTTTTTAGATTTGCTGAAGTACGTAATACTGTACAAGGGAAACAAGAAGAACGGCTTCCATTTTTTTCATTTGTGCTTCCTGAATGGTTTAAAGTGAAGTATCCTCAAGCCTTCCATAATCTTAAAGTGAATGCTGATCGTCTAACTACACCATTTGATATATTTTCTACATTTAAACATCTATTACAATGGAGAGCACCAACAAAAGGCGATTTGAAGCACAGATCTCTTTCGTTGTTTGATGAAGTATGTAGGAAAATTTTATTTTATTTGTTTCTTGTAGATTTTATTTATTTGTGAATAACAGTTTAATCAAATATTTAATTTAATAATCTGTTATCCAGTTATAAAATTGCTTTTTGTTGATTTTTAGATCGTAACAAATTTTAAATCCACTAGTAAGTTTGACATTAAAAATATTAAAATTTCTAAATAAATCTTAGAAATAATTCATTAATTTTTAATTCAATGTGAATAATTTTAACTATTTTTTATTAATTTTTTGTATTGATAAAACAATTATCATGTTTTTAAACAGTCACCTTTCATACAATATACTCAATGCTACAATTGTGTGAAAATAAGATGATGTTGCTCTTACATGATATTACTATCTAGTGTTTAAGATAAGAATGGTTATAAAAAGTAAATGTAATATATATATATATATATATATATATATATATATATATATATGTGTGTGTCTATAGACACACACATACATAATTGTTGGAGTGTGAATGAAAAATATCTTCTTTTTTTCAGATTCCGAGTGAAAGAAGTTGTGCTGATGCTTATATTGAACCTCATTGGTGTGCATGTCTAGACTGGCAAGACATACCAGTTGAATCACTAATAACTGACCGACTTGCTGAATATTTCATTCAAACTCTTAATAATATTTCTCAATCTTATAGACATTTATGCCATCCACTGTCTCTTTCACAAATTCTTTGGGTTAAGAAACTTTCACCAAATGACAACTTATTACGATTTCGAAAAAATGCAGATTATGATGGTTTTGTGGCAGATTTATCAGGTCATACAAAAATTGTGTCAGATCTATATCAAATGAAAATAGAGACTTGGCCAGGTAAAGGTTTGTATGAAGGAAGTATAACTCATTATTTTAAAAATGGCAAAATGGTTTTAAAAGAAAGCGATATAAGTCGTATTAATATGTATGGAGCTCAGGCAAAATGTGTTGAAAAAGATATACCACATTTAAGAAAATATTGCTATTGCTTGGAGTCATGATAAATAAATTATTTTATTTAATGTTAATATTACAGAAAACTATCTATTTTTTATAGAATGTTGGACTTTTAGATTGCACTGAAATTTATAAAATTTACGACAGGTTTGGGCACAAGTACTATAACACTTTCTGGTGGTAAAATTAATTGACTCCCGAAATATTAACTATTTTAACAGCAATCACTAGAACTTAATGTAAAATTAAAGTAAAGTCACTGATATAAAGGTATTATATTTTTCCTAGTGTAGAAAAGTGTATTCAGTTCTGTGATAAATATAATCTTTACTTATGTAAAAAGCTTTAAATGATGTGAAATATCTGTAAACAGAAGAGTATTATTAAGAAAATGTATTTTTCTTTTTAATTGTATTTAGAGTTGAAAAATTTATATTTTTATGCATTCTCTGATTATAATTATACATGTTAGTAGATATTTACATTTCTTTGTACATGATGCATGTTAACATGTATATGTAAGTATGCAGGCACCCATTAATTACACACATGTAAGACAAAGTATGTAGCACAATATATATTCATAACAGAAAATAAAAATATTAAATATATTTTTTGTTTATGAATTGGAATTAATTTTATTTTAATTTAGTAATAATATTGATTTTCATTATCCACTATAGTTGTTAGAACAAATAATTGATATTTTAAATTTGACAATAATATTAAAAGAACAATTTTTATGATCAAAAAATAATAAACTGAACAAAAATAATTTTTAGTAATAACTTAATTCATTATTTATTAATTAAGCTATATATATATATTCTAATCTTTGGTATGTCATTTATTAAAATTCTGTATTGTTTTTATAATAGTTTCTAAATGTCAGTGATTGGTAAATAAATAAATTAGGGTAATTAAACAATAAAATATAACAAAAAATACTTTTATAAATAAAATGTTAATACAATGTGCAAACTAAAAGTTCACTATTTAATAAAACTACAAGTAAATCATAATAAAAAGTATATTTTGTTTTAAACTTAATATACATTCTAAGAACTAAAAAAAATATACAAAAATATTATAAATTCTACTTTTATTTTAACAACTTGAAAAGTAAATGAAGCATGTGGAAATGTTACAATACATTATAACAATTCAGAAATGTATTAAGTTAATATATAAATTCTATTGTTTTTTTTATCAAAAATACAGATCTACAAATATATTTTAATATTTATAATTACTTAATTTTTCATGACTTCAAATTGTGTTATTTTTTTAATTTCTACAAAACTTATCTTTTGTGTGTTAATTGTTCTAATATTTAGTCTTATAATATTGAAGGTTTCCTATATAAATAAATGTATTATATTATTTTTTTATGTATTTTAAACTGGAATTTAAAGTACTTAAAATTATTAAAACATAATGTTATACAGTATGGAATAATAAGAATTAGTACTCTGCATATAGGACATATGTTAAAAAACATTCTATGATAATAAAATATTTCAAATCAGTTACATCATGAAAATTAAAATAAGTTGTATATAGTAAATCTTTAATGTACATTTAGAACATGTATCCTATATTCAGTTTTTTTAATTTATAAGTTAATAATAATGAACTCTGACTTGAAATAAATTAGCATACTATGATATTAATGTTTTTTAACATTTTAGAGTCCCATGATAATATTGATGTATGCTATTGTATATGCTTTTGTTTCCGTAAACAAACATAAATGCACAGTAATATAGAAATAAACTTAATTATCAGTATTATGATTATTGTTTTTATGATTGTATTGTGATGTAAATAAATATTTTTTAATATCTCAATAAGTATATTGTGAAATATATTAGAAAACAAGTTATTTGAAAAAATATTTATTAAACTTACAATTCTCAGTATTAATATGTTCATTGTTGGTTTGATTATAAAAGTGATTTTAAACATTCTTGTTGTTTTTCCATGTATTATTGTTTTCTGGGGCTCAAAGTGTTTTAAATACATTAATGAAATAAAATTAAGAAAAATATGGTTTTGCTTTATATTAAAAATATATTAAATGCAAAAATATGTTAAATTAAAATTGTGTTTTAAATAGTGGCATAAGTATGTTGAGATTGATTTTTAGTATTAATATTTGTTGTCTTATAAAATAATTTCTTTTTCTTGTCTTATTTGCATTTTGAGCAAGATACTCAGTAAAACTTAATGAAGATATCTTTCTGTGATTTGTATATATCACAATATGCCAAAAATGTAAAATGTTTACACGAAATATAAACAATATTGTATATGTATATATTTTATTGTCCCTTAATTTATTTTTACATTGAAATAGAATTTTTAAATTTTATATTTTTATTTTTTCATTACACATGTTTAACCATTACATTTTTATATCTAATTTACATGTGTATGTGTTTATATGTGTATGCACGTATGTGTAAATACATATATATATATATATATACATACACACAAATGTTACTATATTTTGTTATTGATATTTGAGAAGCATGTTACAGAACAAATATTGCATGTTGTGTAAAGGTTACCATTTAGGAATATCATTTTACTAGTTAAAACACTAATAAAATTTTTATATGCTCGAAACTAATATATACATATTACTTACTATTGACATTTTTATTTACTTTACTATGAATATACAAACATAATATACATAACGACTTAATAATTCTAACAATTTATTCAGAAATAAAATGGCCCTGGGCTTTTTTATGATTTTTCGCTTTATTTATATCAACATCAGGATAATATTTTTTAACTGCTTCCGGATCAAGATTTGGGAATCTGCTTATTAATTGTACTACATGATTAAAATCACGACTAAAAAAAATAAGCATATAATTTAAAGTAACAAAATTTCATGTGATTTTATTCTGGTGTACATATATTTTTTATGAAGTAATACATACGTGCGTTTCTTCCTTTTTTCATTATATAATTTTTCATGATAAAATTTCAAAAATTTGCTCACAGCAGCACCTCTACCATTAAACTGATGTTTTTGTTTCCAATGAGTATTCATGAATTTTGGGATTAAGTACTGTGACATTCTATAAAAAAAAATACCTATATATATTTTTGGTTTTCAAAAAATATCAAAACCCAAACCTATGATATATATTCAATCCAAAAGCATTTTTTGTTAATTTCCCTGGTCTTTCACCAGATTCACCAGTCTCAAGATAATAATAAGCTTTATTTCGTTCACGAACTACTGACTCAAGATTTTTCATGGATTCATTTACTTTATCGATCCGTTCAGGATTTGGAAATAATTTTAGTTCTTCTTTACAAGCATGTTCCATTGTTAATAACATGTTTTTTTCTTTTAATAATACATACCTACAATAAATAATTAATTTATTAAATCAACATATTGTGAATAAAAAATTAATAATTGACAATACCATAATTTATGTAAATCTTCATTTGACTTTATTCTTAATTCATCTTTTATCCATGCTCGGCCAACTTTAACTTCATTTTCATTCCAATTTTTTGAATCATCAAAAAATGTCATTAATTTTTCTTGAGTTAAATTACTGTGAGTGTTTGTACTTGTAATACATCTAAAATTATATAGAAATTAAGGTTATAACAAAACATTATTTAAAATGTAAAATAATTTTTTATACCTTTGATTTTGTAAACATATATCATTAATTTTCTTCTGAATGTTTATATATGAAAACAAGTTTAATTTTTTACCAAAATTGAATACTAGAGACATTTTGAAACTTAGTCTCTACTTATGTCAAACAGTGAGAATTTAAATACATGTGGTTATTAAAATATATATTTTTTAATATTTGCTTTCATTCAAATATTCTTATTTTACTTTCATTACGATAATTTAAAATTAATCAAGACATTTTTTTCACAATAAATATTTCTACAATATAAATACAAGTATTCATCGTCTAATCAAAAATCAACTTAAATCTAATTTGCTTTCTTTCATTTAGAGAGTCTTCATCTATGGTTTTATTATTTACTGCTAATCCCCTCTACTGAATATGAATTCTTAAGTTTATAAACAATTTTGCCAAGTCATAATTTATTACTTTATAATTCATATGTTAGGGTGCCGATAATTTGGTTATATGATCAAAATTTATGATAACCGTCTGTTATTTAAATTTAAATTTCAAAAATATTTTATTTTTTAAATAATAATGGCATCTAAAAGTAGTTCCAAAAAAGATAGTACAAAAAAAGATAAAAATGTGCCAAGTTCCATAGTTAAAATATATTTAATTTTATATAATTTTATTCAGACATTAGGGTAAGACTATTCATTTTTAACAAATTTTATTTTGTATTTATATGTATTACATATTCCTTTATATTTACTGTACATAGATACAATAAATGTATTGATAAAAAATATGAATTGTAAAACAATATATCAATTTTTTCTAGATGGGCTTATCTTCTTTATCAAATTGTGATATATTACATGTTCAAGACAGAGACGAGTAAAAATCTTTATGAAACTGTAAAATGGTCCTTATTTATATTTCAAAATTCAGCAATTCTTGAAATTTTCCACGCTGCTTCTAGAATTGTACCGTCAAATGTGATAATTACTACATTCCAAGTATTTTCACGTGTAATGGTTGTTTGTGGAGTATTATTAGCAACTCCAACAGCTCAGTTATCTCCTGGTTTACCTTTGTGTTTACTTGCTTGGGCAATCACAGAAATAATACGATATCTATATTATGCTTTAAATTTAATAAATGCTGTACCATATTTTTTGATTTGGTTGAGGTATATGAAAATATCTTTTTCTTATAATAGTAATATATATATATATAATTATAGTTTTAGTACAGTATACTGTCTTCTTAATATTAGCCAATTTTGAACACTCAATGACATAAAATTTCAAAATATGAAAATGAATAAATGTGTTTCTTACATATCTGTCTTTTGATATAATTTGATTTTTCATACTTCTTTATAATTTTTAAGAGTTAATATAATTTGTTTTTTTAAGGTATACCACCTTTATTGTTTTATATCCTATTGGTGTAACAGGGGAATTATTATGTTTTTATGCTGCACAAAAATATGTTTTTGATAAAAAGATGTGGTCATTCGAAATGCCAAATTATCTAAATTTCACATTTAGTTATCATTATCTTCTGTTATTAGTAATGGCATTATACATTCCTTGTAAGTATAAAGAAAAATTGTGTATTTTTAAAAGTGTTTATATTAAATTTTAGTATGGATAGTAAACATTATTAAAAATTAATTGATTAGTTTTAGCTTTATAAGTTATAAGAATTATATTGTATTTGATCTAGTTGTTTGATTATTTATATAATAATTACATAGAAATATTATTTATCTAATGTTACATATGTTTATATAATTTCAACTTTATTATATTTTAGTACTTTTTTATAATTTTCAAATGATTAATGTAATTTTATTTGTTTTTCAGTATTTCCACAGATGTATTTACATATGTTTGCTCAAAGAAAAAAAATAATTGGGCTAGATACCAGTAAAATAAAAAAGAAGTAATTTATATATTTTTTTATTTAATTGTATTTATAGTAAGATATAAACTGTGTGTTTGGTATATTTAAAATAAAATATTGTGCATGATTTTATATAATAAAATATATATGGGTAAATATTTACTTTTGTCATATTTTTGGAGAAAGTAATGTTTAAAAAACATTAAATTCTGGTTTTTTATAATAATCCTATTTGTATTTACTCTTATTGGTTATATAAATGTAATTAAGTATATATATATATATATATATATATATATATATATATATATATATATCATCCATACATAATGTGTTTGTATATATATATATATATATATATATATATATATATATATATATATATATATATGTATAATATATATTCATCTATGTTTATGTACGTATGTGTTTTTATTTATATATAAACATATTTGTACACAATTCATAGTATTTTGAAATTTTATTTGATTTGTGAACAATATAAAATATAAAAGAACAAATAATTAATTTAAAATGTTTTTGTTTCAAAAATGTTACTAATTAAAACAGCACATTGTTTTTTTATTTGTTAATAAGTATTTGATGAACATATTTTAATGTTTTTGTGATTTTATTCTACAAGATTTGAATATGAAGAAAAATTAATTTTTAAATTAGTCGCTTACTTTTATAGTTAAGTAACTGGTTTATCTATTTTTGATTTAATTATTTTATTCTTTATCACACAGGTTAATATAAAGTAAACTAAATTTTCATATAATTGTAAATGATTTATTTGCAGTGACAACAGTGGAGACCTATGTAGAGCTCTTAAAATTGATATATCAAGAACTTTTTTTTAACTTAGTGTTTTTTTCGAATTTAAAAATGCTTGTACCTTAAAGAGTAGTAGTATATAGAAGTGTCTTCATTTTGTATAATAATTTATCTATGATTTTTGAAGTTCAAAATTTTTAGGATGTGTGTTGGCTGTAAATTAATGAATAAACATGATCATATAATTTAAACGAATGAGTATAAAGTATTAATATTTTTGAATTAAAATCAATATTTAAGTGGTCATAGAAAATTAGCTTCTGCCATAAATATATTAGCAGTACATTTCTGTATGTTTAGTTGCGTATGTATTCAGAATCGACTTCATTAGTAAAAATACTTCATAATATAAAATAAAATACTCCTATAAATTATAATAAATTTTTCATCGTCCAAAAAAATTGAAATTTGATTAAGAATTAACATATATTTATAATATTGATTTAGATTTAACATAATGTATAATAGATAAATGTTACTTAAATTATATTTTACATATTTTAATAACATGAATAAGATATTTATTTTAAAATTTGTCAAGATTGTAGCATTATATATATATATATATATATATATATATATATTTCTATAAAAAATATTAGTAAAATATATAAACTTCTATATCAGTAATTTGCAGCTAAGAATAGAACTGAATTATTTGGAAAAACTGTTAGTTTTATGAATATGAAGATGTTAATGAAAAAGATCACTAGATTGACCACATTGCAAGACTTTAAATAAGATGTATACTTCACAAAAGAAGTTACTATCATATTTTTTAAATGTTATTGGCAATTTAATAATTATGCTATTAAATATTTTACTAAATGCACATGCAGTTATTACTCAGTACTAAATGAGATCATAAGAACAATCATCTTTTTAACCTTCGAAATAATTTTGTAACATTTGAAATATATATATATATATATATTAAATTGGCAATAAGTATTGTTTTATATTATTAAAACAGTAATGTAACCAGATTCAATCTAACTTCTTAACAGTAATTTCTTGTATAAACGGTTCTATTATCGGCCGGAAACATAAGATCCCATTGAACTGTATATAAACGCACTCCCACTGAAGAATGTAAAAGCAGGACTTCGGTATATGACAAAGAAAGCTAGCTAAGTAGGTATTTCGCTTGATTCACTCTTTATAGTTTCAATTGGTAGTTCATGTTTATATTTTTTAAAATATTATTTTTTTTTATTTCATATATTATACAATGCATGCTACTGCCTTGTTATAAACTGTAAAAGTATTTATAAACTTAATAGTAAAATCACATTTCATCCGAAAGTAATTACATGCTCTTCAACTTAATATTTCATTTAATTTTTATTTTAATATATAGAAAACTTAAAATCATGTTAGGTATATATGTATATATATATATATATATATATATATATATATATATAAATTAAACTAATATTCTCAGAGTACTCTGTAATAATACAAATTAATAAATATTTTTTGTGGTGTCAGTAATTTTATATTCATTATATATCATAATTTCTATCAAATAGGGTTTCAACGTGTATGAGTGAGATAGCAAGGATAGCAATACCTTTTTCATTGAAAATTAGAGGATCATTTTGATAAAATAGCGTTCCCTTTCTACTTACACATATGATTCAATGGGTCCCGGAATTACATGTGTACAATGGATTGTCAACATCATAGAACTATTCTTCAGAATGGTGTGTGGCAGTCTGTGGTCTAGAGATCTGTTGTGTATCGTTGACGCACCTATTAGGGTGGTATTTTTTTAATGTATAAATGATGTGTTTATTTGAAATAAACGTTCTTATATTAGATTTTAGTTAATACTGTTAAATGTGACATACATTTTATTATTTTACTTTAGTAGAATTTTATACAGTGGGGAGTGATATCGTGTTTTTGTTTCATCTGACAAAAATATCAAGATGGCGCATGTACTTGCCCCTTCAGTAAATTGTTCGCTAGATGATATTGACTTGAATGCCTTAAAGGTGATTATAATTAGTTTTTATATAAAAAGTTACTTTTGTCATGTTATGTTCCTGTAATAATATATGAATATTTACTTAGTACTTTAAGTTTACGATGAGTAACCGCAGAGCGGTGACATTCAATATATGGGTGTGATACATAATTTTATATTGGAATTTTAATTGAAAATGATTAATGTGAAGTCTCATTTTAGGACCCAGCCGGTATATTTGAATTAATAGAAGTTGTTGGAAATGGAACTTACGGTCAAGTGTACAAGGTAAGTATTTTTAATACAGAATTATTGTTGTTTTGACATGTGATCATGTTTACATTTCTTTTTAATGCTATTATTTAAAGTGTAATATTAAGTACTGTCACAAATTTAGATTTATTTTGTAGCTAATAAGAATTTTATTTTTCTTCTTACATTTTGATTAAAGAAATTTTTGCCACAATTTATGTAAATATGTATATGCTTTTAATAAAAATTACAAACTTTATGCTTTGTTATGATTTCTTTTTTATGTGGAATGTTGTAAATCAAATGAGTCACTTTTATGAAAGGCGTTTGAAAATTAATATTTTTTATCTATATTTTTAATCATTACATTTTTTCTGAATATATTTTGAATAAAATAATATTTGTGTGTCCACTAAAATAAATATATTATAAAATTATATTTGTGAATCGACAGTTCTTATACAATATTTTAATAATTACTTTAATAAATTCATATTAAATAATTAATATATTTATGTGTATATATATATATATATATATATATATATATATATATATATATGTGTGTATATATGTGTGTGTGTGTGTGTAAATACAAACATATAAGCAGTAAAAGAAGAATTTGTTTATAATTTCAAAACTGTAAAATCTAAATGAAAAATACAAAAGTATATTTACATTTTTGAAATTATTTATAAAAAGATTTATTAGAGTTTGAAAAGATGTTTTATTCCTTAAATGAAAAAGAAATGCAGATTCATCTATGACACACTCACATGTGCACTGACATACATATCATTTATAATTGAATGTATTTATTATTTTGTATAATTTTTATATTCAATTATTTGTTAGATTTACACTGATGTATGTGTATATATGTTTATTTGCATCTGTCTATATCAGTTTGACTTTTTTGTTAATAAATCTTACATATATCAGATATTATTGTCTTAATATATCAGATACTTAAGGATGAAAAATTACAATAGTAAAATTAAATTCGATATTTGTTCTATTTTCTTATGAAGTTATTACACATTTTTAAGTTAAATAAGTACTTCAAATTATTTTTGTAAAATCAATTTATTACATTGTTCATCTATGTAGAAAATTTTATTCATAATTCAATATTTTTAGGTTAATAAGTTATGAAAAATATGTTTGTATTATTAATTTTTGTATTTGTGTAAAAAGTAGACTTGTTTTAATTTAAATTGTCCACAATGTTTATAATCTATTTAGGGTCGACATACCAAAACTGGTCAACTAGCTGCCATTAAAGTGATGGATGTGACAGAAGATGAAGAAGAAGAAATAAAGTTAGAAATTAATGTGTTAAAAAAATATTCGAACCATCGTAATATTGCAACTTATTATGGTGCATTTATCAAAAAATCACCTCCTGGAAAAGATGATCAGCTTTGGCTAGTAATGGAATATTGTGGAGCAGGTAAAATAATTTGTCTATTTGTAAGAAGTAATTCTGTGCAATGTGTTTTTTAAAAAAATATTTTTTTTTTATGTATTATTGTTAAAAGGATAGAATGTAGTTCTTTGTTATTGAAAGTATGAACATTAATTATTATAATTTATTTCATTAAATGTGTACAGAATTTGAAGAAATTTGTCAACGAAATTGTATATAAATATATACTAATGAAGTGATAGTGAAATCTCTGTCTAATTAATATTATATTCTGATTGGGGTATTTATTTGTAAACAGTTAAATAAAATGAATAAATTAATTTTTAGGTTCAGTTACTGATCTTGTTAAATCAACAAAAGGCCAGTCTTTAAAAGAAGAATGGATTGCTTATATTTGTCGTGAAATATTACGTGGTTTATCATATTTGCATTCAAATAAAGTAATTCATAGAGATATTAAAGGTCAAAATGTGCTATTAACAGACAATGCAGAAGTTAAATTAGGTAAAGAATTGTATTTATATTTAGCAACTTGAAAAATAAATTATTAGACATTGAAATTTTTAATTCAAGTGAATGTGACAGAATTGCATTATGTGTATAAGATTATTATTGTTTGACTATATGTTATGTTGTTGTAAATAGTGTTATTTTATATGAAATATTGACAAACATTTTTAATTAGAATAATTTTGTTTTAACAAAAATTACAATTATTATATGTATAATAGTGTTTTTTTTAGTTTACAGATTTAAAAAAATTCAAAAATTTTTAAATATTTTTAGTTGACTTTGGTGTATCTGCACAACTCGATCGTACCATTGGTCGACGTAATACTTTTATTGGTACTCCTTATTGGATGGCACCAGAAGTAATTGCTTGCGATGAAAATCCAGATGCAACATATGATAACCGAAGTGATTTATGGTCACTTGGTATAACAGCTTTAGAAATGGCAGAAAGTCAACCGCCACTATGTGAACTTCATCCAATGCGTGCTCTGTTTTTAATTCCTAGAAACCCACCGCCAAGACTAAAAAGCAAAAAATGGGCAAAAAAATTTCATGGTACGTAATGTACATCTGAATTCTTATAATTGTATGTTATTTTTGCATTTTCTATTTTATTGTAAAAATATAACTATTTTATTCAATTTCTGATATTTTTTCTGTAATTTCATAATAAAATCAATTTAAGCCTATATTTTTAGTACAGTTAATATTTCCTTAGTATTAATGAAAGCTTAAATGGTTTTCTTTTACTGAGCAATCTTTTATATTTAACTTAACATAATTTTCAGTATTTTAATGACATTTGTGATGTTTAATAATATTAAATTTAGTTGGTGTGTTTGCTCAAAAAAGTAACTTGATCTTTCAATGACAAGCATTTCTGTAATGTTTAGTTTAAATATCTTAATTTTTATAATAGATGTCAGCTTTTTATACAGATTATATGTATGTTTTATTTGTATGCAAAAAATATAATTAAAGAAGAAAATATGTATTTGTATTGTAGGTTTCATAGAAACTGTATTAGTGAAAGACTATCATCTTCGGCCATACACAGAGCAACTTTTAAAACATCCATTTATTAGGGATCAACCTACTGAAAGACAAGTTCGAATTCAACTCAAAGATCACATTGACCGATGTAAAAAACGTAAACAAGAAAAGGAGAGAGAAGACTATAGGTAAATTTTTCAGTAGTTATACGTGTGTGTATATATGTATATATATGTATATATAATGTGTAACTATATGTGTAATGATGTGTAAAATAATAAACCTTTTGTAACATATTGTTTATATTTTAAGTGTAACTAAAAACATTAATTTATTGTAGGTATTCAGGTTCTGAAAATGAAGAAGAAGAGCCTGCATTAGCAGGTGAACCATCTAGTATTGTTCAAGCACCAGGAGGAGACACATTAAGACGTAATTTCCAGCAGATTCAAGAAGGTCGCACTTTAATGCAACAAGCAAGTGGTAATTCTGGTAATGGTCAAGTTGAGCCACCACGTGCTGAACCTCGTGCTAATCGTAGTCGAGGGTCTGAACGTGAAGAAATTCCTGAACCAGGGCCGCCAGCACGCCCCCCTATTCCACAACGACTAATTGTTGTACCAGACCCACCTAGCAGGTACAGGTAATATTATACTATTGTGTGTTTTTTCAATATATATAATTTGTAAGTAAAGGTGTTAGTTGGTATGTGTATATCAGACTTCCAGTTTTTGTTAATAAAGTATCATTTTTGGTTTTAAGTGAATTGTTTCTAATTGAATTTTATTTTATTAGGCCGTTACCACCAACACCTCGAACTGGAAATGGTACACAACAGCAACCTCAGCAGCAGCCGCAGCGAAATTCTCAACATATGTTTAAACCAATGGTATGTTAAAATAAGTACTGATGTATGTGTGTGTATATGTATATGTGGATTTTACATTTATATAACATCAGATTTTATTTATTTTTATTTGGTTAGAAATGTACATAAAAATAAAAAAAAATGTATTGTGACATCATAAGTATTTGATTATTTGCAATAGTTTGTATAATTAAAATTGTAGCTTAATAATAGGTAAACATTTCAAATAAAACTAATAGGTGAAGTTAATAAAGTATAAAAGAGTAATTGTATACTTTATTTATAAAACTAGTACGAGTTAAAAAGTTTTTTTTCCACAATTTGAATAAAAATAGTCTAAATTGAGACACCTACATATTTATCAAAGTGCATAACTAATATACATAATTTTAAATGACAATTTTTTTATAATTCATATTTTTATGAAATTACATTTTATGTATTTATTAAACAATGATGTATCACAAAAATAAACCAGTTTAATGTTTAAATCATGTAAGCTAATGTACTTTGATATTATTTTTTATGTATTCACACACCTTTATTATACAATATGAGTTGAGATATGCAAAATAAGATTTTTTAAATTTGAATCTAATTAAAATACTATTTTATTAGATTATTGATAAATATTATTTTCTGTTTTTTAATGTATATTTCGGATTTAAATGTGGATGTGAGAATATAATAATTATTAAAAAAAAAACTTTTCATATTATTATATATGTATGTGCTTCTTTTTGTCTCATTTTTAATTGAAAATATAAACATTTATTTTTGAAATGTGATTTGTTACAGCATTATTATATTCAAAATTTCAACATATTAAAATTTTGGAGTATATAAGAGGCAGTTATAATTTTGTGATTATTACATTAATAGTCTGAATTTATGGTTTTGTTTGTTGGAAATATTATTGTTAGGAAAGTTTTTGATTAATATTGTAACATTTAAAAATAATTAAAACCCTTTTAAAGTGTCGTATATCATGGTTAATAATTAAATATTAAATTTTTTAAAAAATTGAAAATGCTTTCATTTAAATAATAAATAGATGCTTTTTTATGGCACTGTCTCTTTGTTTATATATTTTCATTTGAATCATCTTTCATATTCCTTTTTTATTTATTTAATTACCGATTTAATAGATGTTGTATAAGTTGTTATCCTATGCAAGAACAATATTTTTCCGTAGATATGCTTTTCATTGTTTTCTAATTTAGCTTTCTATTCTGTTTTCATTTCATGTGCGATGTTTGACAAATCCTCAGTTACCACCACGTAAACCAGAGGTATGTAAAATCAGTATTTATATTTTTTTATATCCATAATCATAACATTTTTTTGTTTATTTTAAAACATTTATATATATTTTTCATTTTATTTGCAAAAATACTTAATTTTTCCATATGGCTTTATAATAATAAAAAAATAGATCTAATGCTAATTATCTTTTAGTGTTTATACAAGTACATATTAAAATTAATGTTCTTTTAATACATATATATATATATATATATATATATATATATATATATACAATAATGAACAGTTAAAACCTAAAATTTGTCTTAAGAAATAAGAAATTTTACATTCATTTAATGGTTATTAACTTTTTAAGGTCGACATTAACTTGTTGCAGGATTTGGATATGTTAGCAGCACAGTTAAATGAATTAGGTGTTGTTCATCCTGAAGCACCACCTAGAAATAATCGTGGAGTGACTAGTGGTGTTGGAAGTAAACCGACTGTACAATCACATACTGGTAGTAATAATGGACATGGAGCAGTAGTAGTATCTGCCAGTAGTACATCAACTAGTCAAAACCACATGAGTGGACCTGTTGATACTGTTGAAGATTCTGATTCAGATAGTGAACCAGAGGATAGTGGACGTTTAAGAAATGATGGTACATTATTAGCTAGTGATCCGCCAAAGCCACTGTAAGTTTTTCTGTATGTGATCTCCTTGTTTAAATTATATTCTATAAAAATCATTATAAAGTAGCAATTTAAAGTACACGAAACATACATTTTTAGGTTGTTGTACTATTAATGTTTTATCAATATGTTTTAATCCATTTTTTAATATTTTTTATCATATTTAATAATGTTATAACATTCATTATGAAAGTATTTTAATATCTATATTTGATAATTAGATATTTCAATTTTGAAAATCTAAAGAATTCACTAATATAATTTTGTTTTAATTTCTCCTTATCCCATTTTATAAAATTTATTTTACTTTTCATTTATGTTTATTTTGAACTTATTTTTTTTTATTGTATTTATTTGTTTTTGTTATTTTATTTTGTTAGTCCTGAATTTTCTTATAGGCCAGGATTAAGTTCAGTTGCAGAAGGTACATCTAGTCCAGGTGCAACAAATTCAGGCCCTGTTGGAGGAGCACCAAATAGACCTTTACCACCAACACCAGATGATGATGAGTCGCAAGGTGATCGAACACTTGTAATGAAACGGGTATGTGTTTTTTACTGTTATGTTCTTTGTACAAAATGTTTAAATGTAAATTATACATACATATATATATATATATATATATATATATATATATTGTGCTTTTTGGTATTTTAAAAACATTTTATTTCTTTTTGGCCAAGTGAAAAGTTTTGTTATTTTAATACTTCTTTTTACATGTTTTATTTTGTATTTTTATATCTTCTTATCTCATAATCAGCAGCAGTTAGCAACCGGTGGAAATTCGTGTGAATCTAAAATAAAAGATCCTTCTAAAATCACTAATAATAATAACAGTAATAATAATCGTCGAAAATCTGATGTGGATGAAGCTACTCTTCTTAAAGATTGGGATTTTGCACGTTTTTTCCCTTCAAAATTTCAATTACAAAATGATAACTCATCATCATCAAGTAGTTCTACAAATGCTAATGAAAATAAATGTTTACCAGTGAATGATCAGTCAAAACATTATTTAAATCATCGTCGAATGGAAAGTGATTCGAAGATTTCTAAACCTTTTTTCCGTGGTTTCCGCCGTGAAAATTCTGATTTTTTTCCTCTGAGTTCCTCTCGTCATTCAGCTGTATTTGTGGATCGCAGTCCGGCAAATCCATTACGCTCTAGTGGAATTTTTAATAATCGTAGAGGATCAGATGTCAGTATTACTGGTTTATTAAAAAGAAGTGGAGAACCAGTACTAATGGATTATGTGAAAACAAATTCTGATTATTTAGAATCAAGTGAAAGTAATGCATTGAAAAGTGCTGAAAGTGATGCATTGAAAAATATAGGACTTCTTCGTCAAGATACTCCAAATTTTATGAGACCGAGACGTGAAAAAACAGAGTCAGACATTGTTTTTAAAAATTCTGTAACAAGAAGAGATTTGCGTGAAAGTTTAGATGCTCGAAGAAGAGAAGTAGAAAGCCAATTTTCCAAACAAGCTGAAGATATTCGGCGTAGAAATTCAAAGCCGATTGATATAGGAATAACATCATCAGATAATATTTTTGATGGAGAAGATTATTTATTTTTGCAGAAGGTAATGTTATAAATGTTATTAGTTAATTATCATTGGGATATATCATTTTCCATATGCACATTTTGTACATGTTTGTGCTCAAAATACATATATATTTTATTGAGACATAGAAAACCTTTAGATTAGATTAAGATTATAATCTAGATCTCTTTTCATTGTAGAGATTTCTGTTTCATATATCCAGATTGTTTGAATTGTGTAAAAAGAGTATATATTGTAAGTTCATTATTATTTGTTTAGTGTATTTATATAAAAAAATAATTTAATCTATGTAATCGCTATAAATAAGTAGTATTTTTTACATGTACAGTCTTTATGTAAATCTTATTAATTTATATCATTATCCATATGTTCTTTTGGTTTCAAATGATTAAAATTAGAAAGTTACTTTTTGCAAAATCTATACTCTTTACAAAACAGTTTTGATACTGGCTATATTCACTCAAATAAATTCTTTTTTCACTACAAATCACCAACATTTTTTCATCAAAAATATTCAGTAAATTATTGATTATTCTCGATTACTGCCTGTATGCATTTTAATGTCAACATCATCCTCAGAGCACCAAAAAACAGGCATAAACTCCTAATAATATGTATTTTTATTAGTATTTATCAAATTTATTAAAATTCTAATTGTTGATGAGCAAGTTAGTATTAGTTAGTATTATCTTCATTTTTAGTTAAAGATACATTTGTCTAAATTGAAAAATAGGTAGATTCTTGTCTTTCTTGTCACTATGAAATGCACAACTATTTGGATTACTAATATCTCTGTGTGTGTGCGTGCATACATGTATATATATATATATATATATATATATATATATATATATATATATATATATATATATATATATATATAATTACATTGTTACTGATATTAACAGATAAACAAATTCAGTGAAATTATTTTATTTACTAGTATAATTGAATGTAATTAAATGTTAATAAGTGGATTTTATTGTGTATGTTGAATCATTACATGCTTCATATGTTAGTATAATATATTGTATATCATTTAGTTATGTAATTATTGCAATTCTATGGTGATTTTTTTTATTTTTACAATGAAAATGTGTTTCAAATTTAAGGAGTACATTGAATAAGATTTAAATATTTTCATAATAGTATTTATTTTTTAAAATTGCATGTTATGGATAGGCCAAGTATTTGATTTAAAATTAGCATCTAGATTTTAATTTTATATTTTAAATTACTTTTGTTAAAAAAATAAGTTAAATATTTCGTTTTTTGTCATCTTTGTACTTACAATGTCCGAAAAAAAATGAAGAAAAATTAGAATGGTTTTATACAGGCATCATTAAATTTTAACACACTTTTGATATATCTCAATGTAGCATGATGAATGCTGTTTTGTGAAATTTTATATTAACAAATATAATTTTGATTCTTATAACTAACATTTTATTATGATTACAATATAACAAAAAATTCTAACTGCATTGAAGAAATATCGCATGAAGATTATGGATCCACTTTGAAATTGCAAAATTATTGCTTACATATCAGCATACGTATTTCCGGTTATAATGATGGCGTAATTAATGGCATGTATTAAACATCGATTGCTTAAAAAGCATGATAATTATGAAGAAGTGAAATACGAGATTACAGTTGATCAGTGATCGGTTTTAAATATCTACCTCTGAAGTGTGCAGCTGCTGCTGATTATAATAAATTGTTATATCAAAATTGATATTTTTACTTTTGTAATTGTTATGTTTGTTTTTCTATTAAATAACCTTGTGTTATTCTACTAATGTTTGTGATGTTATATGAGGTGAGTAAAAAAATTTACTAGGAACTTTGTTTCTTACTAACTGTGTAAGATGTAATGTTTAACAAGGTATAAGATATGTCGCATTGAATTTAAAAAAAATTATCATAATAAAAATGAATTCATTTTTTTTATGAATACATAAATATTTCTATGTGTGTGTATGAGAGAGAAAGAAGTTTATATACAGACACACACATACATATGTATATCCATCCGTCCGTATATGAATACATGAAACAAATGCATTTATAAAATAAAAATACTGTCTTGTAATTAATTTAAGTATGAACCAACAATATAAGTAATTGTTCATTAAATTTTAATGTAAATAGAAGTATGTAAATTTACTATTAAAATTTTCATTCTAATGTAGAGGTTATTTAGTACAAAATTATTAGTAATTTCAATATTCTTTTATTAGATACATGTAGAATTGTACAGATGTAGAATTGTATATAAAAAGCTTTTTTCTTGGGCTTTTAATTAGTAATTAGAAAAACAAATATTTTTGCTTTTGGTATCTATAGGAGTTAAATTTCCAGAGTTTCAGTTGTGATACATTTGATTTAATTTAACTTTTATATTTGAAAAGTTTATTCACTTTACTCACATTTCAATAAATAGTTTTGAAAGAGTGAAATTATGGAGGAATCATTTTTGCATACCTTATTGAAAATGTACATATATGTATTTTTACTTTTTTTCTTAGGAGAATGTATATATTATTATTTATGTTAAAATAGGCAGGTGGCCGCAGTGGTGGAGGAGGAGGAAGTGGAGCAGGTGATAGTACAAGAACTAGTAGTGTTCTTCCCGATTTATTAAGTCAAGCAAGTGCTAGTCCTGGTACACCATCCGCAAGAGATAAATCATCAAGTGAAGAGGTCAGTGTTCATTTTTATTTGCAATATTTAATATTTAATTTAGTATTTTGTTTTATAGAGAAATATGTATAAATCTATTTAAGCAATTTATAAGTGATTCATATATGTGTGTATATATATATGTATATATATATATATATATATATATATATATAATTACCCCTACATTATTTAAATATAATAAAATATTTAAATAATTGAAAAGAGTGGGTAGATTTTTGAATTAATGGGAAATAATAAAATTAAGTATTAATGTGTATATGTATATAAGAGTAACAGGAGAGTGTACAAATATCAAGTGCTGTGTAGAAAATGAGATAGTAATGTTTTTTATGTTCAGTATGAAAAAAATATCTAGTTATTTTAATAATATTCAGAAAGGTAATTTTTAGTTATATATTTTGAGGGTAGTTATTTTGATCAAACTGTTACGGTAAGCAATTAAAAAAATAAGTAAACAATTTTTTGCTCAAAAATAATTATACCAAATGTCAACAGTGGAATTGTTAGACTATTATTTTTATGTTGATAAAGTGTGTATTACTTTCTATTTTTTATATTCAGTTTTTTATTTATTAACAAAACCACATTTTGTATTAGCGTTTTAATATTAAATTGATATTTTATGATTATAGCATATAACCATCGTTTATTAATATGTATAAAATTGGCAACAAAGTAATTAAAAATTAAAATTACATTATTTGAATATACAATTTGTATGTATTAAATAGGTTTTCTTATCATTTAGGCAAAACACATATCTGACATTTTTTTTTAATCGCAAAAATATTTATTTTATGAATTTATAAAAAAATGTTTACAGGTACACTTTTGTGTATGTATGTATGTATGGAATTTATAAGAGAGTGATTTTTGATAAAAATATATAAATATTGGTGATAGTGTGTCAATGTAAAAACAGTATATTCATGGAGTCTAATACTTGTATTAAATTATAAATTCATAAGTAAACTTGCATAAATGTGTATATTTATATACATTTTATATTTGTCGAAAGATATATGTGTAGATTTAATTTTAAATTAATATTTTTTACTGATATTGATAATTTATCAATTAAAATATGAATCAATATGTGTATATATTTGAGTATGTGTATGTTTTCATATTTAAAAATGACTTTATTTTTGAACTATAAAAAGTATCTCTGTATTTCATTATCCATGAATTTTTTTTAAAAAAAATATAATTATATGATTCCTTATCGCTTTCCAAACATTTATTATTTTTAAGTCGTATTACTCTTAAATGTATGATTTTTCAAACAATACGATTTCATTGTTACAGTATAATTCATGTGCACATAAACTGAAACTGGCAAAAAGTTAAAAAAGACAATATGAAAATATACATATCTTAAGTAGTTTGTTGTTAATAAACATCTTAATATATGTATCTTACATGTATGTAATGTTTATGAAACATTAAATCAGATATTTTTGATATAGGAAATATTTTAAAAAAAGTATTAATTAAATACATTTTCTCATAAGAACTAATATGTATGAAAATATTTTATTTACTTATTTTTAAAAATTCTTTGCTCCTTTCTTATTAGTATCAAATGCATTGTATGAGAAAGAAAGTAAACATACTAATTAAAGTCTACATTATTTTAATATTAAATTTTTGAAAAAATTAGCAGATCTTTTAATGTTGATTTTTATAAAGACTTTTCAAATATGTATAATAGAATTTATTTTTATGCATTTCAATAATTTGTGGATTAACTTTTACACTAATTTTATTTGAACAGCTATTAGTATCCATGCCATACATTGACATTACTCTGGCTTTTATTTAATTGACTATTATGACAAATAAATCAGTTTTATAATATTAATGTTTTTATTAAGAATAATATGAATGTATCTTATAAAAATATTATTTTTTTAAATATTCGACTAAATATTATCATCAATATTAATGTAAGTTATCAAAAATATACATCTGGTATGTGCTGGTGTTTATATACATACACATATACATACATGTATTATTTGTATTTTATATATTTATACACACCTTCGCACACATTTTTATATGGGATAAGTATAATTCATAAATGCACACACCCCATACATTGCATACTTACATGGATTTTTTCATTAATTGTTTTTTTTTATATTATTTTACTAAAGTGTTCATGTCAAGAAAAAAATGGAGACATTTATTAGTTTATATAAACATTAATAATAGTTCCAACTAATTGAATCATACATGCATATTTATAGCAGTTCTGTACTTCAGTTACTTCTTTGACATGTTGCATAGATTTTTTTTGCAATGTTTTGCAATTTATAATTATTTCAATAATTTAATTAGTTTAGATTATTTGAACCTTAAGTGAATATAGTGTCGATGAATGAATATATTTAAGTTTTTAAAGTTAAATTAATATTAAATCCATGCATTTTGTAAGTATTTTTTTAATATATATTTGTGCTTTTTTGATTGAAGTTTATAAAAGAAATATTCACTTTTTTTTAATAAATTGATTTTTAAATTATAGTTTAGATATTTTTAAAGTTTAATAAATTTAAACTATCATAAAAATTATACACACATATACATATATGTTTGTGTATGTGTATATATATATATATATATATATATATATATATATTTATGTATGTATATATGATGTATGTATGTATGTGTATATATATATATATATATATATATATGTGTGTATATATATATGTGTGTATATATATATGTGTGTATATATATATATATATATATATATATATATATATATATGTGTGTGTGTGTGTGTATGTGTGTGTATTAAAAAATGCATGTTGATAATTTTAGAATTAAATATGTTACACTATACACATTTTAATGTTTTAAGTTTTTTCCATTGTTTTTAATCATTCAGCAGTACTAAATTTTTTCATTTTAATTTTGGCAAATTCAGTTCTTTGTGAAAGTTGATATATTAATGTTATTTTTCAGTAGTTAAAAAATGCCAAATGGATAGTCTTCTAAGATTTATTTGATAATTTAAAAACATTCACGTGATGCGTGCTTAATGATTTTTATAATTTGCATTTTATATTTATATAGAATATAAATATATTATTATTATTACAGAATTACAAGAAGGTATTAGACTTTTTGTTAAATATTCTAGATAATAATTGATTTGTTATCATCACTACTGTATCTATTTTTAATACACACATTTTATAAGAATATTTATATATGCTGGAGTATTTATTTGTTTGAATGAAAAGATGCATATTTATTATGTGCATTATGTTATTATAATTTTAAATATTGTGTGTATTAATTGTATGATATTTAAATAAAATACGACAAATAGTGCTAATGCTTATGTTAGTAAAAAAACAAGGTTATGCAAAAAATAATTATTTTTTGTTAATGTTAACATTTTTTGTGTGTGTAATAAAAAAGGTAATTGGTTTTTAATTTAAAGGGATATTTATATTAATGTTTAAGGGTAAAGTTTGGTTCGTATATTTTTTGCTAGGAAATTCTTATGTGTGTGTGTGCGTGTGTGTATATATATATTCGTTTTTTATTTGTTGTCATTACATGATTATTTGTACAAGAAACATGTTTTATTCTATTAATATCGGATATTTATAACTTGCTTTGTTATAAAGGTAAAACTTATTAGTATCCGTTTATTGATATTCACTATTTATATATGTATGTGTGTGTGGAATCAGAGGGACAAGAGGTTTTTGTATAGAAGCGCATAAATATTTAAGCATATATATATATATATATATGTATGATATAAAAAATTAAAGATATAAATGATTTTTTAATAATAAATAAATAATATTGATTTCTTAATAATAAATAAATGTTCAATTAAATTGTAATAATTTGTGTATAAATTGGTTAAGCAGCATTGTTTGTTTAATAACAGTAATGTTAGTGTTGCTGATTGAATATTTGTGCTTGTCTATGTATTTTAATATACGTATATATGTGCAATTTTTGTGTATGTGAAAAAATAACTAATTGAAAAAACATTATATACTAAAATCAAATGTCCGTACTGAATATGAAATGTTGTTGACTTGAATCATTTTAATATCTGTTATATTAATAAAGTTCTTCAATTTTTAATTGTTAGAAAATGTAACAAATTAATATTTTTTTAAATCTATAATATTTTTATTTGTTAAGATATAGTACCTTAAATTCATCCACTATACCTCATTGTGGTATATTTTTTTTAGGTATATGAATAAATTTATTTTATTTATTTACGATATATCGTAATATTTATTATGTTTAAGTAAAAATATCTCAGAACCAAACCACCCTTAAGTTATTAATGTTGTGAAAATGACATGCTCTAAAATACGAGCTACTCATTAACTAATGTATGTGTGTCTTTCTCTTTGGTTTTGCCTAACTGAGTGACGCCCTCCGTGTAACCCAACTATCGTGTGTTTCTTAACGTCATGCTTAATCACAATGTAAGTATATGTCGCAGGTGCGACTCATTCTTTTGTAATACAGTTTACTTGTTGTATATGTTGTTGGTGTCTTCTGTACTCAGATGTTCTGTATACCTCTTGGGGAATGTACACATCTTTTTCATTTTTTTTATTGCATTTTTCTTATTTTGTTTGTATATCATATAATATTCAAAATGTATCTGCATATTTTATAATCTTTTATCATAAATTAGAATATTTCTACAAATTATTTAAAAATGTTCAACATTTATTCTTTGTATTCACTAACTCAAACATAAAACATATATTTATTATAGTAATACAAAGTTTCATAATATGGAAATGTATATTTTTATCTTTTCAAAATTATGGTAAAGAGGAGTAAGTAGAAAATATTCAATGTATATTAAAAATGATTACTTATTATTATTTCATACTAAGAATACAAGCTTCAACACCTATGGTGTCAATTATACACATTAGTTGTTTTGTTATTTTTTTTTATAACTTTTTTCACAGACATTTAACATATTCAAATTTTTGTATGTGCGCTTACCTTTGTAGAGTAAGAGATAGTTTTGAGACTATTTTTCTTATTTTATATGTATAATTTTGAAAACATTATATGTATTCGATTTTATTTTATATTTAAACAATCAATCAAATAATAGCTTAATTTTTAAAATTTAATTTATTACTTTTTTTGTTTTTTCATTTGATGCTTTTTTTTCTAGTCATTCATTTGAAAATAATTTTTGTTAGAAGGAATTATTTATTTTAATGTTATAATTATGTAATAGTAAATTTTTGACTATAGCTTTTTGTTAAAAACAAATATAATTTAGTTTTGAATAATACTAAAAATTATTGTGCCAAGGGTAAATTTTATATTAAAAATATTCTGCATTTTCATGTTTATTTACCTTATGTATTATAAAAATTTAATAAATATGTAAGTATATTTAAGAAAAATAGAGAAGTAGTGTATGATTACCAGTATGATGTAACCATCCAAAAATACAGTCTGATAATGACACCTCACAAGCATGAACATGCACAGATTAGTAGTAAAAATGAAATGTTATATTTTATCAACAATCTGGTCTGTAGCTACCGTGATTATTTGATGAATAGTTCATTTGTGAATTTTCTTTCAAGGTCTTTTATTTTTACAATGAAGCATTTCGGGCTCCTTATGAAAATCAATCACATATTTATATTTAAATGAATACCTTAGTTTTGACATAAAATTTAGGTATAATACATACATGCATGTGTGTATATCACACATTTATTTTACAAAAATCTTATGTAAAGAAATAATGTAGGTGTTTAAATTTGTTTTAATATTTTAATATTAATATTATACATATACATACATACATACATATATATATATATATATATATATATATATATATATATATATATATATATATTATAAGAAAAATGGCTACAATGTTTTTTTTAAAAAAAATAGATGGTGGAATGTGCTGTTTGTATTTTAAACAAGCAAAAATAAAATATATATTTTGTAACAATGTGTGATGTATGTACATATCAATTGTAAATATGTATAGGTGTATTAAAATAAATGCCTAAAAATAAGCACAATTCAAAAGTAAAGAATTGTAGCTAAGTAAATAATACTGCATGTTTCATTAATGTATTATATTAAAAGAGAATTAAACTTGAATTTTAATAATAAAGCATGAAAATCAATCATTTTAAAATATAAGTTCATCTCATGATCCTTTCAATATAATCTTTTGTGAACTTATAGTTCACAAACAGTAGTTATTTGCAAACAGCATAATACTATCAACATTAATCAAAAAGAAGGAATATGAAAGTAATTTATGAATTTGCACCACATATCTTTGCAGTGGATGTTAATAATATGGGTTATGATAATATTTTATGTTTATTTGTTTATATATATATTGTTTTAGTGTGTATGTAATAATTAACAAAATTAACCATACAAATAAATGAAAATTACTTTATAAAATTAAATTGTAATTAAATTACTTTATATTGTTTATATATCAACATTTTAAAAATGTTAAATTGAACAAAATTTTATTAACTGAAAAATTTGTGTTACTTAATTTTTTATTAACAGAGTGAATTCATATATATTTTTTTTAAATTAACAGATTTTGTAGTAAATTTTAGTATGTGCATTAAAACTAAATTTGATCTTTTATTAGTAATTTAATGTATAATTATCAGTGATGTTTTTAAATAAAAAATAAATAGTCTAGTGATTTAAGAGTGTCATATATATATATATATATATTGAAATAAAACTAATTGTTTATTTAAAATTTTAGTTTTTAATTTTTAATATCAATTTTTAAATGCTTTGATATTGTATCTATATTTTGTTAATAAGTGATCATATTTCTACACATCTGCTTATGGATTGATTATTGTCATGATTAAAATTATTTCTTTAAAATATTGCATCTAGAAGAATAAATAAAGGCTCTTTATTTTCTAAGTTTTCATTATTTCTTTACTTGACTGACTAAATCTGTATTCATATTAGTTAGTTCAAGCAAGATTGATACTATGCTGTGTACACGTATTTAATGCATATGAAAATATTTTGAATGTAAAAAGAAATATAAAAAAAGGATTTCGTTTTGTTTCTTCTCAGTTGATATTTTTATTTGATATCTTGTTATTAACAAATTGTTAATATATTAAAAAACATTTTTTATAAATATTTTATTTAATTCTAATTAACTAATAATTTACATTATGGTTATTGAATTTTTTAAAGTTTTTGTGATTGAAAATAAATATTAAGTTTACGACATTGTGATTGTTGTTTTAAACATTGACTGCATAATTAACACTAAAAATGTACTACATATTTGATTTTTTATTAAGGGAAAGTTAATCCATCGAACATTTATTACTGTCTGTGTCAGTACTTTCCCCATGAGGTATTTATATGTAAAACATCTGATAATAATGTATTTTTCTTATTTAACAAAAACTTTATTTTCTTGGTGTGATGTTAATTTTTAATTAAGTTTGTGTATTAATCACAAAAGTTAATTTATTATTTATGGTTTTTGAATAGTAAAAAAACTGACGGGAAAGACTAATTATTATTTAATTTTTGTTTTCTAACAGTCATAAACTAACATCCGTTTAATGACAAATTAATAGTTTTGTTATGACTATGTCTGCATGGCACCTAACACGTTTGCGCTTTTGCACCTCGATGATTTTACATTCTATTTTAATGTGAAATGAGTGTGTTTTCGATTATTTGTTTATGATATTCAATCTTTTTTGCAATTGATTTATATAGATCACGTATTTAATTTTAATTTATAATCATTTCACTCATTTCTCAAAATATAAAAAGAAAAAAATATGTAAAATTTCATAAAATGCATGCTGTCATTTTCTATTTTTAATTTAATTCTAAAAATTATACTGTTCAACGTTTACAGTACCGTCAAGCTGTTTCATCACCCCCATCATCAAACTCACCTTCCCCTCATAAAATGACAAGTGGGAGTAGTTCTCATGCTCCTGGACATATATCTAATCCACTGAATGCATTCGCTCTGCAACAGAAACAGCGATCATTCTTAACATTCGGATTTGGTGCTGGAGGATCGGGTACTGGAGGATCTCAGGCAGCTCGTCGAGAGTCACATGTAAATGTAAATGTTACTCCTACCTCACATGATGTTGGTTCTGATACACCAGAAATACGAAAATATAAGAAGCGATTCAATTCCGAAATATTGTGTGCTGCACTGTGGGGTAAGTAGACATTTTTAGTAATTGCCACTATATAAAACTTATATTTATTTGTATTTGCTTTCAGTTCTATTTTTATTTATATATTATGATAATGTTATTATATGCATGTGTGTGAATATTCAGTGATAAACAATTTAAAAAAAATTTTTGCTGTAGTATATTATTAGGCTGACACATAGTTGTTCATTAATTTTGTGCCTTGAAAGTAGCATATCATTTATTTATTGGTTAAATATCATTTTTTTTACAATAAAGTCAGTTACTATTATTTTTTGTGTTGTATAGTTTTATGTCAGTTACCAGTGGTGAATAAGTGTTTTTATTTGTAATTAAAAATATAATTTCCTTTTTATACTGTCAAAAATAATAAATAATTTATTTAATAACAATTATGGAATTAACTAATTTGTTCTGAAAAACAGTGTCTATAAAAATATCTTTTAAGAATGAATAATACTAATTGTTTTTTAAGTGAAAGATTTTTTTTATTAGATATTTTTGTGTTGTATAGGTGTCAATTTGTTAATTGGGACAGAAAATGGACTAATGTTACTGGATCGATCAGGTCAAGGCAAAGTATACCAATTGATTTCACGTAGACGGTTTCAACAAATGGAGGTACTTGAAGGTCAAAATATACTTGTTACCATTTCTGGAAAAAAAAACCGTGTTCGTGTTTATTATCTTAGTTGGCTTAAATCAAAAATCCTTCGCACAGATGGCCTAAGTGATGTAAGTTTTTGTATAGTTTAAATGTTAGTTATTAATTATTTGCTTTATTATTATTTGTTATTTATTTTAACATGTTAATGTTTTACTATTTACAAGTAGAATTATAAAAGATTATGTTCAAATATATATATATATATATTGACTTTTTTACTGATTTACAATTATAGTAACTATGATAATTTAAAAATGTTTTTGATGCAGTTTGATATTTGAATATTTAACTTGCATATCAGTATGCAGCATAGTTGCTTCCTTTTTGTTACTTTGGTGAAATTTTCAGTATAATTTTAAATTCAATCGAAGTAATTTTCTTTATTTTTATTTGTTTTAATAACAAGTCCAAACATTGATAAGTTGATGATGTTACATGCACAAGTGTACTTTTGTTTTATATTTATTGTTGTATAATTTTTATTATAAATTATGTTAATCCAAGTCATTAATTTTAATAGCAAGTGGAAAGGCGTAATGGATGGATCAATGTGGGTGACCTTCAGGGTGCCGTACATTTTAAAATTGTGAAATATGAACGTATAAAATTTCTTGTGATAGCACTCAAAGATAGTATTGAAATTTATGCTTGGGCACCAAAACCTTATCACAAATTTATGGCATTTAAATCATTTGGTGAACTTGCACATCGTCCTCTATTGGTAGATTTAACAGTAGAAGAAGGAACTCGACTTAAAGTAATATATGGAAGTGCAGATGGATTTCATGCAGTTGATTTAGATTCTGCTAGTGTCTATGATATATATCTTCCAAAACATGTAAGTATATAGTTTGTAGAAGTAAAATTAAGTACCATATTAACTTGAATATAAGACGACACTTATTATAAGACAAGTCCCAATTTTTTCCAAAAAAATCAAAAAAGCATTTTTAAGACCTCGATTATCAGACAACATGCAGTATTTTCCAAAGAAAACAGTAAAAAAAAAATGTCGACTTAAGTTTTAATAGAATTACATTTTTGTATAATTTTAAAAAATTGTACAAAAATATATTTAAAATTCTATAGTTTGTTGTTGAAAACACATACAGTGACACCCCATCCTGAAGATCGAATATAAGATGACTCTTGTTTTTTTAATGAAAATCTTTTTAAAAAAAAACCTCGTCTTATATTCAGGTTAATATGGTATGTGTTCTTAAAATAACAAAATTTATTCTTACTGAAGTGATTTTGATAAAATTTTATTTTATTTATATATATATATGTGTGTTTGTGTATGCATATTATTTTATAAAATAATTTTTCAGACCCAGGGACCTATTTCACCTCATTGTATTGTTACATTACCTAATAGTAATGGAATGCAGTTGTTATTATGTTATGATAATGAAGGTGTTTATGTGAATACTTATGGAAGAGTTTCCAAAAACATAGTATTACAGGTATATTTGATATAATGTTCTTTATCTGTATGTAATGATGTTTTATTGTGAATTAAAATTATTTTAGTGGGGCGAAATGCCAACATCAGTAGCTTACATCGGTACTGGTCAAATTATGGGTTGGGGTAACAAAGCGATTGAAATTCGTTCTGTGGAATCTGGTCATCTCGATGGTGTATTCATGCATAAAAAAGCACAGCGTTTGAAATTCTTATGTGAGCGTAATGATAAAGTATTTTTCTCATCTGCGAAAGGAGGTTCATCGTGTCAAATTTATTTTATGACTCTAAATAAGCCTGGCATGGCGAATTGGTAACAAACTATAAGACAAATGTGTGTATGTCATTTGGTACGGAAATCTTTATAAAATCACACATTGTTGGTTGAGATAGTAAACATAATCCTTTTGAGTGCTCTAATCATAAGTGAGATTGTATACTGTTCAGTTTTTATTTTATGATAGTGTAAATTGTTTCATGCTACATGTATTTGATTTTTGATAGTGTTTGCTCGACCAAGTTCCATTTTCTACTCTTGTGTCAATTCTGGTTTTACAATCTTCGTAAAAGTCAGATATGGTATTCATTTTTGAAATGTGTAATTGTTTAAGTAATCGGAACTGCCGAGTGTTCAAGTATCATTAAAAATTTGATATTCAGTATGAACTTTCCATAAAAATGGCTAATTTTTTAATGCAATTAAAGGTGAGTTTATAGACAAGTATTTAAGTTTAAAGACAATTACAAATTAATAACTTTTTCTTGACACTACTATCAGAATGTTTTTGTATGCAAAAATGTTTTTACCTTAAAATGCTATGTAATAAATTACCTATAGGGATACTGCAATTGTACAGAAAATATTTGGTAAGTGAAACTCTGAAATCGTAAAGAATATTTGATATCATATATTTATATAGAACATTCTTTTAGTTTTAGAATAAAAAATTCATGTATAAATGATATGTGAATTACTGAAAGAAATATTTCATTAGCAGTTAGGTTGCTAATTTAGCTAATTGAAATTATTTTCTCTATCAAATTTATGTTGTATTTGTAGCACAAACATAAATTCTATAACTGATGTCTGTGAATTTATACAACAAACCTAGTGGATATTTCAATTTCTTATATATCAATTTTATTGTATTTTTAGTGCCAATAACAGATGTATGGAGTTTATTATAAACCTAATTTACACAAAGTGTAATCCAAACCAATTATATATTTAAAAAAGACATAATTTAAAGAAATTTAATTCAATAATGTTTATATATATATATATATATATATATATATATGCATGTATATATGTTGCTTTTAATTTTGATAGGCATTTTTATATTGTCACGAAGTCTGATGATAGCTGGTTTGTATTAATGATAATTTAATGGATGTATCGTGTGATACATTTAAATATAGTTAGAAAATTCATGTGTTTTATATATTAAAATTAAAACATTGAAAATATAATTCATTATATAATTAATATTTTCTGTAAGTTTAAAAAATGAGTAATGTATATTTATTATACGTGTTTGTATATATATATATTTACAGTAAGTATATATGCAGACACACACACACACATATATATATATATATATATATATATATATATATATATATATGTACACACATAGGTACACACACACATGTTCACATATAAACCTAATTGTCATTACTAATATTTTATTCTGAAAACCAGTTTTTCATTATTTTAAATGTTTATTAAAGTAGTTCTTTTTCAGTTTAAACTGTTTTGTATATAATAAGTTATATATAAAATCAATGTTTATATAAAAAAGAAATATTATTTTAGATAGGGGGTAAATTAAGTAAAAAATGTATTTAATGACAATTTTTCTAAAGAATTATTTTTATTTAAATATATTGGTTTACTATTTGTATAATATTTTTTGATCTGAAGTAATGCTTTTACTAACTTCATATGAATTGTACTGTTATTGGCTTTTACTCTATTAACTCATTTAATACAGAAGTTCCAATATTCTTATTGAATTTCACTAAGCATGTGCTCAAAAAAATATTCGAATAACATTTTTACATTAGTGTATTACTTTATTCAATTAAGTTATCAGTAGAGACTTTGTGATTGGAGATAACTGAATTTACAAATACATGAACGTATGAGAAATATTATTTTTATATTATTTGTGTATATATATATATACACATATATATATATATATATATATTTATATATATATATATATATATATATATATATATATATATATATATATATATATATATATAAATAATTTATTTTAAATTAACATTACATTCAGATATCTAACATATAAACTTGTATTCTATACTATGAATTTTTTGTCTAAATCAATCATTTAAAAGGGTTCTTTTTTAAATGATAAATATCTTTTTCTTTTAAGAGTCTAATACAGTTATATTGTGTAGACTTCTTTGCGTCATATATAAAATAATATTTTTTTTTTCTTTAAAAAGTTTATTCTATTTTTATTTTTATTGCAGTGTTTGTTTTATCTACATATAATAAATATATGTGTATTTAATTGTTAGTAAATATTACTCTATTACATAATGAAAATATCCTGCTTTCTTTTTTATGGCGTTAATATTAGAAAAAAAATAATATTTCTTATAAAAGTGATTCTCATATAAATGATCCAGTTCTATTGTCGATCGTAAAATATAGACTATAGTAATCAGTTACATCTAACAAATAATATAGAAGTGAGTTGTATTTAAAACATGACATTGAAAATGTTCATATTTATTTTATTTCGTTTTTTTTTTACAGTAGATACGTAAAATGTATATATTTGTGTATTATACAATTTTAATTTGTTTTTAAATGTATAATTGGTGGTGAACAAATTAATAATAATAATACCAATTTAGCTTTATGCTTCTTAATATTTGATTGAATTTTATGCATAAAAAACTTAAAGGTTGTATTTAATATTAAAATAAAATGACTGCTTATATACTAAGCATTTTTTGAATTATATTTACTATGAAAATGAAATTGGTCAGTATTCTTCACATGTTTGCAAAATTAAATATATTCAGAGTTCTTAGGCTATTGGTTTTTTAAACATTTTTTACATTTACTGTGGTACTATTTATTTAAATATATACATATATTTTTTTCACAGAATTAATCAAAAGTAAAATTTACACTTACAAAGTTTGTACATTTTTATAATTAATTCTAATGCATTAACAATAAAAATACTTTTATATTACAAGCTATCCAGTCAAGTCATAAGTATATTATTGAAATTTTTATATATTAGATGTTACTTTTTGAGAGAATGAATATATCTAATTATTTGGTGCAATTAAGACTGTTGTTTTTACACTATGTAAAGTGACTGTTACTTTATAATTTAGTAGTAATTATAATCATTATTTTAATAGTAAATGAAGTTTGATATTTTTGTAAATATCCAATTTATCAGTCTCATTAATAAATTTAAAGTAAATTATAATGAATCAAAATATTTAATTATTGTTTTAAATTATATTGAAACAGTCACAAATAACATTAAAAATTCAGAGTTTTGTACTAGTTTAAGATATTTCCTCCTTTTTATCATCTTTTTTATATATTTTTTTCCAAAGAATTGGTAGTGTGATTTTTTATATATGAAAAAGGAAATTTTATTATTAATATAATTATATATCCTAAATTAAAAAAAAATAAATCAAATATATAACTTCATGTGTTTTTCTTAGTTTTGTTTGTATGATTGTTTGTTCTTTTTCTTTTGTGTATGTTTATTTATTTTCGATATCAGGTTATTTAGTTTCTGTAGATAAGATTTTATTTTTGTGAATGATGAACATTTTTTATTTAGTGCTCCTATTTATGATAAATATAAGTTCAGTATGCTTTTAATGGAATACTGATTGTACTTTTTTTAAAAAAGTATGAATTAATTTCTTTAACTTCAATTTAGTAAGTTGTAAAGTACAAATAATTAATATTTTTATATTAAATATATACATTACATATGATTAATTAAATCTACACCCAAGATAATTGAATTTTGATTAGTATATCTAAATCCTTGAAGATATCAATGGTAATCACATCTAGGGAAAGTTCATGATAAACGTGTTGTAAGTTACAAATCATAATAAACTTTATGACAGTTACGCAACGAAATCATAATTTTTGTATTTATAAAATAAAAAGTTGAAATGTCGACAGCTGTTAAAATTGCTTCTCGTGTAAGAGAATTGAGAATTCATTTATGTCAAGTGGGTGCATCTAGTAAGGGAGTCAGGTAAAATTATATGTTTATAAAATTGCTATTATTGTAATAGAAATTTAAGTTATCGTATATATTTATAAAATTAAATACTTTTATTAAATTCTACACACACGTGTATGTACATACACACACACATATAGGTATATTATTAAGTGGCTTTAAAATTGAGGTTATGATGTAATTTATTTTTATTTATAATTGTAACAAATAGGATTATATTTGTCAGTATTGATTCAAATATGTCAGTACATCAGTGTACTGATTTATATATATGTATATATATATAAATAAAGTAAAAATAAATTTAATGTTTTCTTTTCATAATGTTTACCTGCTATACCTCAAAATATTCTTCATTATTTTTAGAGATTTTATAACACAGCACTATGTTCCTATTAAATCTGCAAATCCAAAATTTCCTATTTTAATTCGAGAATGCTCCGGAGTTCAACCAAGATTATGGGCAAGATATGGTAAGTGTAAAAAAATGTGTTATTGTATATTTAATTCCAATAGCATTAAACTATTGTTTTAAATTAATTATAGAAATATATTCATACTGTTTTATTATTTAAATGAATATTTATTTATATTTAATAGTAATTTGGTTTCCTTTTAATTAAATTCTTTATTATTATTTTTTTTATATCTGTTCATTTGATCTTTTTGATTTAGTAAAATATATTTTTTCCATAAGTGTACTCATATGTGAAAACATGTCTTACTATATTAGACTGAATATATTATTTCATTTTCAGATATGGGAAAAGAAACAAGTGTATCCCTCACTAATTTAAAACCTGCAGAAATACTTCAACAATTTAAAACCATAACTCAATGAGTAGTTTTAATTTGAAACTGAAGATAAATATTTATAGATAATGTCATATAGTACATGTGTAAATTATTTCCAATAAATTGTTTACAAACGTAAGTATTTTTTATTAAGTTCAGTTAGTTATATATATATAATAAGTAATAATTGTATGTATATTTCAATTAACTATTTTTTTATTGAATTCATTTTGTGAAATAGCTGTGAATTTACATAATATTTGAAAACAAATGTATATTTTATACGTTTTAATTGCTTCTAAAATATTTATAAATTTATTAATATTTTGAAAATAATTAAATTATTCAAAGAATCAAACATAGAAATAATATTTGATTCTTTGAATTTAAAGTAGTGTTTTTTAATTACTGTTTGTTATATATACTATAAACAATATTTTTTCTATATCAAGTATATATAAATATACTTATATTAGTGTTGAGTACTAAAAAAATATTTTTTGAATAAAAATTTATATCTATATACCTATATGTAAAACATTTTATGTAAATGTGTTAAAATTTCTCTACATGCTTGTTTATATATATATATAAATTACATTTCATCAAAATGGTGGAAGACCAAAATCTTGTGGTTTAAAATCTTGTAAGGAATTTAGTACTAATGAAGCTTGACTGCATTGTGATCTATCTAGATTACTATCAGGAACCATAACACATTGCATTCCAGCTGAAACAGCTGCTTGGACACCATTTGGTGCATCTTCAAAAACCAAACACTGAAATTTTATATATTATCAAAAATACATCTTAATTGTACATGAACTTAGATAGATATGCTGTTTCTTTTATTTTGTTAGTGAAAAATAAATATGTTTAATAAAATTATTATGCTATCTGAACACAAATTACAATTTCAAGTTCACAAATTGTTATAATGATGTGAGCATTTGTAAACAAACCTCTGCAGGCTGTGGCTTTTGAGGAAACCTTGAAGCTGCAACAAGAAATATATCTGGATTTGGTTTTCCCTTTTTTACATCAGGATCTGAACCAGCCATGACGAGATGATCAAATAATGAAAATAATTCTCTGTGTTTCTGTGTTTTAATTTCAACACTTTCTTTTCCTGATGATGTAGCTACAGCTATAGGAACTTTGTTTTTATGTAAATGTTGTATCAAACGTTCTGCACCTAATTCAAACAGTTACATTTGTTATATAATTACATCATGTTAAATTTATATTATAATATGCACTTCTATTAAAAGATTATTTGCCAATTTATATTATCTGATTATTTAGAATATGTTCAATAAGGTAGTTCATATGACTTAAAAATAATGTAACCCATTAGAATATATGTGTGTGTGTGTATATATATATATATATATTGGGATAAATACATTCATACATTGAAAACTGAAAATAAAGGTTAATTTCTAGTCACATAAATTTTCTTAATTAATATAGTTTATCATAAGGCCATTCATATTATTTTTAGACTTGTAAGACAATCTTTTCTATTATAGTAAACATATCAAATTAAATCTACATGAAATTTATTTCTAGCATTATTATAAGAAATTAAACAATGTACATTTATCACTTAAGCATTAAATTCAGATACACTAACTTCATTTAGCCAGTAATATATAATAATTTTTTAGTATATTATTTTTACTTTACTGTAAATATGTAGAATGCATTTGATAGTTCAACAAAATGGTGAATATGTCAGTGTGATAGTTTGAATAAAATTAACAGTAAGATAATTATATATAATACATCTATACAAATAAAATAAAGTATATGGAAATAAATAAGTAAGCAAAACTTAAAAAATACAAATAAATCTAAAATCAATTTTAGTGTTACTTACACCAAATATAGCAAAAGTGTGATGATTTCTAAATGAATAACAATGAAAATTACTTTCATATTTTAAATGAAAAAATATTAAAAACTACCAAAAGCTCAGAAATCAGCCACAAAAATAAATAGCTACTTGTAATGTTATTTACAAAAAAACATTTACTTGAACAGGTAATTATTAACGTTTTATCATATTTATTAAAGCAGTATAACTACTTTGAAATAAAACCATAAAATTTGATTTTGTTTTTATGAGCAATACGTTTTAAAAATATTAATTTAATAAAACTACGTTAAAACATGTATATATGAAAAAAAGGTTTGTTAAAAGAAATTTGAAATCAAAAAAAATATCATTTTACTTTATTTATGTACGTACATATATTATTTAATATTAAATTTTGTTTTAAGGCATTCAAATAATAATTTTTCAGTTTTTAACTTCAAAAATTGATAAGAAATATAGTAAAAAAAAAATAATAAAATAAAAATAAATCATTCATTAAGAAGACAATAGAAATATGACAAAAATTATAGTGTAACTTGAAAACTGCAAAATACACATACATAAATTTATGGAACAAAGTTGTGTAACTAAATTTTAAGAAACCATATTTGAATTTTAATCTTTTTTATTAAAACGATTGAATGATACTTAAACATGAGTTGAAAAAAATTCAGTATGATAACAAAATGTTTAAACTATTAAATCACAATTATTTATTGAAATAAATAGCAATTTTATTTACTTTTTTGTTTGTATTTGATCATGTAGTAATAGTACTTCAAAAATAGAGTAGTTAACAAATTTATATATGCATACAATACATGTCTATGTACTTGCATATACAACTATAATTGTTTCAAACTTTAATCTAATTAAAACTATTGCTATAGTTGACCAAAATTATAATGCAGGAGTTTATAATTTTAACTATTAAAGTTACAGAACTGTGAACATTCTCCGATGACTGATTTTCTAAATCATCTGACTACTATTTGCTATACCTGGCATTAATGTTGCATCAGATAATAAATTTCGAGCTTGATCTTCATGCATTCGAGCAAATTCTTGTGGTGTACATGGTAAACCTAAATCATCTACCACTATTTTAAATGCTTCCTTTTCAACACGCCCGAGAATTTTCATCCGTACATCATGTGAATAAGTCTTACCAAAGCTTTTAACAACATTGGAATATATTCGATAATATATACTCTCCGAATCTATAAAAAAAGATATTCAGTTATACATAAAGAACTAACAATTACCTGGTAATAATTCCGTTTCCTGAAACAGTTTTATATATTGTCTATGAGCCAGCTGAAGGTATTCATTGCATGTTATTGGTAATTCATATGTTTCGATGATTAACTTGGCAGCATCTGGTCCTGTCATACCCATTAACTTGACTTTGAAATCCCATGTAAATTCTTTATTATAAGGCTCAATTATATTATTAATTGCTTTTGTATATAAGGGTTCCGTATCTGTAATTTTTTTATTGATTTTCTTTTAATATTATTTTTTATGAATCTTAAATGTATATGTGTGATGAGTAAATATAAAGTTATCTAAAAATGTCTGTAGATGTGTAAGCACCTATTTAATTTCACCTTAGAAATATTTTGCATAGTAAACTAATCTCATAAATAATATAAAAATAAAAAAGCAATTACAAAAAGAAAAACAATATATCAACAACTTAATGAAAGGAGTAAATCAACAATCTGAATTTCAAAATGAAAAAGGTATATTTAATCATTCAATTTCTTATATATATATATATAAACACATGCAAATTTATTAAATTAAAGAAATATAGTGAATTTTAATTGAACATAAGGACCATGCGCAATGTCTAATGATTATGCCTATGTAGCATGTTAAATTAGTTAGCAATTACTATAAATGCATTTTATTATAATTTTTTATTTATATTTAAATGATGAACCATATATAAAAGTGTGTAAAAATTTTTAAAAATTGGTAAACTATGGATTATGGATGAGTCAAATGAATATTAAAAAACTCGAACACAGACGTAATAATCATTAACTGGATTGGAATCATAACAGAAACATACTATTTTTAACATTACTTTTATTTACTTTTTAATGGAAATGCCTTTATTAAACATATTTTTAAATTATATTTCCTTTGCTTAAAAGTATGATATGATATTAAGATGTAATACATACATTTTTATTACTAAAATATGCAGTATTTGAAGGTATATTAACTCTTTTTAATTGGTAGTACAATAATATAAAATTATATCTAATTTTAAAATACACTGTAGTAACAACTTATAAAAATATGTATATTTTTGTCAGAAATGCTAACAATTCAATTATATAATATTTATTATGAAAGAAAATCATTTCAAATATACAAGTTAATAACAGTTTTTCATATATGTAAAAATGACAACATTGAATTTATTTTGATTATTCACAATAATCTAATTAATAACTGTAAAAATCAATGCAATAAATGATAAAACTCATCATAAGGAATATCTTGATGGAATAAGTATATACATAGAAATATATATATATATATATTATCCCTAAACAAATTCCTTGAAATTTTCTGTTTATAAGAAAATGATGAAATTATTTACAATTAACTTATTAATTAAAAATATTTGTAGGTCGAGTATGCATTTATATACCAAAACATTTACACACACACATTTATACACATTTATATACCAAAACATTTATATATATATATATATATATATATATGCAAACATGCATACATGCACAAACAAAATTCATTATTATATTTTCTTATATCTGTTATCAACATTAATAAAAAATTCATTTTTATACTTTGTTGGATTATAACTAATTATAGTCAGAGTAAAGTTATCTTTAATTTAAAATAAAATCCCTTTATAAATAAATTGAATATTTACAAATGAGAGTGTAAAAAAACCCTCAATAAAGTAACTATATTTATATAAACTTTTAATGTTGTTTATTGATTTTATATACTTGATACAAACACTATCAATGATTATCAATATATGATTAAAAAAATGCTGTTCATAAGTGGATATTAACACTACTTACGTAATAAAATTACGTTTATTAAATTTTGCGTTTCTATTAATTACTGTTAATATAATAATCTGTTGATTTTTTTGCTGAAAGGCTATTATTGTTAAATATCTCCATTTAACGGTATGAAAACTAAATTGTCATACGATGTCATTGAAATGATTTATTGTCAACAATTAGCTTAATTTGAAAGAAAAAACATAAATATTCGTGTATATATTATTTTTTGTTAGTAGTGTGAAAAATTATTCTTCTTTATTCAAGGTTACAGTTATGGTAATCTTACTATTAAATATATCAATTTATTGCATCATTGTTTCTCTTTACATACTGCAATTTACTTAAATAAAGATTCTAAATATCCGATCTAATACTAATATTTCAAATTTTCGAAATTAGCACATCGTTACAAAATATATATACATGGCAGTTCCTGTGCTTATGCAAAACATGACACTGTAGAGAATGTAGTAATTGTTCCAACTAAATAAGTGTCACCAACAGAGAATTACAAAAATTATGTCATATGTAAGATACGGAATACTTTATTATAAATCTTACCTAAAAGGAGACCGTCCATATCGAATATTACATGAGACACTCTTTTAAACGCCATGTTCACTGCGGTTGTCAATCGACTCATGATTTACAAGATTGTTAAAAATTTTATATAGATAACTTTAGTACGTTTCGTATGGTATACACACGTGTTGACTGATAAAAGGTAGTACGTCATCAACCCCACTCTTGTCACGTTCCTTTACGCTGAATAATGAATTTCTTTCCAAAAATGTATTTAAGGCCGTTTTATTTTTAAATCTAGTATTTCTAAAATTTTTCTTTATTATTTTCTATAAAAAAAAGTAAAGAATTGTAAAGCATAATTATATGTGTGTATATATGTATATATATATATGTTTGTGTGTGTGTGTTTGCTGCATGTGTATGTCAGTATGTGTGTGTGTGTGTGTGTATGCTGTATGGTGTGTGTATGTATGTATGTATGTTATGTATGGCTGTGAATGTATTCAGTTTCCAGTTCAAATTATCAAATTAAGATAGTCTCATGATTTTCAAATTTTAAATTTATATACATATAGCATGCAATACCTGTTTAAATTATTGATGTTTTCCATAAAGGTTAAATAAAATTTTTCAATGAATTACAATACATTAGTATACATAATTGGCGTGTTAAAGAAATAAAAGAAAAATATTTTTTTAGATGCATTTTGTAATTTTTTAATCCGGCATGATAAACTTTATTGTGAGTCATTAATTATACAAGAACACTAGACATTCCTATTCTAAAAACAAAAATGAAACACGCACACATGATAAAAAAGTTAAAATGAAATAAATCAGTCTAGGTCAACATTAAAAATGTATCCATTTTATAAATTATTTATCATTACTATTTTTGTTTGAGTATTTAGATATTTGTTATTAAAGTAATAAAATTAATTGTATATTTCTATATAGCGTAAATATACATATAGAGTAAATTTAAATAACTCATATAAAGAAAAATATATTCTGTCATACTGCCAAATATAAGGTTGCCAAATCTAGATTTGGCAAGATTTAACTGCACTTAAAAAATCGCATAATTTAGTATATTAAAACAAGGTTTATTTCGATATATGAATTAAATAACAATTCAGACGTTGATTCGGTACATAATAATTAATTAGCAGTAATTATAAAATTATATAACTATTATTATTCATAGTTGTTATCATTTAATTATTACAATTATAGAATTAAAATTATCTAGAAAATAAAGAAATTGTTCTATAAAAACATTCGTATATATATATATACATATACATATCTATATATATCTCTCTATATATATATATATATATATATATATATATATATATATATATATATATATAAATGTAAATATAATATATTAAATAAAAATTCAACATTTAAGGAATTATTTTCTATCTTTGGACGTCAAGAATTTAATTGATAATTTGTATTATTTTTAAAGTTCTAATTTATTGTTTTATATAAATACACTCAACAATTCTTCATACAATATTTATATTCTTATAATGAGAAATAATTATTCATATACGCATATACATTTATATATATATATATATATATATATATATATATATATATATATATATATATATATATATATATATATATGTATCCTCCGTTGTTAATTCATAGTAAAATGAAGAGCTTTCTAATAAGTTAACAATTTTTCTATTATTATATTAATATATTTTTATTTCTTTTTGTATTTTTTATATACGTCTTTTTACGAATTTTTGTTATATTTAGTTATAGGAAGTTTATTTAAACTTTTTATGATTAGAGAATTCTTAATACAAAGATTAACGTTTCACTTTTTATGCTCCTTCTTTATGGAACTTACACGGATATATTTATTTTTAGTACACAATTGATGTACTAATGATTACAGCATTTAAATAACGGAAGTAATTTTTTAAATTTGCGTAAACTATAAAAGATTAAAAAAATATTTAAATGATATTTTAAATGTCAAAAAAATTCGAAAATTTTGTCTATTGTAAAATTTTAATGTCGGATCTATATTTATTTTATTATTTGGTTATTTCGTATATATAAAATGAAATATTAATAAAGGAAAATATTAATGAAAGATTAAATATACTTTTCACTGTAGATACTACTTGTTTATTTTCATATGATACTGAAATTGAAATATTGTTATATACTTTTCCAACACCAGTATTTTTACTAAATAAAATACACTATTTTAAATCATATTTTTACAAATAATTATTCTGTTTAATTAAAGACTAATAGTATTATGTACTGAACAGTTTACATGTTTAATACAAATTGTTCGGAAAGGAATTGTAATGAAAAAATGTATATAATTATGTTTCACAATATTATGCCATAAGTATAATTTTTATTTTGCAGTAAGTAAAGAATATTTTTGAAAATCTAAGAGAATTGCGATGCAAAAGCAAATTGTGAAACCAATTAATTTAAATAATTATATAAGTGTTGTATTTTCTAGTAACTTAGAATCCGGAAATTATTAATTAATCCCTATATTTTTTAATGATGAATCTAGGAACTAATATTTTATTATATGAATACTGTTAGTATATAATTGTTTTTATATATATATATATATATATATATATATATATATATATATATATAATAGATTCAACTTATATAAAATATTTTTTAAATTTGTTTGTACTACAAATAGTGAATTAATGTTTTATATGATTTTTAGACTGGTAATATATTTTTAGATATTTGAATTAATTCCGGACGTTATTAATTTGCCATAAAATAATTTGCCTTTTATATATATATATATATATATATATATATATATATATATATGTATATCACGACGAAAATTGAAATAAACTTAACAGAAATTGTATATTTACTTATAACCAACTAAAGATCAATAATAGATCGTTTACGGACGAAATTGTCAGAAAAATAAAACTGATAGGATTTATTTGATATTTAAATAATCCACATTGGAGGGAAATGATTCGATTAATGTATTGTATTTATTCTCAGTTATAAAATAAAACTTAGGTTTCGAATGTCAGAATAATTCAGTAATTAGGTAAAACAGGTTAGAACAGTTAAATATAATAAGAAGAGATAATGTAAAAAAAAACAGTGAATATGAAAACAAACAAGAACTACAAAAATGACAAATAGAGTAAACACATGTAAAACGAAAATGGGCGATGGATATTTGCATTAACAGAAGACAACATGAATAAAAACAATATTGATTGAAAGCTAAATTATGTTGCAGCTTAGAAACATGTGTGATTAGGATATATGAAAATGTGTAGAAAAAAGAGATATGGAATCATTCAGATTGGAAAAGATCGTTATTAGAGAGTGGGTAGACGAGAATGAAAGTTATACACACACACACACACACACACATATATATATATATATATATATATATATATATATATATATATATATATATATATATATAAATCGATCTAAATATTTTTTTATTTTTACATTTTGAGAATGAACTTTTTTATATTTTAGGTTTTTATGGCTGTTTCTTATAATTGTTTTAAATTTCAGCTTACTATATCACTGATAAATTAAAAAAAATCAGGAAGAACCTACGTACTTGCATTAAAATAGACATTCATTGAAATTGTACAGTTTCAACTTATGCATCCGCTTTACTGTTTTGTATTTTTAAAAGAATAACATGTAACGTTTTTAATATATTATTCAAGGTACGTCATATTAGTCCGAGTAGTTTATATAATTGAATGGATTTGACACATTATGCAGTTAATCAAGTTTAAATCTGTCATTTTCTTCGTTATAAAAAATTATTATATTAAATAGTTGTTGAAATTAATGTCTATAGTATTGTTAAATAAATGCGGAAATGAAAGAATGTGGAAATAATAGAAATATTTATTGAAATCTGCGATTTGAGTTTTACAATTCAAATCATTTCCAAAGAGGAGTAATAATATGGTGGTTTTAACAATAACCATTAGTTTCGTGTACAGTTTTTGGAGTTTCAATTATGAATAAAAAAAAAATATACATATTTTAAAATAGTCATCGCCCGTTGACTTTCGATTTGGTTGAACATTCCGGTGTTCACAATAAAAGTAAAACATATAAATGCCTGGAATTCCAGCGACATGCGCACAAAAATGCACGCCGTCCTGTCTTTGATTGTTTTTCCCCTACCACAAAGTTATAGAAGCGTCTGAAATGGTTTACAGCTAGATATGAAATAGCAAATCAGATGTGTCGTGGTGTTCGCTGGAGAGGTGTGTACGTGCATTCGTTCTTCAGTCCGTTGAAATAAAATATTCATTTGACAATTTTATGACATTAGGTGCCTTCCTATTCTTAATCGTTGTATTGGAATATCATCAGTAATGTGCGGCGCGACTGTTTAGATTAAAAACATGCCAAATTAGTTCATAAATCGCGAGAAGTCTTAAATTATATACGTATTTTAAAATGGCTGTGAGAACCATAAATAAGTGTTCGTATGACAATATTGACATAAACACAACAGATAAATATTTTAAGAGGTTGAAAGTTAGTAGGGACCGATGTGAATTGTTGTATATTGTTTTTACGTGTTTAATATTTTGTTGTGATATGCATCCTGTGTGTTCAGCCACTTCTGTCGAAAGTTGTGCCGCTGTCAAAATTGCATTGCAAGCAAAAGATATTGCTGTTTCAGAACTACCCTCAACCCCTTTAGACGGTCAGTATGCTTTATGTGTTTCCTAATCAACACTATTGATAAAACCATATTGTCTGTTCAAATTATGTCTACAGTTATTTTTTTCATTTTGGTTACCAACATTATTTTGCATTTAATATAGTAGACTGTAACTATTAATAATAAATTAAAGTTATATTGTTTTAAATGTTTATATCTATATATACATATATATATATATATATATATATATATATATATATATATATATATATATATATATATGCAGGTATTTTAAAATGTTAAAAATATAAAAATACTTTATAATTGTATATAGAAATGGCGTTTATTCATAATGTTTATAATAAAAATTAAAAAATAAAACGTTTAAGAATTTAATTTGTTGAAATATACTTTTAGGTTTTTTATTATAGCTTTTTTTAATAACTATATATTCGTATTATGTATTGTTTTATATTAGAAAATATATGTGTTATTCAAAAAAAGAGTTCGATAATAAATTCTGTTCATTATTTCGTGAACAATGTATGCGTTTAAATTTAATTTTGTTTACATTCAGTTCTTAATTGTTCTGTTCCTTTCTTGAGAATTAAAAAAATCTATTGTCTTTGTTTGTAATATTAATGTGTGATGTATTCTTTTCGCGATAGCATTCTTGTTGAAACCATGTATTTTAAATTTCAGTAAAAATAAGTTAAATATTTAATAACTGATTATTTTGATAAATTTAATATATTTGAAATAAGTTTATCATTTCTTATACTTTAGTTTTATGATATTTGTAATTTTTTATTAATTGCTAGAAATTAAGAGTAATAAGATATCACACTAGCCAAATTTACTTTCAAAAGAATTCCTTTTTCACTTCACAAACCATAAAAACTTTTTCTGATTAAAGATGTTTAGTAAATCATAGCGCTTATGCATATTTCAATACAAAAGTACATCTTCAGGTCACCAAGTACAGAAAAATCCTTACAGAAAGATTTTTTTTTGATGAATGATGATGGTATCCTCATCGAAATGCGCTTAAGCAACAATCATCAATGATTAATAATGATTTATGGAACATATTTGATCAGATTTTTTTTGTGGTTCATGGAGTAAAAACTGGTCCATTTTTGAAATTAATAAATGTAAATATATCCAAGAAAAAAAATTCAAAAATTAGGAAAAATATTTTATATATATATATATATATATATATATATATATATATATATTAAGTTAAATGAAATGTTTTACCATTCGAAACCCTATACAAAAGTATATCAGTGAAGTTGTTTTCCAAATTTCTGTGTAATATGTAATTTTCAGTTAACATGTAATGTGTAAGATTCTTTTGTAAATCTGAAAAAGTACTATATTTTTTCAATGAAGTTGCAAAAAATATTTTTTTGCTACTTATGATGGACTTAAATCCTGGAATATTTCCCTTCTATTTCTTTTTACAAAATGTATACTAAAGTTAGTTATTTTATCCGCATTATATGTAATCTTTAGAATTTAGAACTATTTGTACCACTTTAAAATTACTGATCAAAATTCTTTTTTATTTATATCAGATAGTATATAATACATCCTTTTGTGTATGTATATATATATATATATATATATATATATATATATATATATATATATTGAAGTTTGATGTGAATTTATTGAAAAAAGATTTGTAGTACAGTTCCTTTGTACATATAATTGAGGAATTATTTTTCCGATTTTAATATGAAAAACGAGTTTTCATTACTTTTATACTGGGGTTTCCCTAGTATTTATCTTAACAATGGTGAAACAGCCCTGCACGATCAATATAACTGTCAGTTATTGTACTGTGTGAATACAGACCGAATATTAATGTGATTTCGTAAATGACAGTACTTTATATAACCCTTGCATAATCAATAACTGACAGTATTTTAAATATCGACAATGAAGCTCACTGTGTGAGAGTTATTTAATATCGTAAATAAAATTTATAATAACTAAAGGTATGTCTCATTACAGCAAATATACAAATTGCGATTGTTTTTTAAATTCCGCTGTATCTGTGTAATAATATAATTTAATTGTTAACTTATTTTCGAAAAGCATTAATCAGTTTTTTGACTTTAATAAAGTAGTTTTTAAGCAAATTAACCGGACTAACGAGAATTTTGTCGCAAGTACATAATGATTATTATGCTAATATAAATAGTTTTTTAACATTGATCATCGCGGTTTGTGTACATGCATTAAAATGACATATTCAAATACAGTTTAACATTCAATTTATTACCTTTATGCATAATGCATAGTTTGTACTGTTTTCTCGTGTTACAACTGTTTAAGTTGATAACTTTTATGTTTTATACGTGGATTTCAATAGCGAAAAAGAGACATTTGTGGTAATGTAATTGATAAAACTGCTGATAATTCTAAATTACCTATCTCTCTTTTATTTGTGTATTTTTATCTTTATCTATCTATCTATATATATATATATATATATATATATATATATATATATATATATATATATACACACACACATGTGTGTATGTATGTATTATTGACCCAATACTGTAAACATTTAACAATTTTATTTATTGACGTGTACAAAAATATTCTTTTCAACATATTTACAAGAAAGTTAAAATAAAAAGTTTGTTCGACACAGTTAAATAATGGTTCTTCTGAGCACAGCTCGTCCTTTGACGTTTGACTACTTTACAAGATGTACTTTTATTTAATTTTAATATTTTAAAGAATGTATCTTTCATTTCATTTTATTAAAATATGTTCCTTATTTTATCTTATTCGCCAGTTTTCATAACACTTTCTTTTTTCTCCTTTGAACGTTTAAGATAAAGTCATTTAAGAGGAAAGGTAATATTCATTAGATGTTTCATAAAAAAAAGTTGTTTTAAAAAAGAAATAAGTACTCACACATTTTTTTTAAGACATACTTTATTTTTTTGCCACTTATAAGCTTTAAAATAAATAAGAATTTTTTATTCTGTACGAATCTTAATTCTATACATCAGATTCTTATGTGTGTACAAGTTTTCCTAACAACTGAATAAATTAATAGAAGTTATGAAACACATGAATTTAATTTTAATTTGTCTAACTATGCAAGATGGAAAAGTGTTGTTACATATTTTGTATTTGTTAAAGCCTGTTTACTCTTCGCATTCTTTTATATTAATAACTATTTATATTTAAAAAAGAATGTACACGTAATTATGTCATTGTGTTATCTGCTGTATTTACTTAATAGTTATGTATTCATCATAGTGATTATATGTAAAAATAATTACCGTAATGTATTTGTATTATTAGATTGGTAGAAAAATAATTGCGGTTTATCACCTTCAAATTTATATACATTTTTCTCGGCTAAAAATTAACTTTATTAATCGAAATAAGCATTATTAGGATCGGCACTTTTTTGCCAATTTATTGCAAGATTATTCCGGTTATTCCGGTTATTCCGGTGGTGTAAAATTCCGGAGTGCTGGAATTGATAAAATCTCGAAATGCACTTTCGTCAGAGTTGTCAAGTTTTTCATGATTTTATTTATTTATTTATGTTTTCTCTGTAAAAACAAGATTGTTTTAAGAACGAATTTTGAAAATGTTAATTGTATGAAATTATGATTGTTATTTAAATGAAGCATAATTAATTGATATATTATTATTAGAAACGTTAAAATTTTTCGTGAATTGCATATACCTTTAGTAGTAGTTTTTTTAGCATATTGCAAATTGTACTTGCATTTTATGCAAAAGTATGTATTATAAATTATATATATATATATATATATATATTAGTATCAGATGTACAAAGTAATTCGGTGCCTTGTTTATCGAAAAATGGAATACATTTCAGTCCTCAAAATGGCCTCCATTATTTTGTATAACTTTACTCCATTTGTTGGGTAAGTGACGAATCAGTTGACGGTTGTGAGTCGATGAAGTCGTAATGTATTTTGACCACTTCCACTATGAGTTTTATGTGTTAATAACATCTTTCCCCAAAGCTGAACAAATCATTCTCGCGGCATCAGTAACATTTTTTTAACTGGAATGCAAAAAAATATGCAATACCTAATATGCTGCTTTCTGGACGCTATATCGTGTTCATTACTGTTTTGTGAGGTTATGCCAACTGCTTATCTCAGATATATAGTGTTTTTAAATGCTAAGCTTGTCACTTCAGAATCTTAAAATGACGAGAATTAATTTAAAACAGAGTTATGATTGGTTCAATTTAATGGCAAGAATTAATTTTTGCACCTAATACTTTAAGTAGATATTTACAATATATGTATTAAGAGTAACATCTACCTGTTTATATTTCACATATAAGGGTATATCTCTTAAATTAAATTACTTCTTCAATTTATGAAACAATCTTTAATAATCATAAAAACGTGCGTAACTTTAAATTTTTCATATTCTGATAGGCAAAACTCCAATAGAGGTGTATAATTTAAAATGTCCGTTTTAAGACTGTGTCATAACAGAATGAATTGTACACTCTGAGCATTGGAATGAAAATACTTATGTTTTTTCTTAATTCGTATGTTATGTTTAATTTTACATTTTATTAAATGTCATTATGTATTTTATTTTTTCTCAACTTTGTATATGCAGGGTATATTACAAATAATGTATAATTTTTTTTGTTAGTAAAATCGAAAAAATAACAAATAGGCTTTTAAAGGTTAGACATTAAGGAGTATAGATACTGCATGGAAAATGTTCGTGTTTGTAGTATTTTTTTTATAAAAAAAAAAATAAATTAATGGCTATCCAAATATAATTCCTAGATTCATATACTATATAAGAGAATTAGGTAAAATTATTTATTAGTAAATAGAATTCCATAACTAGTAAGTTTTTTTGGATATCAAATATTACTTTTAACTTAAGTGTTTAACTGTAATAAGATAAGAATAACAAGATGTATTCATATAATATAGTTGTTACTGCACTATCAGTATACATTATTTTTCATTAATAAAACCGACTCTTTTAAATGTTTTATAAATTCTTTATATATTTAACTACAATCCTTTTTAAAATTTCCGCTTTTATACAGTTCCATAAACATACCTCTGCGTCTAAAAATAAATACATAGATAGTACATTGTTTGAAATAATTCCTCTTATTAAAGAACAATAAATCGGCGACAACGTTTCTTTGTACATAATCAAATTTTTATTTTGATAAGCGTTTTACTGCCTGTTGAAAATCTTTCTGGTGTATGCATGCTTATCATCGTTAAAAAAAATTGGTGTTGTGACTTCCATGCACGTGGTATGTTTATGATATTTTTTATTTCACTTGTGTAAACTTGAACCAAATATTTACACTATCTTGACAAATTGGGGTTGTAATGATTAGTTATTTTTACTGTGTATTTATATATTTTATATCCGTGTGTATGTTTATTATTCAATTTTTATAACAAATGGTTATGCAAATATATATATATATATATATATATATATATATATATATCTATTTCATTAAAATAAATACCGTACAATGACAATTAAATATTGAATTATTGAATAATTTTTTATAATATTCAAGTTGAATCCTAATCTCATCTGGTTGTCTTTGAGTCGCGTTTTTACATTAAAAAGCTAAGCTGTTTACAAATTATTTTATTTTCTTAGTACTGCATTTTGTATTCTATTACTTATTATTATTAATAAAAAAAGTTTTGCATATATATATATATATATATATATATATGTGTGTGTGTGTATATATGTATATTTGTATGTATATATGTATACAGTAGACCTTCGCTGAATGACCGTAATTGGTGTAGAACTAACAGTCGTTCCTTGAAACGGTCGTCGTAAGGCACTTATAATATCTAAATCTTCTAATTGGTGCAAAGCCGCCAAAATCCTAACCGTACATTAGATAAAATTTAATTTTAAAAGTAAATATAAGAAATGAAAATAAATATTTTCTTTATCTTTTCTTGCTAATAATCTGTTTATTCAATGGTAGCCCACACTAGCAATTTATCAATGCTGGTCTTTAAAGAAAAAATCATCCTCCATGAAGATTTCTGGCAATTCACTACTAAAAGCAGAATCAGTTATAGTTCTCTTTGTGACAATGGCACTAGATTGGGAGTGGATTGCCTCTGCCTACTTATAAATCATTAAAATCACAATCATGCACCACATCAGGCAATAATGGCCTCCAGAAGGTGTTTAGTGTATTCATAATCATTTTCATGGCATGGAGGATGTTATAATGTTTTTTTCATAACTCTCTAAAGGCCATTTCATTGTTTTGGCTAGCATCGTAACATGCTCTAAACATTCTCTTTGTATAGAGTTTCTTAAAGTTATAAATTACTTGCTGGTCCATGGACTGCAGCAAAGGTGTGATGTTAGGTGATAAGAACTTAATCCTTATGAAGTCATAATGAGACATCAGATGCAAGGCTAAGCTGGAGTCATGATCAAGAGATATTTCAAGGTGAAGAAGCACTTTGAGAGGGAGGTTATTTTTACCCCACTACGTTGTATTGCATATCGTTGTGCGATCAGTCGTTCGGTGGGGCAATCGTTCGGCGAAGGTCTATACTGTATTCGTAAATACATCTCTATATGCACTTTTGTACAAAAAACTAACACTCTGTAAAAATTGTTTATTGATAGGCTCTTTGATAGATGCTAGTATAAGAAAGTAATGTGTAATTGATATGTTGGTATTGACTATTTGGCAATAGTTTTTTATGCATATATCCAAAAAATATATTTGTTTTAAATTTTTATTCATCAATTAGAATGTACAGGAGCGTCTCAAAATATGTACAAACATAATTTTAAATGATATTTAAGTACGAATAATAAGCGAATGATTGTAAATGCCCCATATACAAATACTCAATACAAATTGTAAATACTTATTGTTTTGTGTCAACTAAATGGAATTAAATGCCGATTATAATGTGGCAAATCTTGTCGTTACCGATACTAGAAATCTTGTTTACTTGCACGTTCTCACACGGTCTGTTTTTATGGTCTGTGTTGTGTTAGTAGCAAGTATTTATTGTATATTTATCTGTAATTTTGCAGGATGAATATGTGTCCATAATCAAATCCTATTTAACATGAAATCGTATTTTTAACTGTTTAAGCCGATTTCAATAAACATTGTTCTGATCTCAAATACCCAATAATTCTATAATATTATGTTTTATTGTACGATTCTGCGCATTTCGCAACGTACGAAGCGCATTTCGCAAGAACCATATTTGGTTAATTTTCTCTATTAAGTGACGAAAAACATGAAGAAATGAAAATGTTTGTCTTAGTTAGCCAAGAAATCTCTCAGAGAACTTTCCTCTTAAATAAGCTTGTCATTTTTAACTATACTATAGACTAGCGTTTATCAACCTTTTTCCGAACGTGGTCCCCTTCCGACCTTGTTTCCTTCTTATGCTCTCCCCTGCCATATCGGTAAAAAGGTGGTTATTTAAATGTTTTGTTTGTAAATAGAACATGTTTTATTATAACCTTTATAATTTATACAAAATACAATAATTAAATAGAAATTTATACTTTAAGTATTTCTCGATCAGTGTAATCCGTGTGCTTGATGACCACAAAGAAGATTTTTTATATCAGGTTCTATTGCTGTAAGGGATAACCGAAGATCACCTCTGTCCATTATGTTAAGGCTATTCCGTGTTAGGCTGAGTAAATAATTCACACGACTGAAACCTGATTTTACCAAATACGAAGTAGGAAATGCAATGCACAGTCACTTCTCTATTTTTTTCTTTACTTCTTTGTTTTCTTTTTTCGGTTATTTCTCTGTTGTTTGTCGGTTACTTCTCTGTTTTCTTCATTTCTTACTTCTCTCTGTGGCCACCTAATCTCGTGCCGTGGCCCCCCTTTTACACGATTTTCATCTGTGCCCCCCTTCGAATATCTTGGGGGACTTAGGTTGAAAACCCCTGCTAAGACCATAAAAACTTAAAATTTTCAAAGTATCGTACTTGCGCCATGTAGCAACTTGAATTTTGAACTGCAAGCAAAAGTTATTACCGCCTAGATTCCTAGACTGATCATCTATGAATATTTACCTGTAGTGTTTCTTAAAAAGAATGGTACACAGAAACAATCCTTATGTAATGAAAGAATTACAAGAGAAAATTGAAGCTAGAATTTCTATAATTTGGTTAAATATTGTGCAAGGTTGCGATAAACATAACGAAAAAATAACTAGTGCTTAAAGGAAAAGAAGAATAGCTTCAATATTTGTTATAACACTTGTTTACATTTTATAAACGTACATTCAGATGTTGGCTATTTTGGGTTTAAGAGCACATCGACAAATAAGGATATCAGCACCCGCGTACATTCAGACTTTTGAATCAGCTATAATTTAAATATACGGAAATGAAACGGTGATAATATTTAAATAATATATCCGATTTATCTCTCATTATTTTGACTTCTGTACTTAATACATGTTTATTTTATTAAAGATATTTGGTGTTAAAATTCATTGATAAGATATTTTCATATTTTTTTTACATTTATAAATTTTGATTATATGACAATATACTTGGAATGAAAGATAACATATAACTTACTAGACTAAATAAAATGTGATGATTAATTCTCATAAAGGTTACGTTTATTTATACACAAACTTTTATTATTTAATTTTAGTCACAGCAGATAACTTTGTGTACTGTGTGTATGTTTTTACAATGAATGTACGCGTTAGCACGTTGTCTATGTTATTAAACTTTTTGTAATTAGTTTTATACACACAAATTTGTATATATATATATATATAAACAGCAACTGAAGAATTTTTTGTTCATATTCTTTTCGCACCTGTCATTTTAAACTGTATTAAACCAACTTGCAGTATTTTATGTTGGATAGTTAGCGTTGAGATATAAAATAAAAGTTATAGGTATAATAATACCGCTATTTTCAAATAGCATTCAATTCGATCTTAGTATTCAGAAAAAAAGAAAGAAGTTTTGTTGTACAAAAATTGTTCGCCGAGTAAAAATGTTCTTCCGTGTTTATAAACTAGTGAGGGATATTGAATTTTTCTATGAATTTAAAATTTTGACACACAAATGCGGAATATTAATATAAACATTTTAATTAATAATATTTTGAATATTAATTTGAATTTAGTTTGATTTATTTCACATTATATTTTCTAAGATTTTTTTTAATAAGCATGCAAGAAAGTAAACTTTTCAAAATAGTTTTATGATTATTACTTGTTTAGAATATTATTTATTTAGTAGAAATAAGATTTTGCTGCACACGTATGTATATATATATATATATATATATATATATATATATATATATATATATATATATATATGCACACATACACACACAGTAGGACCGCTAGTTATACGCGGTTTACCGAAAATATTAAAAGAAAATTTCAGAAATAAACAATTTTTAAGAAAGAAATGTAAAAATGTATTTAATCCTTTGAGTGCCAGAGATTTTTTCCATATATATATATATATATATATATATATATATATATATATATATGCGAAAAGTGCCACCAGTTTTATGCGTTTTTGTAGTGGTGCAGCGAATACTTTTTCGTTTTCTTTGTAGATAATATACGAGTTCAAAACCATACTCCCAAAAATGTTGAATACAACTTTCTTCCAATATTTTAGCGTTCTTCTTTTATCAAGATATTAGTACAACATCATGCCAGATCCATCTACGCCTCCCATGCATTCATTGTAATCTACCACAATTTTATGTCCAGTTTTTTGTATTTCTTTGACATATACGACGATATAACTGTCAGTGCATGGGATTATTTAATTGTCGCCAAAAAAATATCTTTCCAGTTTATTGTAACTAATTTGAGAAGGCGTAGTAGCGCTTCTGGCACTTCTTACATATGCATGGAGTAGCGCACTCAAAAGGTCAAACTGTGTGTGTACAAGATATTTTTTATTGTTCCAACGTCCTGTGAGGGTTAAGCTAAAACGTCAGAATCTTGTTCATTCGAGAGAGAGAGAAAAAGAGCACACATGTATAATATGTGTATTTTATTATTATTTAATGTTGATAATGTCTTATGGTGCGTAATTTATCAATAAAAACTTTATCATAGGTATGTAAGTGAGCGAAAATACTTATATATGGGTTCGCTACTATGTGCTGTTCCGGGTATCCACGTTAGGTGTTGGAACCTTTTTCCTGCGTATATATATATATATATACATATATATACATACACACACACACATACATACACATATACACATTATGCCTATATGTTTTTATTACTATTTTTCATTAAGTGTTATTTTCCCTGTTCATTGACTTCAGATTCATTTTAATGAAATTGTGACAGAGCGAGAGAATGAGTGCAACTTTGTGTGACCGTTCTATTAATAGAAAAAACGTTTTGCACGTGCTCGTTGCTTATACAAGTTGAAAGCGAAACAGTACGTTATTATCGAATATATGGAATAAAATGTATCGAGTATAGATTTGATATTTTCATTTATTTATTATTGTTATAGAAGAAAACAATTCGTATATTAAAACTGTGTACCTTAATCTTATTGAATGATTATTTTTCGAAATCAAAACTATCAAATACTTAAATATTAAGTACTTATATTAAGTAGGTAAACATGGATTAATATAGTTAGAAAAATTGTTGATTTTTTTAGATCAATACAAATTGGTTATAAGTTCCAGTTAGAGAATCTAAGAGAGCGGCGTAGATCGATAGTCAATTAAGATTATAGATATATAGGTTGATACTAATGCTCTTCAGTGTTTTTTTTTATTCTTGTCTTTATTACAAATAAGTATTAGTCTTTAATATCTTGTAAGCGAAAGATAAGGGTTCTCCCACAAAAAAGTTTTATTTACAATTACTCATTCATATCACGTTTTAAATATATATATATATATATATATATATATATATATATATATATATATATATATGTATATATGAATTCGAATTTAATTGTTCAATTGAGGATGTTATTACTCTTATCTATGTTGAAATAAAATATCTGAGATATCGCAATGCGCTGTACAACCATACATAAATTAAAAATACATATCTAGTTAAAATGTGTATATATATATAGAAATAGTTATTATATTAATAAACATAAGTAAATTTAACTAATAAAATTATTCAAAATTCATAAATGAGATAGAGGAATGTATTCAGGAAAGGACGAATGTGGTGCCATAGAACTACCTGGATATCGAAAGAAATCATAATTTTTATTTTAAAACCAAAGTATTACAACGACTAATTGATTTCATTGTAATGCCTGATAAGTCGAACCACATTGTTTCATTACGCGTTCAGTTTTGGTCGATAAACACATTGATTTATATAAATTTTCCAATCTACAAATTTTATCAAATCAGTAAGAGGTTGCCTCCGTGGGCAATCTGAACATCCGTTGACTGAATAGAGTCGAGTGGATTCATAGAGCGACCAGTCTCTGGAAATCCACTCCAATTATTTGAGAATCAATTTTTGATGGGTTGTGACCCATCAAAAATGGACCCACAACTGAATGATAATCACCGATTTAAGCTACATTCAGGTTTTGTAAAACACACGAGTCGCAAATCACAATGCTCGGAAATTATTTTGTGGGGGAGGGGTGGTCAGATGCTTCCTGTTTCAATGTAAAAAAAGTAGCATCCATTTTTGTAAAATATATTACTCCAAAGATTCTGTGATATAATGGGGTTATATTCATTAAAGTGTAGAGGTATATGATGATGTATGCACTTGAAATTTTTTTTACTTAATTTAAAAGAATATATATATATATATATATATATATATATATATATATATATATATATATGTATATGTAATATATGTACATATTTTTTGGATGCTGTATGGCGAAGTAAATATATACTCTAGTTATAAAATAGTTAGATCAAATGAATTTCGTATTTACATTCGTTTCTTTGTTATTTCGTCTTTTAATAAAATAAAGCACCATTAATTGGTTTGGTATATAGTTATAAACGAGTGGGCATTTACTCTATTTGGCAGTACGTGTCTAGTTTACATGCTAATCATCATATATTGTATCTCGAAAGATTCATAACCTTAATGATATTTTTGAAATCAAATTCATCACAGTCGTTTAAGGGAACAGTGAAAAAAAATGATTTCCTTGAGCATATAAGGCGCCGGCAGATTTGCATACCCGATCCCAACACACGAGTACAGACTGAAAGCATGTGTGTGTGTGTGTATCTGGTCGGATGACATTCATAATGATACTTGCGTCTCGGCCAGCGATCCGGCTTGCGCTTGCGGCTATCGTAATAACATGTATGTAAAAACGGACACACTAGGTATGCATATATGCCTACGTTAAATTTACCCATCAAATAAACTGATTTTGTTTAGGAAATATGGCATTTATGTACGGTGTTTTACATAATCGCCAGACGGGATAATTAATTTCCACTATAAATCATAATTAGAACAATAATATAAAGCGATGCCGATTTCGTACATGTTTGCTTATGGTCTTAAGTATCTCTTCAGTATTTCGTCAGGCAAGAAATTGTGTGCTATGAAGTGTTACAGATTTTTTTTTAATAGCTTCGTATTTAAGACAGTTGTGTAACACGAGTGTGCATGTAATTGAAATGTTTACATGTTTTATTAATTCATCTTGTGCGTTCAATTATTCTAACGGAATAAAAGAACTCGTATTTAAATTACTATAAATGTAATGGAGCTTTCGTAACTTTCATATACTGTTATATATATATATATATATATATATATATATATATATATAACGTTTTTAATGAGTTACGGCATGAATATTCTTATCTAAAAGATATTTTATTAGAGAAACCATAAAATGTTTATTGCTTTCAACGCAGTATCTCTCATTTTTATATATGAATTTATCTCGTTCTACTAGGTTTATTGTTGCAGTGTTAAATAATTATTTGTCTTGGTGTCAGTGCTCCATGTATAAGAAATATTTTCGTCTCATCATTACTTGCAAAACAATTTACCGAAGTCTTTTTCGTAGCACGAAATAAATGAATAAATGTCCTGTCTATAGGCGGGATGAGATAGTGTTTTTAAACACTAACTTTATATAATCTCCAGTATGACTTTAAAGTAATATTCGAATTTTTATTTTACTTGGGAGTTATTTGAAAACGTTGTAAGTTTTTAGCATAATATTCGCTTTCATTGAAACATTTTTTTTATTATATATTTGTAATCAATAGAATTGTGCCATGCGGTGGTTAAATTTGGAAAGTTCTAAAATAAAAAGAAATGAAGAAAGTGTATTTTTTTGATTTTTACAATTAATGTTTCTTGATTAAACATAAGCATTTATGTATTCAAAATTTATAACAAATGAAAAATTTAACAAATGTATACTAGAAGTGGTTATGTTTGAAAATAGTAATTTTTATGATTTTTCATCTTTTTCTCCTTTGTTTTATTTTTGTAATCAAAAAGCTGTATAGTTGTGATTCTTCTTCTATTTATTTGAATACGTGACTGAATAATATTATTTAAATGTTATTCATATTATCATAAGAGTATATTAGTATCTGTAAACGTTAACCGAAAATTATTTGTATGAATAATTTTATAAATTTTCAATGTATGATAAAGTTGTTATTGTTTATATTTGTAAATAAGTATTAAAATTATTGTGCATGGTTTTATCGTTTAAAAAAAGTTTTTGCTACCAATTATTCTTTTTATGAAAACAGGGAATTTAAGTTGAAACTATGTCAAATAATTTGCGATAATTGGATTCAGAGGCGGATTAACCCAGCTGGAAGTCGCTGGCGGTAAAATTTACGGGGCCCCCAAAATTTATCTGACTACAAAAAAAAATTGCTTTGTGTAAAAATATATTTTATAACATTTTTCTCTATATCTATAACTTTATTCGATAAATATATAAATTACATTAAAATAAAATATTCTGAATTATTTTTCAGAAAAATAAAGAAACAGAAACTATAATTATGTCCACGACGGACAGTGTTATTGTTATGCAGGTGTATTGCATGAATAAAAATACAACTGAAATTTCATGATGCCACTTATGGTATTAGAAACAAAATCTTTGTTCTCTCGTTTCTTTCCCTTACCCCACCGTCCATTTTTATATATATATATATATATATATATATATATATATATATATATATATATTTATTTATTTACATATTCACACAAATTTATTATTATCATCTAAGACGTTGAGGTGTAAGTTTCATTTCTTTATGTAATGAATAATTTTTTTACGAGCTCGTGGCCCCTTTGAACCCGGGGCTCCTGGCGACCGCCAGGTCCGACAGCTGCTTGACTTGCTACTGTTGACGTATTTAGTATGATATTTTAAGTTTGCTTGTTATTTTTGAGATCTTCAACGGGGCTCCTTTTATTCACGAGTCCTCCGAAGACCGTCGAGTCCCTCCCCCCATTCCGCCACTGATTGGGCTAGAATAGTATCGATCAAAGTAACTGCAGGTATATGCCACTTAGGATTTTGTCTAGGACCTCACACTTGTAAAGACCGTAGACATTCAAAATATGTTTAATGTTACAAAATGGTTCTGATACTGACTAAATTCACTTTCTCAAATGAATTCTTTTTTTCATCTCACAAACCACACTATTTTTTTTCGATCAAAAATTGTTTCTTTTCAATTGTCGCTGAAGCGCATTTCAACGGCAACTCCATCATCCTCAGAGCGCCAAGTTATCGAAAAGTCTGCGGAGTGATGAAAAAAAAGAATTCATTTGTGAAAATGTTTGATGTTATAGCAAACATTATAGTGGAAAAAAAGGTTTTTAATTTAGGATTTTCTTTTTTAAAAAAAACGTCCAAGTTCAGAAATTGTACATTTTTTTAGATTACGACGAATCTTTTTCGAGGTAGGCAAATTAAAAGCGAAGATCATAAAGAACGTAAAAGTCATTGATTTTTGATTTTATTTGTCAAGATTGATGCTATTTTTACATTATTTTACTTTAATAAAAAACTTTGTTTCATTGTATTGTTGCTTCATTTTGACTTTATAACATGAAATTATATAAAAGGAATCGACAGAGTAAAATGAGGCACTGAACATCTGGATATTAACGTTTATTTTAATATTTACTTATTCAAAGTTATTTCGCTGTGTTCAAGTATATGAATAACAATATAGTAAATAGTATATATGACAATATAGTATAGTAAATTCATTTGTATATTTCTGTTAATATTTTCTAAAAAAATACAAATTTAAAGATGACCAGATATAAATATGAGAAATAATAATGACGCACTAAACTTTTTTTATGTCACAGAGTTCAAAGCAGAGTAAAAAAAACTATGTAGACATTTTTTTTATTTAATGACTTTTATGTCGAAAAAAACTATTTATGATCTAATGTCGACAAACTATTAACATAATTTCAATTAAGCAGAGTTGGAATTTAAATGTCAGAAATGAAATACGTTGAGACCATTGTATTTAAAAAGAAGTATACAGTAAACTTTTGAAAAATACTGATCCATTTCATAATCAATGTTCTTTAAGTATATGGTTGAATTAAATATTAGTTTTTTTTTTGTAAATTCTTTGGCGCCAGAGGAATAAAACTGCTCCGTTCTTTACAGAGTGTGTGTGTGTGCTCGGATGTATGTATGTATGTTGCGTGCGTATATGTGTGTGTGTGTGTATTTTTTTTTACCTAAATTATATCCTTACGTTTAAGACAACGTAAATCACTATGTTGGCGTGACAGAATAGTGTGCGGCCAACAGAAACGGCGGGTGGCGAGAAAAACTTGACCGGCTGCTTTTTACCAACGCTACGCTCTGCGTGTGAATTAAACTATTGACATAAAATATCATCTTTAGAGCGCACTCTAACTGCGATCCGTTTAATAATGTTAAAGAGATAACTTAATTGCCGTGAACGGTCATTATCGTGATTTCTTCTCACATATTTTCTGCTGTTGGCATGTATTCGATACTGATCTGTACTATTTAGAAAGCCATCAAAATGATTCCAAGTGTTGATTATCTTGTGATTTTATAATGGTCCGAGCAGTGACCGTATTAGAATCTAATTTGTTATTTAAATGCTATTTCGGAATCATTTACACATGAAATGTACACAGATGATGAAAGGAAGGTTCATATTGTTTTAAAGTGAGTAGTAAAGTACTTTATTTGAACGAAATTCGTATTTGTATTCGAAATTAAAAAAGTTCAAAACTTGATATTGTATTAATAAACATTCATTTGGTAATATTTTTCTGTGGAACCAAATTTATAATTAAATAAGAGATAAAAGAAAAAAGCGTGACAGCATATATTTTGTATTGGATATTTATTTATATAAGAGAAATAAAAAATACCAAATGAGTCATCCATTTAAACTGAAACATATGTAGAAATTTTTTAATAAGAGAATGAAGAGTATACATTTATTAATCTTTTAATTAATTATGATAATCTACTTATAAAATCATTTCACTGTAATTATTATTCAAATGATATTTTAACAAATGCCCAGAATACATAAAATTATTAGATAAAATCACTGACAAACGCATGCAGAGTTCTCTCTCGAACACCGTCGTTGAAACACTATTGTCGAAGTGAAATATTCAATGAACTATCCGTATGCTAGGATTAATTTATTGGAGTATTGATTTGTTCTGTAATGTATTCATAACGCAATTAAGAATGTGGTCCGTTTATGATGATGGCTTGATAAAAGCAACGACCGGTCTTTGTGCATATGTGCGCGATTGATATTTATGTGCTTTTATTTCCAAATGTCCTCGCATACCAATCTGCTTAAACGATTTGTATCCATTTAAAGGTCAGTATTTAATTAACCCGTCCGGCATTATGTGCAGATCGGTCTCGTTTCAAATCTGTTCGTTGCAATATTTATAGCCTCTTGTTAACTTGACGCGAGCTGTAAATTTATTCAATTTCTTTAAATTTGAATACTTTGTCTTAATATATCACTTTAATATAATATAATCGAGCTGTATATATATACACATACATACACTTACATAAAACCTATATTATGATTTACTGTTTTTTCAAGTATATGAAATGGGATAAAATAAAATAAAATGTTTGTTTTCATAATGGATGTCGGATGATTGATAATGTTTGGTAGATTAAACGTTTTAAAAAAAATATAATATTACTGTCGAGAATCGAAGACATAGCTTATGAACAGAAATGAATCCAGATTAAAATGATAGGATGAACTGTGTAATTTATATAGAAAAAGTTTAAAACATGTATATACTTATTGAATAGTATTTTTTGTACACCGAACTATTGTAATTGTTAGATTGTGTAAATAATTATAATGATCGGAGATCTTTATTGTACTATATTTTCAAATTGGTGCATCGATAGGGATGAATGTTTATATTTGACTGGCAACTACATTGAAAAGTAGTTGATATTGCATTTATTCTACTTTATTTTGTAAATATACTTTCTTATTCTTGAACGACATTCGTGTGTGTAGATATAAACACATACACACACATATATGTATATAATATACATATATATATATATATATATATATATATATATATATATATATATATATATATATATATATATATATATATATATTTATATATATTGACTAATTAATGAATATGAGATTTAATACAGTCTTCACAGATTTTTTCAATTAAAATATATTGTGTAGATTTTTTAATTGATTTTGATGTGACAACCTTCTATAGTAATTTGAAGAAGTGTTTCTGCATTAATATAAGTATATATGCTTATCACTCTCTCTCTCTATATATATATACATACATATATATAAATATATATATATATATATATGTATGTATATGCACACACATACACTTTATGTTAATGAAACAAAAATTTTATTAATGCGAAAAAGTGCATGTGTATAATGTTCAGAACTGTAAAAATTGTTGATAAACTGTTATTTATGTTATAATTTGACCTCATAGGTCAATTAGAACTCATAATTATTAAAAATTAATTATTTAGCAGATAAACAAGATTGTTTTTATGCGGATATTAAGTGTACTTTCCTGTAACTAACAGTCAGGTTATCTCTGTTTTGTGTACTTTTAATTTAATGTACACACTCATTTTTACATCGCATATGTTTGTGATATTTGTATTTATAAAAAAAAAAAACTGTTACAAAAGTACTACTGACTGGAGACTGTAAATATAGATAATGACAACTATACTTTTTTTTGTGTAACCTACAAGTATGTATTTACTTACTTATGAACGATAAGTTTTAGACTAGTAGTGACAGACAAACATCGGCTTTTATGATTTCAACTGACGGAATTTAATAAATGTTTCTATTATATAAAAATGTACATATATATTCGTGTACATATAAATGTATACATACATACACATATATATATATATATATATATATATATATATATATATATATATATGTGTGTGTGTGAATATTACGATTGCAGCCAAGTGGTTAGATGTTTGGCTTCTTATCAAATGACATTGAGTTCGAAGTCAGCCTTGTAACATTTATTAAAAGAAAAGATTGACTTTTTGACCAGATTTGTTATACAAGTTTTTTTTTGGCATAGTGCAAAATATGTATGTAAGTATATGATGTATGTGTGTGTATATATATATATATATACTATGATTTATTTTTATCGTATTTATAATAAATTCATATAAATAATAAATATGTCGTTCTGAATTCATCATTTGACTAAATATTAAATTTTAACTAGAGCACTGAAACGCCGAACAGATTCGTAAGAACTTAAAAGAACAATTAATTAACATAAATAGTGTAAAATGTTATTTGCTATGTTTGACACTTTAGACCCCGTAATGTATTAAAATAAACGACACATGGACTAGAGACTATGCACGTGTTTAAGTAATAACTTAAGCTTGTGCCTATGAAGTCAAACGTTTACCAGCGAATGGTGATTGATGTGGGGTACGAAGTTTATGAATCGGCAGTCATTGGTAGCTGGTATGAATCCTACGAAGAAATTGACTGTCAGTTCTGGTGAATGATGTGATGTTCAGAGTGTTATAAATGGATATATTAAAGTTAGTTTTTCATAAAAAGTTTGATAAAGCATTACTAAAAGTGAAACTATAATTATAATAAATGGATTTTCGCGAAGATTTTTTCAACATGATTAGAATTGTTGTTTTCGTATTATTTTCAATAAACAATTGTAGGATATGTGAGGGTAGCTTGTAGGCTAAACGGAGAAGAACTTGGCTGATCGATCAAAAAAAAGCCGATTAAATATTAATATTATTTATATCAGTGATGTCAAACACGCGGCTCGCAAGACACTAGAATGCGGCCCGAGGCCCAAAGCTTGAAGTTGATTTTATTAAAATAATAAAATGGAAATTAAAAAAATATATACATTTTTAAAACATTGTAGATTATAGAAGTATATTGTAAGCAACGCCGTTTTATTGTCAATTCCGGTTTAATTCATTTTTATACTTGCAAAAATTATCGAGAATTATATTACGGGTGTGATTTTAGGAAATATGCTTCAAATATTCAAGAATTAATATTTGAATTTGAAGACCGATTTGAAGGATTCAAGGCATGTGGAAATGATTTTTTTTACTATTTAGTGCTCCGTTTTCTTTTAATACCGAAAGAGTAAAATGTAATATCCTAATGGAATTGATTGAAATTCAGTGCAATACGGTGCTAAAAGGAAAATGTAATGAATTTGGTATTCCAGATTTTTATTTGTACTTGCCAGAACATTTTATTGAAATCCGTATGTTTACAGCAAGAATCTTAGCAATGTTTGGAAGTACATGTCCATATGAACAATTATTTTACCTTTTAAAAACTTACAAGACTTCACACACGTCAATATTGATAAATAGAACATATTACATCTATAGTAAAAATATCATTATCGCAAAAAAATTATACCCGATACTGATAAAATAGTTTCTGGTAAAGGATGCTACATTTCTAGTAAATAATATAATTTTTTTTAATTTCTCTAATTTAAAATTTTGTTGTAACATTTGATAATAATACCTGAAATTAATGTATTTTTTTTTTAATTTTTATAAATCCATTAAAGAAAAAATAAATGTAATATTGACATGAGTTATTTTTGAATATAAATAAAATATCTTTCTTCGCTCGCTAAATTTCTTTTGGGTTACTTTTTTTTTGTCTGCGTTCCGCAGATTCTCTTACACCGAATTTGGTCCCTTGTGTTCATATACGAGTTTGATACCACTGATTTACATACATGCGAGAAATGATATCATCAACAACTAAATAAATATTTCTCTTTTAAAATATAATTTTAACGTACTTTAGTTACTGTTAGAAATATATGTATATAAAATATGATTTTACAAACTTTTTTTGTAAAAATTTTTAGTAATGTAATTCTGAAAATATTTTTTATATGTGTTTGTATGCAATTCTTTACATTTATATGTTCTACTTATATTGTGTATTTTTCTTATGTTTTATTGCATTTACATACGCATATAAAATATATATATATATATTACTTTCTGTTTCGTATGTATATCCCATTCTCTTCAGTGTACCTGTTGAGAATTACTGATTTTATGAGATAAACTATCATTGTTACTATCATGTATCGTGTATTTGTAAAGACATATCAGTCAAGTTTTGTTAATTGTCTTTCATGTGAATATGTAATCGAGCGATTGGTAATATAAGATAGCGATAAAAACTATCCTTAGTTTAAATGTCACCTTATAGGATTTCTTATTGGTATGGAAAATATCAACAATTTCTTTTAAGAAAATGAAAATTGCGCACAATGATAATAATTTGAAATTGTTATTGCCCAGTTATAATAATATTAACAAGAAACTTGTGTTAATGTTAACAAGTCAAGTATTTAAATTAAACTGTAGAAAAAAAACATTTAAATTATGTTTAAATTCGTGCTATAATTGTGAATTCATTTGTTTTATAATTTGAAATTTTTGTTTTCTTTTGAAATCTACAGAACTATTAGTTTTATATATATATATATATATATATATATATATATATATATATATATATATATATATATATATATATATATATAGGGCGTATGTATTTGTGTATCGTTTGTCTCTATTTATTACATATACACACACACACACATATATATATATATATATATATATATATATATATAAAATATATATCATCATTATTAATATTTATGATGCATTAAAGTTGTTATTAACAGTATAATTAACCGTCTGAAATGAATTTAGCAATACGTATTTGAAAATTAATTACAATTCAATGTACACGGATTGCTTATATAGACACTCTTGAACAGGAGTGATTTCAACCGGTGTATAAATAAAATCGTCGTCATCATAAAAAGAGCAGAAATTCCGGATTACCTTATCGCAATACTTGTTGTATATTTGCATACGCGGTTCATTCACGTCACATAACGCCATTTTATTATTGCACGAGTGTCTGTTAAAAATTACTTTTTTAACCAGTCAGCGGAGTGGTTATGAAATATTAAAAAGATGCCGGAGAAAATTTATGTAAAAGTAATTTATATTAATTTACATCACAACGAATAAATTGTAAGCGTTTGTCTTGTTAGTATGTCAGTAGTGTAGGTTACAGTGTTGATTATTTTATTGGTAATCACGAATAGAAAAAAATACTTATTTATAATTATTCGATCTTAAATGTTAGAAAATACACCATAAAATTATGCACATATATTTGTGTGTCCGATTTTGTTGTGGGCGATATTAATTACATTACAGCATTGATTTAAATTATATTTTTATTTAAATGTGCTTCGTCAGAATTTTTTTGTAGAATTTAAATTGTCTGCTTGTCTTCATCCTGCTTGTATCTCGTATGCATATATATATATATATATATATATATTTGTAGAAGACTATAACTTTTTTATACAAGTATTTGTAAAGTGAGTACCACTTAAAATCATACAGTATATTTCATGTAAAAAATGTCATCAAGCTTTTGATTTATGAGGAATTAAAAAAAGAACAGTAAGATATATATATATATATATATATATATATATATATATATATATATATATTATCCTGTTTCAATTTAATAAATGAAAATAAGAAAATAAGTTTTTTTTTAAAAAAAATTAATGGCAATTTTATACAATAATTATATAACTGAAAATAATAGTTATTATTTATATGCTCATTATTTAGTAACAAACTGAATTGTGTTTGGTTGTTTGAACAGTGGACTCATATTATTATTTTAATAAATATTTAGAGGTTTTATTATATATTTTTTCTATTTAAAACTTTTCAATGATTTCATTTATCATAAATATTTATCATAAATATTTTTTGATCACTTTTTCAGGTACTCTCAATTACAATTACGTTTATATCTGTGCTTGTATTAAGATTTAAATACGAAATGATTATACATTTCCCAAATTATTGCAAACAATGAATTACATTTTATAAGTTTTTTTTAGACATAACAAAATTATTTTAAATATCTATTTTTTGTATTTTTCACGTATATATTATCTGTTGAGAATAAAGAAGAGAAGAAAGAATGAGAAAGAAAGAAGAAGAAATGAAGAAAGAAAGAAGAATGAGAAGAAAGAATTTTAAAAATTGAATTTTAGTGCTTTGCTGATGATAGTATTATCATTGAAATGTGTATAAACAACATTCAAATCAATGTTTATAAATAAACAATCAATCTTTGAATAGTTATGATCCGAAAAATAATTATGATTTGTGAGGGAGAGAAAAATTCATTTGTGAAATTTTCATGAGGTGTTTTAATAATTGGTTTTACTCGTTTAATGTGAAAATTGAATCGTTATTTTCAATTAAATCTATGTCGAAACTTTGAAAATTCACAATCAGACTACGAGATTAAACATGATGATGAGATAAAAATATCTTTTGTATGTGAATTATTAAAAGTAATAAAAATTTATTGCGAATCTATAAAAATAACCAATGTAAGTCATAAAATGTTTTTTTTAAAAAAAAACAAACACGTATTTATTGTACATAGTGGAATGAACAAGGAATTGTAAAATGAATTTATTTCCGATTGTTCAAAGAAGTTAATTAATGTTGAATGTTTTTTATGTTCTCTTACATGCATGTGTACATTTCCACACGTTGTCAAATCATTTTATTGTATAAGAAAATGATTGAATTTATATATACCCTATTCATAGCATGGACGTTCGAAGTTATGTTTCCTGAACGTAAGCCATTTGTGGCGTTATTTGCATTTTGAGCACGCACAGTCTGTGTTGGCAGTCGATAAATGAGTTTCAACTTTAACGTCGGCAATGTTGGAACGTTGTGTTATTCATGAGTATAAAATTCTCACTTTTACATTTTAATAGATCGATCATTGAATATCACTAGGAGAAATCTGCGTGTAAATGAGAAAAAAATCTTATCGCCAATGAATTCAGTGTATAAAATTAACCCATTTATATATATATATATATATATATATATATATATATATATATATATATATATATATATATATATATTTATTAGTGTTTTTCAAGTACAACTGATCTTTTTTAAGCTGAATAATTAACTTTGCAAACTTTTTACAAGTAGAATAAGTACAGTTGAGTCATTGTAATTAGACTACTTGATAATTTGATGTACTCGGTACTTTAATATAGCTTTATTTTTATTTTTGCTCTCTAGTTAAACCCTGCACTCTGTAGTTTGACATCATATTGCAATTTTATCTTAAGCATCAAACTTTGTATACATACATACATATATATATATATGTATATATGTATATATGTATATATATATATGACAAAAATAAAAAAAACATGAACGGCACACTTAATTCTTAGCATGTGCATTTTTTACTTTGCGTTATCGTAAATAAAAACTGATTGTAGACTTGCTATGCTCTATTCTTAGAAGTGATGGTGTTGTATAATAGCAAGAACATACGTGGGTTGTTTGATAAGTTTGATACATTTCTATGAGATGTTACCACCCTTCATTTGGTAACGTAACGGCTATCAAGTGTCACTTTTCAAACTAGTATAGGCGATGTTTCAGCCAGAAGCGACTCGATATTCATGCTCTACAGATGTTTGAAGCGAGCATTGTAGCAGTTGCCGCAAAAATGAAGAAATATGAGCAGGCCTTTTTACGTCGATTCGTCACCGTGGATGAAACATGGATTCACCACTATATGCCTGAGTCGAAGCACCAGTCAAAATAGTGGACAACGACTGGTGAAAGTGCGCCGAAGAAGGCGAAGACCGTTTCGTCGATTGGGAAGGTGATGGCTACAATTTTTTGGGATTCTCAAAGAATCATCCTGATCAACTACTTAACGAAGGGAAAAACGATAACAGGAGCCTATTATGTAACATTATTGGACCGTTTGAAAGAAGAGCTGAAACAAAAACGGCCAGATTGGCGCACAAAGAAGTGCTCTTTCACCAGGATAACGCGTCGTCCCATAAACCGACCGTCACAATGGTAAAATTACACGAATTAGATTTGGAATTGATTCCTCATCTACCCTATTCTCCGGAGTTGGTTCCGTGCGACTTCTTCTTTTTCCTAAACTTGAGAATTTGTCTCGGTGGGAAGAAATTCTCGTGGAATGAGGATGTCATCGCTGACGTCAATGTGTATTTTGCAGACTCGCTGGACTAAGTGTATAGCTCACAATGGAGACCATGTTGAGAAATAAAATCGACTTTTTTTCAAAAAAACAGTGTTTAACTTGCTTTCTTTATGATACTTATGAAACGACCTTCGTATCATGGCGATATAGATTCAGATTTAGGCAAGCTATTAATAAAACAAACGAATAAGCTAAACTAGTCACCAGTAAAGATCGTTGCTGCTTATAAGTACTCTCGAACGTTTAATCTGTTAATCACTTAGGCCCAAATCTGATCATGAGCTTCACCTCTGTTTCTACCCTGTCTAGTTGATTATCTACCATTTTTCATAATTATCTAATTTGTTTAAAGTCTATATTTAGTAGTGTGTGATATCTAGAAATTGATCTGGAAAATAAAGTGGTTTAAACAAGTTACAAAAAAGTAAATTGAACAAAGTTCAATAAATGAACAATTAAATTATTATTGTGAGGAAGATTTGTTGATTCTGTTGAGATATAACGAAACATTTTATGGAAAGTGAAGATGCTTTAATATTAATAGATGTTTTCTTAGAGTGGGTTTAATAAAATAACTTGCAGTCTCAGGAGCCTCTTACTTTTGAATCAATGAAGAGAATGGTTCTCACCTGTTTTTAAATGAATTGAAATAGACACAAATTAATTAGTTTCTGAATTAGAAAATATATTTTATAATTATTTATATAGATAATTTTGCTGGTAAATCAGTTTATACATGTATGTAAAAAAAGAATTATAACAATTATAATTATACTTAGGACTATAAATACATTGGAAGGGCTCCAAAGAGAAACAAGAGCTTTATTTTAAAATTATTCTCTTTTGTGTTTCTATTTAGGAACGATTTTACGAATGAAGAGAGTGTATTAAAACTGGTACATATTAAAAAAAATATTAAATACAATTTCGTATGTGTAGTTTTAATATAATGGTGTAATTAATTGTTCAAACTAGCACAACAGTACAGTGTTTGCCAATTTGGAGAAGTTTTTTTTCCACATTTCCGTGTTAAATATGTCATCGTTAACGTATGAAGAGAGAAGTGGATAAACTAAACTAACAAATAGTTAAACCTGAATAAAAACAGTTCATTAAATACGATTAAAAATTAAAATATTTGCTATCTGATACACTTCGTGTTTAAGTTAACATAATATTCTTCTTATGATTTTTTTTTTTTGATTTTACCGAGAGATTAATAGACACTTTAATAGTTCAAATGTTAAACGATTAAAAAATAACTTTAGTATTTCATATATTTTAAATTAAAAAAATTCAAGGGTGTTTTTTAAATATAAATTATGTAATGTATGATTGAATTATGTATTTACTTTTTTATTATTTTATATCAATAAGTTTATTGTGTAATTAGATTTTTAATTAATATTCTTCTTTAAAAAAAATCACGTCCTAATTGAGTAGTTACTAATATAAATTAATATTTTCATAAAACGATACAAAAAAATTCGAAGAATACAATATTTTAAAAGTAACACAAATATAAATTCCTTTTTAAATATAAAAAATAAGAAATTACTTTTTAATGACATTTAAATCGATAGTACAATGTGGGATGTTATTCAAAATACCGGAAAGAATTAAGGAAAAATTTGCATACTTTTCAGAATATAATTTTGTAGATAAGTGAATACATCTTTACCATAAAATTCTTTTGTGTGTACCTATTTAACATTAATTATCGTTTATTCGTTTTTTTAATTTCTTAAATACATATTGTTGTTTTTTCAAATTATATTTCTATGATTGTCAGTATGTAATTAAATATTGACATTTATATCAATTGTAAATTGAAAAAAATAATTAAATATATCCATTTACATATGTCAAATCAGTATCCACAAATCATTAATATATGTGTGAATATATATGTATATATACACACATCATACATACTCATACACATATAAGTTCTTTGATATTTAAAATATCATACTTAAATCTTTTTGAACGATTGTCGTTATATCATTTTATTCAAAACAAATAATCAACGAAAAGTTCTACAGAAAATCAATTTGTTTATTCATAGAACATTAATTAATGAATATGTGTATTTATGTATGTATATATATATATATATATATATATATATATATATATATATATATATATATATATACATTATTTATAATATAAATTAAAAAGTTGCTATTAAAGAATCTAAATCTTTTTTGTGTTTAAAGAATATATAGACTGTTAAGGCATACAAACAGCGACAAGCTAACGATCTGATCATTTTAATCTGTTGTATATGGTTTCGTTACGTTACACATCATAACCGACTCTAATTGTAAATAAAAAGAACATTAATATTATTTAAGCACATTAGTCTGAACAATAAGAATACTGTACAGAATGATGTATACACAGCAGCTGAAGCGGAAAGATCAATTTTAAATAAAATAAGTTACAATTTATGTTTAATGTTTTTCGTACCTTTTACCTCATAGTACAAAAAACAAATATGTTTATCGTGAAATAACCCACATACATTTTTTATGAATATATATATATATATATATATATATACACACACACACATACATACACATACACCTCTATGTATTATAAAGTATTCATTTTGGATGTTTGAGTATATTCTAAAATTACAATAAAAAATCTGTTTTTCATTGTGAAGAGATTATCGGATTTAATGGTACATAATGACATGAAGTAAAATGAAGTTATATAAACTGATATAATTCATACTTGTAGGATTGAAAAGATGACTGAATTGACCAAGCAGATTTGTAGTCATCAAGAATACTAATATGAGATTAGTATTTTTTTTTATCGTGAAGCTTTTTCGTTACTTAAAATGTTATAAGTAATTCGTCTGTAAATAAATCTATAAGCCAGTGCTGTACAAGTCAATTATTTCAGAAATAATTACAGTTGAATTCCGATAGTGTTTATATTTAGGTTTTATAGCTTCGTTTATAACTAGATTCAGTCAAGAATTCGCGTTATATAACTACATTTTGATTGAAATATACACGACTTAAATATTTTTTCATGATTATTTTACTTGTGTATTTTTTTTTTCTAAAAACATAAAAATCGATTTAAAATACAGTTTCAGTATTTTTTTTTATATACTCGATGATATTGTGTTCATTTTTATCAATATGTTTACCTGATTCTTTAAATAATAAAATAGTGTCAGTCTAAAAGTTCTTCCAGGTTTAAACATTTAACATTTTCTCTTTTTCTGATTTTGTATAATATAATATATTAAATACGCACTTTATACATTTCTATTTCTTAAAAATATGATATTCAAGTATTTAATTATTATTATAATTTATTTATTATTTATATACTCGTTTAAGCTATTAATATTTTTTTTTGATTTCATTCAGAGATATTTTTGTTATGATCTGAAGTTCAAAAATAAGTAGATTTTCTTTGGAATTTGTTAATCGATTAGGTTTTACTCTTGAGTTTTCTGATTAATGATATTCTTCCAGGTTTAAACATTTAACATTTTCTCTTTTTCTGAATTCGTATAATATAATATATTGAATACGCACTTTATAAATTTCTATTTTTATGTTATCAGAAACGATTTAAATGTATTTAAAGTCATTAGTGAAATAGTAGAACAATAAAATAGAAAAAGTATCTCGAGAGATTTTTTCTGAATGTGAATCACTGGAAATTACACGTATTTGCTATTTACTCAACAGCCGATAATTTATTAACAGATGACTGATCTTTTTATTTAACGTTATGTTTCTATTTGCTATATTGAACGTTTCTAGAATGTCAACTTATTAAAGTTTGTTAGGTCGTTTTTCTTATCAAAAAATGATATATAATGGAAATTTAGGCACCAATTGAAACATATTTATCAATCATCATACATGCTAGCTATTTAGCTACAATTGTCTTAAGCACTTTTATTAGAAAATCTTTAAATTAGTCCCTTAAAAACAAAATCCGTGTATTCTTTACTTGTGATTTTATTTTCATGAAATTCTTTATCAATTATTTCTTTGGAATATCTCATAATTTTCTTGTCTATGTATTAATTTTTACTAGATATTTTACTTTACTTATTTTTTTTGTTAATAATCATGGGGAATATTTGACAATAAATAAGGATGGATAAAAATATTTATTTTTATATATACGGAATAAAGTAGCGGTGTAATTTCTTTAATATGGAAATGAAATTCGTACGTCTACGCGAGTTGCAAAATAAATTATTCGGTGGGAATTATATTTGTATGAAACTCAAGTACGACAATAAATAAAACATTGCATGTTTTGAAAGAATTGAATAGGGTAATAAAGTAGTAGTGTTAGTTTATTCGATGAATTATAGATAGTATAATTTTATAGATTTGAACAAGAAATTTAGGAGTATTTGTTACTGAAAAGTTGAAATATTGGAATTGATTTCAATACTTTTTAGTGAACATTGAAAATATTGTCTATACTTTTTTTCTAATTAGATGATTTTAAGTAAATTGTTTAGATTGTTATTTCGATGTTTGTAACAATATATATAGTTGTTTTTTTAAAGTGGCTCTGATATGGAAAATAAATTCATGGAATAAATTTAGTTAGTAGTTTTTTTGAAGAATTGAAATTTTATTTTTTTCAATTCATTTTTTGAATTAGATTTTTGCTTGATAATAAGTTTAATGTGTAAATATTTAGATATTTCTTTGAAATACACAAGTAATCAAATATACATAGTAAATTTTCAATTTTATGAATGATTTCTTTCGAACATTAAAAATTAACATTTCAGTGTCTAGTTTGTTGTGTGTAGACTGAAACTATGAGTATCATTGTTCGATAACATACATCTAAATATAAAATGCAAGGAACATTCTTGACAGAAATTTGCATAGTTAAAGAATGTCATATGGTTGAACGTGATGAACTTCTCTGCATTCTTCATTCTTTCAATGCTCTTTGTTATGCGAAAGAACAAAAATTACTGACCAACTTTGAGGCTACATAACATTATCATCAATATTCAAGTCATTGACCTATCTTAAGATTCTGTATCCCACTTCGGTATTCTTTCATGTCTTCCAAACCAAATTCGCATCAAAAGTTCCCGCATTTTAACAAGAGTTTAAGGTTGTATATAATTTAACATTTTTTTAATATTATTTTAGTCTTAAATTAATACCGTCTTGTGCAATTTAAATTTTAAACCGTTTTTCGATACTGTTTCCATTTTTTAAAGCAGAACAATTAAAATTCATTTCGAAATTGTATAGTAGTGTGAAGAATAAGTGCATATAAATTGTTTTGTTTTCAATAAACAGTTAGGCATTCGTGTTTAAAATTATATATATATATATATATATATATATATATATATATATATAATGTATGTGAGTATGTAAATAGAGATAGAATGAGTACGAAAAATAATACAAGAAGATTAATTGACTACTAAGAAAACTAAAATTTTTTAATGAAGTAATTTATCGATATTTTAGTTTTTATACATAAAGCAGTATGTAATTAAACTAACAAATGGTCGTAATTGTCTGTTAATGTCTAGTTCAGAATGAGTTGAAAAGAAACTTCAAAGTAATTTATTTTCGTCGTGTAATGAACAAAAAATGTTTCTTTTAATCTTGTAAACATTTAATAGAGTTAAATTAATGCGAACGTGAAGCAGAGATTGCCTTTTCATAGTGCAACACGTACGTTTCCCAAGTGATATTTTAATTAAAGATTTTTATAACAGTGATTTTTGGATTATGGACATCATTTAGTTATAATATCAGAAAAAGTGATTTATTCACTTATATATGTAATAATCCATTTATGTATGTAAAAATATAACTATCTGTAATGTCAAGTGACATAATGTAAAGAAAAAATTCCAGTCTTTATAAATTATTTTAGAGTGATGTTAAAAATAAAACTCATTAAGAAATTTTTTATTCTTTTTTTTAATGTAAAATGACATAAGTTTCAAGGTTGGATTTGAATTTATGACACATTATCAGGTCAGCATCATAAATATTTAAGTATTATTACTTTTTATTACTTATAACAAATTTAACAGCTCATAGCTTTAGAAATAAGGTATGTATATATATATATATATATATATATATAATATTAAATTGAGAATTTTGAGATTTTCTACGGAGAATAATCACTAAATTAAAAATAATGAATTAAATTTAATAAATAAATTACAAGTTTTATTTCACGATCTGACGATTGTACTAAACATTGTAACAAAATATCTATTAGTTGTTTTTTTAAAAAAAAATTAAGGTATTTATTTATGGAAAGTAGTACAATAAACTGAATAAAATGTAAAGAAAGCATTTCAGATGCAGTAAATGTAAATCAGGCAGTACACATTAAGTTAGTACTGTATTGTTAAAACGTTCGAATGGGTGTAGCTTATTAAAATAAATTTGATAAATGTATGCAGATTGTTTTTTTATCTTGTACTATTACTTGGTCTTGTACTGTATAGTATGTGTTTTCAACTCATTTCAACTCCGGTCGATTTCTTTGATGTTGTCACTGACTTGATGGAGAATCGTTTTCTTCGATAAGCGTTAGTGTGTGGTAAAATATTGCGTGCCACGAAAATTATTAATACTTTATAGTTTTTATCGATTTGATAATTAGAACAACAAACAGTTCTTGTCTCCTAACGGTGTTTTTGGATCAAATTAACTTATTACTTAATGTAGAATAATTATGTTTTTTCGGGTAATATTTTTTGTTTCCAATCTAAAACTTTTTTAAGGTCTAGTTCGTATGTTTTTCGATAATATTAAGCCATGCTCATATTATTTTTCTAAATACACCTAACTCTCTATTTACACGGTACTCGAGTTACACGGTGTCGGTTTAACACGGTTGAAGGAATGCGAAAAAACTTCCATTTAGACGGCACTATTTCAGCTTAACACGGTCACAAAATTACAGACTTGAAGAATTAATGGAAGATAGCGAATTTAATGAAGCTAAATTGGTAGAAATGGTCATTAATTCCATATCCAGTGAATCTGAAAGTGATTACGATGAACCAATTTCAACACTTACTGCAAATACTATAAGTAAAGGAATTGCACTGGCTAGAGAACTGGAAGATTTTTTCATTGAGAATGATCCAAACATGGAAAGAAGTTCAAAATTTGGAAGGGACTTGTGTGATTGTTTAACTCACTAGCAGGAACTTGATAAGGAGTTGAGTAAAGATTTGAAACAATCTTCGATAACGGATTTTATAGAACAGTTCCCCCCATGCCTTTGAAAAATGAATTAGAGAAGTGAAGAGAAAATTAACAAGTGAAGATGTTGCAGAATGAACTTTTTTTGTTTTTAACGTTTTCCGAATTAATATGTAAAATATATTCTCGAGTTTTATTAAAAATAAATAATATTGTTTCATTGCGGATTTGTAAAACCTATCCCTTATTTTTAATATGAGATGTGGATTCGAATTGCACGATTTAGATTTACACGGTACTTTTGTGGAACCAATCTAATGTGTAAATTAGGCGTACTGCAATTAGGTGTCACTCTTTGGTAGTGCCTAGTATGTCACTAGGCTTACTCATGCTTATTAATTTTATTAAGAATACGTTTATGAGTGTGGCTAGATGTAGTGGTATATTAAGTTCTACTAACTAGTTGGACCTAATTGCAATATCTAGTAATAGATTGTAAGAATGGGCCAATAGCTTTTTATTTATTTTTTTTTTTTTTATTTCCTAACACATATAAATATAATACAACGAACAAATTGTAGTAAAATATTAATTAATACATTTTTAAGGAAATTCACATATTTGTAATGTATCTGACCTCTTTTTTTATATATGAGGATTTTAATTTTGTGTTTAAAGAAAAGTCGTTTATTTAAGAATGAATGGGAATTCTGCGAATAATATGTAAATGTTAAATCTATACTTCATTTTTCTCATAAAATATAGAATGCATTTGTATGAAAATTGCTCGCAAGCTATCTTTCAAGTATAATATTTTAATGGTATTTTCTGGCCGTTGTTCATTTCTTTGTGAATGGCACAGTGCCAGTGAACACTATGGAAATTGATGTTGTTATATGTGGAGAATAGGTCATGGCATATATCCATAAAATGCATTTGGATATGTAATGTGTGTGCACAGAAATTTAAAAACTCGTTCATACCACGCATTATATATGGTTTCGGCGAAGAACAAATAAATGAAGAGACAATGCTCGACGATGACTACTGACCGAGCGTATAAACATAATTTAAACAAACATCAAATTAAACTATCCCGCCTGTGCCATTAGTATAATGGCGGCGTGGAAACATGCACGCACCTGTATCGACTCGTCGGCCGGAGACCGTACGAGAGCCGACGGTGCGTCCCGCGCCCTCCCAACAACCGGAATGGACCGCTGGAATGCGCCTACCCGCATTCCACAGCGGCGTTTCTCACAGATATCACACAGGTATGCGCGCAGCCGCTGCCGCCGTTGCAAGAGGAGCAAGAAAAACCTCCCCGCTGGCGGACGCAGCGGCGTGTCATTTATGCACGTCGATTCTGTACCATGTACCTCCTAAGTACCACATGCCACACGAAGGAGCTCACGAGAACAGCACGATACACACACACACACAAATCATGTTTTAACAGTCGACAATCGTTCATCGATCTCGTCGATACATTCGTCGATCTCCGTCTATCGGATATATTGATCTGGATGTGTAGTATTATCCGGCAGATAATTGAAGACCTTCTTCGGGCCTATCATTCATTGACGTGTAGGAGATTAATATGATAAATAGTGATTTTTCTGGAGGGGGAATCATTGAAAGCCATTCGATATTAGATCGATCGTTTCTTTATTAGGAAATAGATTAAATGACTGTTATTCCATTTGAAAAATGTAACTATGTCACAATATATTTATTGGGTACGGTCTGCTCTGAATTCGATATACGTTTATCAGTCGAACATATTTACGTTTAAAATAATGATTTGTAAATAAATAACAGAATAGGCACATTGTTCACATGCTTATAACTGTAAAGATTGTAATATGCATATATCCGCATAATTGATTGCCATTGTTTGTGAATATACGGTCATCTCATTAAGTCAATTATATACATTTATAAATTTACATTTATGTAATACAAGCAGGAACTATAAAATATCATTAATACTTAAAGTATAAATTAATGATTGTTAAAATATTAAAAAAAACAGTCATATTATATATTTTGTGTTTGAATATTGAAGTTGCTATTAAAATATAGGAAAGAAATTGTACTAAACGAAATAATTATCTTGTCTATATAATATTATGATAAAACTTGTAACAAAAATAAACTACAGCATTATTTCTAATTAATTATAGAATAATAATCATAATTTTTAAAAGAACATTGGTACTTATGTTACCTCTGGGTTGTTTTAACATCAGGTAACGTTTATATCTGTTCTCAATTGATTTCAATTTTTCGAACTTGTTAATATAGTGTAATCAGTTCTTTCTTATCTATGTTTATCTATCTATATCTTATCTATATCTATCTTTTTAATTATATCCTTTTTTCACAGCTTTATATTTTTAAGTAATTATTATACTCAATTATGTTCAGATGGTGTGAGTACCAATCTTTTTTAATTTTTTTTTTAGGAAAATGAAATGATTAACTAGAATTGATTGATTGGTCTATATAAAAATAATCTCGTTACAGTCCTATTTATTCCTATTAGTAGATTCGTAATTGTCTATAGTTGAAAAGTATGTACATAGTTTTTTTTACATATTTTTACATCGAGTACATTGTTAAACATTTGTCGACACTCTGTAGATATTAACATTGTACTTCATTAAATAAGAGTATTAATTATTTAATAGGAGTATTAATTTTTTGAAATATTTTCTAAATATTACAGTTCCACTTTTTTTTTAAAAAAAAGATACTGAATTTGTAAAATTGTGTACGCGTTGTGAAACATCTTTTTTATTTTATGTGCTTTGAATACTGATTTTAGTCGTTTTAACATTCAAACGTGATGTTTGTATTCGTCCTTTAGTTTATCAATTATACATTTTTTTTTATATATAGGAATAATATTTCTTTTAATATATAAAAATATTCTTTTTTAGCTTCTTTTATAAATAAAATAAAAATGCTGTCAAAATCCAAATTACATATTTGTAGGATAATAAAATACGAACTAGTACAAAAAGAAAACTAATATTTTTTTTTATAAAAACTCATCGTATAAATAGTTCGATGATACAGCGTTGAGTAATAAAAACAACTCGGTGTATATGATAAAGCTATCTTGGGAAAACCCATCTTTTTTGAAATATTGATCGTATTGGTGAATAATTATTCGAAAGCAATAAAATAGTCTAGACATGTAAACAGTATTAAGTATTTGGTCAACATGAATGAATGATTCTGGTTATATTTTTATATTATTTTAACATATTTAGGAGAAAATCCAATTGAGTTTTTGCATAATGTGGCATTCATTTAATTAAAATGTACGAGTTAATAATAAAGTGTAATTAAATTCGAGCAAGAAAAAATACGTACTTATTTTTTTTTTATGTGGAGAAAAAAAGATTTTGTGATATCATGTTTTTAATTAAAAGAAACTTTTTAATGATTCTTTTTTACATTAGATCTATGAATGAATTATATTTCGTCATATTAATTTCTTATGTAATGTTTAATTAGCGTATAATTTGAAATGATTTTTTTTGAAAGTAAATGTTCTCAAAGTGGAAATTGGAGTGAAAATTTCAATTTTAAAACTTGATTTATTTATGATATGTGGTGTTAATTATTTAATTAGAGAACATTTATATATATATATATATATATATATATATAGAGGCCTTTATCCAGCAGTGGATTGACAGGGGCTGAAGATGATGATGATGATGATGATGATGAGATATATATATATATATATATATATATATATATATATATATATATATATATATATAATCAACCTTTGTCAATCTACTGCTAGATAAATGCATTTTCCATGATTTTCCATTTTATACGATTGAATGCCTCTCTTTTTCACTGATTTACAAAAAAAATTAATTTCCTTATTCCACCTGTTCATTGATCACTTGCTTAGTCTTTTTATATTCCTTGGTCACCAGTTAATAATTTCTGTTGTCCATCGGTTGTTTTCTGTTCTTGCAACATTCGCCACCCATTTCCATTTGACTCGTCTCTCTTCTTATTACATCTATGACTCCTGACTTTTTTTGTATTGATTCTCCTATTCATTTCCTATCTTCATATTATTCCTAGCATGCATCTTTTCATATTCTCTGTATTGTTTGAAGTCTCTGAATGATTTTGGTGTTGAGCACCCATGTTTCGATGTCGTAGGTAAGGACTGGTAATATATATATATATATTCATCAAGTACTTTTTCCTTCAAACAGAGTGGAATTGTTGAATAAAATGTCGAGGTGTTTCATCCAAATGAGCTACATCCCATTTTTATTCTCCTATTTATTTTGTTAATGAATGTTCCATTTTTGTTGATAAGCTGACCTAGATAGACATACTTCGTAACTTCTTCTATTTCTGTATTTTTTTCAGACAGACAAATTGAACAATACTTTTGTTTTTGCGTGGTTCATTTTTAGGCCAATTTTTTGACTAACATCATCAAATTCTTCTATCATCTTTTGTAGCTCTTCAGGAGTACTAGCGAAGATAACGATGTCATATATATATATATATATATATATATATATATATATATATATATATATATATATGTATATATATATGTATGTACATACATATATAGGTAAGAGACAGTAGAGAAGAAAATTCATTTGTATATAATTTATATTTAATCTAATATTGTTTATGTGAACAATATTGAAAATTTAATTTTTTCACACAATTCTTCGCTTCTTAAAATTAAATTACCTGTTGTTCCTAAGATTAAACTGCTTTTAATAAATGCAACGGGTCTGTTTGCATGTATTTTCTTACATTGCTTTAGGGATTCAAATAACATTCTTGTTATTGGTAGGATTTTATATAACATTGTACGAATAACACCAGCTTTTAAGATGCTCGAGTCGTGACTGAAAAAGGTTGAATAGCATTGATTTGAATAATGGTACATTGTGTATGTGCGTGTATTATATATATATATATATATATGTATGTATGTATATATATATATATATATATATATATATATATATATACATTCATACATACATACATACATATATAATTTAATTATATCAAGAGAGTGTTTTACACAAAATGTGAATAAATAACTGATTTCTTTTATTAAAGTAATACCTGTTGCTTATTTTGCCATGAATGACAACGTGTACTAATAAATTACTCGAAACAAAATAATTAACATAATAATTGTATGTTAAAATTTTATGTTAAAGTATCAGTGCTGATTAATAGAACATGTTATTGTTGTTAAGTTGATTTCTTTGAAATCATGATTTATTTATTATTGGTTTTTATAGCTAGTTTTTATTGATATTGTGTTATTGTTTTCTTCTTTCTGCTGATGAATTGTACTATTAAAATAATTAAATAAATTAAAAACATATATATATATATATATATATAATTATTGTGTAAATACTTTGTAGTTACAAATATGAAAAGTATTTCATAGAAATAACTTTACTATCAGGTAATCTGATGTAAATTCAAGTAGGTGTATTTTCTATTAGGTTTTTGTATTTGTTTTTATATCATAAATTGTTATGGTTTACTTATTGAAAGAGTACTTCTAATTATTTCTGTATATATAGGTATGAACGTATGTTTATATATATATATATATATATATATATATATACACATACATATCGTATAACTATATTGAATGCTAAGTAGGTAGATAATTTACTATTTACTCTATTGGAGTTAACTCGTATTTCACACTTGATATATTTTAACAAGTTAATTAATTCATTATTTAACAAAGGTTTTTTGAACGTGAGTATGTTAGGTACATTGTTAAGCAGTAAATTAAAATGAAAGATGTAGGATAAGTGATAATTATCATCGATTAATACGAAGAAATTATATATGAATTTATAAGTTAGACTTTGATTTATTAATATGTTATAATTGCGAATATTTTAAAAAGTGTTAGTAGTATTTTTAAGTAAATAAGAGACATTATATAAATAATACTGATTTTTAAATTATTTGGATAGGAGGGAAATCAGTTAAAATACTCACTTAAAGGAAGTAGATTTTTCGTTGTGCATTTAGAATAAATTATTGAACTATTTTTGCGTGTATTCTACACCTTAGTAATACGACACAAGTTTTCTTTTTTTTAATAACGTTCAAATAGATACCCAACATGCCTAACACGTGACAATACTTTTTTTATTGTTTTACGACACTTTGTTTCAAAAAGGGTTGTTTAAAATATTAAAGTATGTACGAAAAATGATAGAATAATCTACATTTGTGTCAAAGAATTAACATAATGTACAACGTCGACAACTACAATACAAGTGACTACTTACTGAGTAACCTTCACAGTGAAATATCCTAAAAACAGTCTGATGATGTCCCAAGTTAGTTATGACATGTTACTAAAATGAACCGGTTAAAAAAAGAAACTTATATTTTTACATTGTTTTTAAAACATGATTTATCACTAGTGTGTATTTTTTATAATGTATATGTATGTATATATATATATATATATATATATATATATATATATATATATGTATACATTTATATATATGTATATATTTATATATATGTATATGAATATATTTATATATATGTATGTATATATATGTATGTATATATATATATATGTATATTTATATTTATATATATGTATATGTATATATTTATATATATGTATGTATATATATATATATATGTAGATAGATAGGTAGAAATAACACTAATGAAGATATTTTATGAAAGTATAAGGTTGATAAAAGTGCATATAAATATATAATTTATTTTTTACGATTGCAAACGAGTGTAAATGAACGTTTCAAATCATTATCAATTAATGTATAAGCGAATCGACTCTCATCCTTCTATGTTCTTGTAAAAATAAACAATGGCAAAACAAGATGGCTTTATGAAAACACACTTGACAAAATTTGTTTATAATGAGAATTGTTAATCTTAAAAAGAATTGCGTGCCAGAGATGCACAGCTTTAGTAGTTGTTAGTGGAAACGTATGCACCTTCAGATAGTACCATGGAAATATTTTGTTATAAATTCATATTCGGTAATTTTTGTAAATTTTCATAAATCTAGTTCAATGATATTTTAATTTAGTAATATTATTAAGTAGTAATATAATGTTTTGAAAAGAATTTTATTCGAATATATTATGAGGTAAACTTCATGGAAATATAAAAAAATAATAATAAATACCTAAGTTCCCAGAAACTTTAAAATGATATAAAAATGTACAAGTAATTTTCTTTAGAATGTTATTGAAATCGAATATATATATATGTATATTAGTTATTGAATCACTAATGAGTTAAGAGCTATTTCAAAATTGCCAAACAATTTGCTTTCTTTTCAAAGACATTTTCATTATATGTTCTGATATTCTATCTTTGTACAAATATTATTAAAAAAAAATAATACATATTCAGTACGCCACTGCGCGTTGAGTTCATATAACAACCGACAATATATAACCACAAAATTAGATTTTCGTATTTACGGAGATGAAAAATAAAAAACAGGAACTGACTAAACGTGAAATCCGAATTGAAATTAAATGAATAAAAGAATACTAGACATTTTACCTAGAACTAGATATTACTTCATGTATATTTCAAGACAGACAATATATTTTTACGTTTATTTCTTCTAGTTTCTTCATTTAAATCACTGTCTCTAGTCGCAAATATTTAATACAAATTCAGATTATTTTATTTTTGTTCATTGTATTAAATTGTATAAAGCTATAGTAATTTTAATATATTTTTTTAACATCTATGAACTTTTTTTGGTAATGTATATATATTTATATATATAGATATGATTTTGAATTAATGTATACATTTCTAGTCAAATAAACATGCACATGATTCATATAAGCACTTATGTCACTTGAACTTGTTGAAAGGTAGATATATCAAAAAAATAATGTATGAAAAAATGTTTAATTTTTACTTTATATATATATATATATAGAGAGAGAGAGACTTTGAAAAGTTTATCATATTCAAACAGTTTTGTTTGAAGGTATATAAGCAACGATTTAATTTAATATTCTTTGATAATTATTTAGAATTAATGGATTCGATTACAAAAATCTAAACCACAATTAAATGGAAGAGGATAAATAGATATAATTTCTTTTATTAGAAATTTAATAGTATTTTATCAAAATATTTGCTATTAATTTTTTAATGTTATTTATTTTGTAGCGTTTCAGAAATGAGTATTTTTATTTTTTTCTTTATTTACTAAACTTATTTAACTTTAAACTGACATGGATTCTAATTCGTAATACATTGATTAATACTACCCGTTTTGTTGTATTATAAATGTGGATATAGTAATTATTATTGTAGTTCTTAAAAGTTCTACTATGCGGTTCTTTAATTTAATTTTTTTTAAATCTAGTTTTCCATTAAATAAGAATACTTTCTTTTAATACATTTATTTTATTTATACATGTATTCTGTTTAATTACAGAATAAAACAATTTTATCTCGCTCATAAAAATACAGTAATATATTTCAGTTTTACTAGAGCTTTCATCACCAAACAAACGTGATGAATACGATTGCATGTTTTAACATAATAAATCAATATTATAAATCATATTTGAAACAGCTTTTCTTAGATTTGCTTGTAAAGTTTGTGACGGATTACACGAATGCGTGCTTTTTGTTACAAGTAACATTGAAAATGGAGTTTCATCGAGGCACGCTGCTGGAAACAAGATTAAAATGACTGTATAGCTTCAAGATTGACGGATATTCTTGTTTTCATCTTTCTTAAAACTGAGAAAGATCCACGAGTTCCTTTTTTATTGATTTCACTTCAGTGGAATTATTTTATTTTATTTATTTTTTTTTTGTTATTGTAGTATATTGCATTCTTCTTAACCTTATGATAATATTTAAGTATTCAATAGGATTTTTTTGTGCAGATTTAATATGTTTTGAACTAATTTTTCACAATTTATAAAGTCATTGTTCTCGATCTAAAAATCATGAACCGTGTTTATTGGTAGAATTTTTGAATTGTTATGAATATCAATAATATTTTTTATAAATCTTTAAATGTTTTTATTTTTTTATTTATTTTTTATTTGCTATTGTTTATGTTTTGGCTGAAATATATTTACAGACTACACATGTGTCTATCAAAAAATGTATTATAAATATTTTTTAAAAAATATTTAATTATATTCATACAAAGACTAGATTTTTGTAACATTTGAGAGTTCTTTTATACAAATTCTAGATTTTTGTAATATTGATATTTCACATGCTTCAGAATCTCTCAAATCTACCTAAATAAGACACACGTCCGGAAACTAGTAGTAGATAACACTAGTCAGATGATCTAAAAGGGTGAAGACTAACTCATTGAAGGATAACTCTTTTTTATTTTTATTAATTACGCGGGTTTTCATTTTCAACGGATTAGAATTTAAGTTTTTTTCGAGTGACAATTTGTATTTCATAGAACAGTACAAAAAAAAACTAAAGAAAACTAAAGCTGTAGATTTTATCAATATTAATTTGCCCCATTTTATAAAATTGTTGATTTTTATAATAAATAACATTTTTTTCATTTACTGAACGTCGTTGATATTTAGTTCGAATTTTTTATATTTGAATTTTGTTTAATAAAGAGATACCAGTTTATTTTAAGTCAATAAATGTGCGAGAAATTTATATTATATTCTCATGTAAAATCTCAATCTGCATTACCTATTACCTTATTAGGTAGGAGAAATAACAGGGAGAAATTATACTTTAAGGAATAATAATAAAAAGAATATATATATTTGATTTGTACAATTTTTGGCTTCTATGAACTCTAAAAAATGACTATTAAATATTTACTTCTGTTATTATGCTTAAGACTAATATTGCACTACACTACAGTGAATTATTTATATAAATAATCACTGCATTCACAAGGATCATATACCGTATTTGTTACTTGTCAATTTAATACTTTTTAATTATAGCCTCTTCTTGTTTTTGTTAATATGGTCAGTATTTTTCCCTATATGTGATAAAATATTTTAGTATTTGAAAAACGACATAACGTTTATTTCGATACGTTTATTAATTGTAATAAATAAAATAGGTTAATAATGAATTAGTTGCTTTACTTCTACTGAAAATACATTAATAAAGAAGGGAATTAAATTCTGATCAAAAAATAGTTGTGAATTACTACCCTAAAATTCGTAAGTCAGACCTCTATTAACATGATTTATTTAAAATCACTTAATTGATACCCTTCAGGATTTTGTCAGTTTTTTTGCGAATCTTCTGCGTATCTCATGCCTCTTTCAACTGAATAGTGTTTCTATAATCATGTATATGTGTGTGAGTGTGTATATATGTATATATGAAATAATGTTTCATTAAATACTTAAGAAGTTATACGACGATAAAATGTTTGGTATGCGGTTTGTCTGAATCACTAGATTAGAGTTGATATTAGATTATGTTAATATTTTTGCAATGATTCATACAATATTAATGATCTATTTCATAAAAAAAGAACCACACCATCATGTAAAAAAGAATCAATTCGATTTTTATTCATATTGTATGTGTTAGTTTTGACAAGTACAGGTAGTTAAATTCTTCAAAAGATGTGCATGCTGTTTCAGTACAATTACGTAATCAGTGATGTATTTAAATGAGAGGTTATAATTTTGGATAACGTCTCGAGAAAGAAACAAAACAAACAGATTAACATAAAAAGATTAACTATTTTTAGGTTAATTTGTTTTGTGTTTTTTAAGCTAGTTTTGAGGTGAAAATAAAATAGAAAATTTAACAAATTGGTTTTAATGTACCCGTGAATTGAAATATATTTTATACAAGTATATTGTTATTTACTTTTTTTATTCTTTTGAAAAATTTATAAAACATCAAAAGTAAGTTTTTTGTTTGAATGAATATTAATGAAATTGATTAGAGAAAGCTATTTATATTACATTATACTGTATTTATGAGAGATTTTGTATTTATTTTCAATCAAAAAGATAATAAAACGTTTATATTACCAAGATATTACTGATTCAGTCAAGAATAAAAATTACACTTCTGTATATTGACATTAAAAAAGTATATTAACTTTATTTTCTATAAATAAAGTTAAATTTTATTATAATTGTTGGAAATTTGACTATTAAAAAGTTAATAAACACGCAGACAAATGTAGTCTTTTATCATTCCACTGTATTTCCTTTATACAAATCCACATTTTAATTACATTCAATTACTCAACCCATTCTTTCGTTTAAGTAATTTACTGTAATTAATCCATATTTGTAAATCTCATTACCCCAGCAACTGTTTAAAATGTAACGTTATTTTTGTAATTAATTTTTACTTATAGCGATGGCTGTTTTAAGTTTATTAATTAAAAGTGAAAAGTAATAATTTACTTGTTGATGAAAACAATAATTAAATTCTTTTTAAATAGTGTGTTGATGTATTTCAACAATGTTTTAAATAGAGCGACACCAATTTAGATTGAATATTTCGACATGACAAGTAAATTTAAGATAACATTTCAATTTTCAACTTAGTTAAGGTCAATATAGATTCAGTACAAAAAGTTTTGTTAATTATTGTCGGTATGTTTTTTTTTCTGTTTTAGTTAGTTGGTTTACATTCATTTTTTAATTTATATATATATATAAACACTTAAATTAGAAGTTTTTAGTTTTAATTTGAGTTTGTGGATTTTTTATTTAGGACTTTGTGTATATAGAAAAAATAAATAATGCATTCGAAATGAATATTTCGATCCAGGAATTTTACATATTAACATATAATACATTCATGGAACCTGATGTACAATCTTATTTATATAATATTACATTTTTTTTGGTATTTATTCAAATGGTTTTTAATCTTTTTAATTAAAATGGTTTTTATATTCATTAATTCTTCTTATAAATTATATATTTATTTATGTAAACAAGTTATAATCATTATTACTGAACTTGTATAATGTTTGATTGTTTTCTTAACGTTTATTTCAGATTTGTTTTTATTTATGTATGAATATGTTTTTCGTCACAGTTCTCTATTTATTTATTATTTTTTTTGATTTTGAAAGAATATTTCAATTTAGTTTATGAAATGTTATGATTTCATTTGGTTATGTTAAAGAACTTGCAGATACTTATGGATTAAAAAAACTCAGAAGTACTGGGAATGTTTCAGTTGTTAGCTGATAATTTTTTTTTAGTTTGTATGTCATTAAGAACCAGGACGTACTTCTAAATCTAACTTATTCTAAAATTTTAATCTTGTACTTGTCAAGCATTTTAATGTCTTCTTTTTTTCTTTGCCGGTTGTAGATTTGAAAGTCTTGCTATTTATATACATTTAATTGTTCTGCATTCCACCGCATTTATTTCATGCTGTATTTGCATATATTTTATATTATATTCAATGTTTTGCCGTGTTTGTTCAAAACGTGAAATGTGACTTAAAGCGACAGCCAGGTTTTTTTTCGAAATAACTTAATCGAAAATTACATTTTTTATAAGTTACATCTAATTTTATGCGGTGATCTTGGAATTGTTATAAAGTTTTCATTAGTTCTTTCGGATTCGATGAATTTTTTAGTTCTGTTTTATTACTTCATACGTATTTACGGATAGTTGGCAACCTTAAAATACGAAACGCGTGCTTTATATCCGTTGGATTACGGTGTAATTGCAAATTCGATTTCAATTTTCTCATAATACCATCGACCCGACCGTAAACACGGCACCCGGCTCGCGGCGCCGCCACACCTTTTTCTCGGCAGACAGGTTCTTGCGGCGGCCGACTTGTCCATGCCTGCTGCCTACTTGTGTGACTTCTCTGTCTGTCCCGCACGAAGACCATCGTACGCCCACACCACTGCCCGCACCCCCTCGGACATAGCTATCCGACTGCAGAGGCGGATTTACTATTCGCATGCCTCGCGGCGATTCTTTTTGCAGGGCCTGTAAATATTGAATAGCGTTTACTACGGTCGTTTAAAGATATGTCGAAGCTATTTGTCGGCTTCGGAACAGCATGTGAAGTACAAGCCAGTTTACAAGATTCGTTAATGAAGTTGATTTTATGTGGCGACTGTTGCGAGACGAACCTGTGAGTCAACAGTAGAATGGTGGTCATCGCACATATTGTGAGCCGCTTCTTTGTAATTCTTATGTCATTTCTGGAACGGCGGAGCGAATATTTATCACTTGATGTATTAATATCATTCTGTATAATACAATCTTCGTAGTATTGACTAATATGTATAATGTCAATGATTTATTTACAAGTAATAATTTCAGTATTAAATGAATGATCTCTTTGTGTTTATGGATTTTTTTCTTAAGATAATCTTTAATTCGTCAACAGGTGTAAACGTTTTTATGTAGTGCTTTGTTAATGAAAATACCTAGATAATCAGTACAAATTATGTTTTTTGTCGTACAACCTGATCGAAACCTTGAGTAAATATGCATATATATATATATATATATATATATATATATATATATATATATATGCATGCATCTGTAAATATAATGTGCACCCGATATATATATATATATATATATATATATATATATATATATATATATATATATATATATATATAATACAAATTGAAAGGAAGAGATAGAGATAATTACATTTGTATACATATAGAATGTTCGGGTTTTATGTATCATTATTTTTTTAGGAACTTCTCGGATAAGAAAATGTAAACATGGTTAGACTAGATTTGATGCTTTTTGCTGAATTATTTTATTTCTATTTCTAGTTAGTGAACAATTTGAACCAGCTTTTTATGTAAAATGTGCAGAGTAAAAATCCATTTGTGAAAGTTCTATTCATGCACGAGGGTGGTTTGAAGAGTAACTTGGATCGTTACTCGTTGAAAGAGAGCTGGGCAATTGTATGTGTTTTCATATAGTTCCATCCCTTTAGTAATGCATGAACAGTTGTAAATCATTCCGCCATGAAGAGGCTTTTATCTAGCAGTGGATTGCCAGAGGTTGATGGTGATGAGATATTATTTTGAAAATATGAATTAATTATATGAAAAAAATCCTTTAATCATCAAATTATTAATGTGGTTGATCCATAACGTATTTCTTTTATTTATGTTTCTTTTAAGCATATTTATTTATCAATATTGGATTAGTTTTTTCAGTTATTTTTGTTATTGTACTATTCGTTATTTTTTTTAAAAATTTGCAACATTCATATAAATAAATAGTTACAATATCTCAATTTATTTTTTCGAATTTAAATATTTTTTAACAAAAAATATTTAGAATGAACTGTTTTAGACTGTTTAATATTGCTTAATTACTTTCATATAAATATAAATTCAACATACTACTTTATATATTGAGACAAAGTACATATTGATACAGTTCACTTTTATTGACCAAAACTGTTATAAACATTATGCTTATACTTTACAAAATGGAAATAGAAAAAAAACTTTTTTAATAATATTCAAATACATTTTATACACTTTATCAAAGTTTGAAATAGGAAGCAAAAAGAAAAGTTTTCAAACTTTATTTAGTTTTCGTACTTCATACGAACTGGGCGATTCTTCACGCTGTGAACGAGTTAAAGTTTTAATACTGTTTTCTAAGTAAATGTTTGTTCAGATTGTATTGTGAGTGAGTTTTCAGTATCCTTTAATACAATAATCAATTTGTAATAATATCATATTTTTTATCTTCGTTCATTTTGTTAGTAGTATATTGTTAATAAATTAGAAATATAGAATTTATTTTGTGAAAATCGATTTTAAAATTATCTAACAAATGTGTTTATACAATTGTCTTAAAAATATTTCTATTGTGTAATGAAATGAAAATATTGACCTGTTTGAAAAATTAAAGATAAAAAGAGTATATTTTCAAATGTATCAGGATTAATAATATTTTTATAAATTAGAATTAATAAATTAAAAGTTTCATTAAGTACATATTTTTTTAAATCTTAATTTACATATTTTATCTAAAATTACAATATAATGTCCAATATATATATATATATATATATATATATATATATATATATATATATATATATATATATATATATATATAATCTCTTAGTTTCTTACAACTAATAGAAGACATAGAATGTTGTAACACTTGAACAATAAAATTATTGAAACATGAAATGTAATCCTTTACAATTAAGAATGAGCATATTTCTATTACCTTGCGAGTCTTATATATTTTAAATGATGCAAGTTCTTATCTTTCACAACTAGTTTAGTTTCGTATGTCATCTTTAGGTAGCTGTACATTATTTTGATTTATCTACAGATGCCTGAAGATGACAAACTTGCCGAAACTAATCTTAGAACATGAAAACTCATGGATCAAAACCATTAGAACAGTAGATCAAGAAAATCACAGTGATTCACACACAAACAATTATGAGTTTATTTTTATTCCTTGATTGCAATCAATTTGTTATTGAAAATTAGATAAATTTGTCAGAGGTCCACTCTGAGACTACACATATTTGAAGCATCAAACAAGAAATAATTAGTGTTTTTCTTATTAGAAAAAGTGTAAAAGGTAAAACTGAATGATGGTATATTTATAGTCATTTTTTTGGTTCCAACTTATAAATCAATAATGTAAAGATAACTATGGACTAATTTCAGGATTAATAATAATTGAATATTCCCGAAGTTTTCTTTGTAATCACGAAATGAGTGACCCTCGAAGCTACAATACTGTTCAAATATAATAGTTGTATTCTGTAATGTCAATAGTCTTATCAGTTAAAAAAGACATGAAATGAAGATTTAGAAATATACAATTTGTTAAGACTCGAGTATGAGTATTCGGTATCAAAAGTAAAAATGACTTTAAAATCGCAGCTGGCCAGTGCATACGATACAGATTGTATTAATCTATCGTAGTTAGCCAGTGTATATGATACGAATTTCATCTATCGAAGCAGGCCAGGATATATAGACGAGTGTCAACTGTCTCTCGCGCTGTCAACAAACAGTATCAGTTAAAAATATTTGTTAGTCCACAGTACAATTCAAAATAGGATCTGCATTGATCATTATTAAATAAAATACACTTATCATCAAATTAATAAGTGTGTGCAGTTTGACATTACAGAAGGTCTGCAAATGTTTGCTGCACCGACTCACAATTACACAATTGTTAAGCCTTTATGGGATATAATTGTGTTGAGATTTAAAAATTGTGATTGATGCTTGTGATTAAGTAAGATGCTTGTGATTTGTGATTAAGATTAATAATTTAATTATATATTTATTTCGTTTCGTGTTTGAATATTTATATATTGTTAATATATGTTATAAGCATTATTATTAAAATATATATTCGTATTAAAATAGTATAAAGATGAAATTTAAATTTATTTTTTTCTATTTTGTTTCAGGTGAGTCCATTATTAATACAGTGTTTGAAATTCATCATACGAGTTTGGTAAGCCGTTTACATATCAAGCATATTCTTTTTATCCAGTTATTCTATAAACTGAAATAAAAATAAACAATAATATATTTATGGAATTTAAAAATTATATAAAATGTATCATTTCATATTTTTAATACTATTATTTGTTTAAAAAAACATCCAGTACGTGAAACATAATGTAAAAACTGCATACATTTGACGATTAAGAAAAAAAATGTCTACTAATATAACAGTTCATTGATAATGCCATAAGTCGTAATATGAGATCGTTTTTTAATAAAAAAAATATTGTTGAGAATACATAACAAGTGATGATTTTAATAATATTTATAATATAAAGTATATTTTTAATAATAATATTATGAAAAAATATCTTTGAAAGATTTTTTTAAATATTTTTATTGGAACACGATGAAATGGCCAATAGACTAAATATTTTAAAATATTACAGTTCATACGATCATATTTTTAACGTTTGCGTCCTTCAAGTAGTATAAAAATGAAAGTACGAGGGAGATTTGAAAAGTTCGCTGCATAACTATGAAAGATTATAACTTGTATTTTTAAATTACTTTTATTTTTCAATATGGTTTCCCTGAATTTCAATCCACTTCATCCAGTGATGCTGCAGTGCTTTTATGCCGTCCAGGAAATCCTTTTCTTGGATGCCTTCAAAATTGCGATTCACTGTTGCTATCAGTTCTTCATCTGACGAAAATCACAGCATCAAAGAAATTTTAATTTTCGAGAACAGATGGAAATCTGAGGAGGGCAAATCTGGAGAATAGGCTGGTTGGGGTGGCAAGTCGTACTTCATTTCAGTGAGTTCTGCCATGAATACAACACTTGTATGGGGATGTGTATTATCTTGATTGAAAATGATTTTTTTCTTTGATAAACCTGGTCTTTTCTAACGAACGGTTTGATCTAGTCGATCCAGAGATTTAGCATAATACTCTCCCGTTATCGTTTGACCCTTCGGAAGGTAGTTAATTAGCAGAATCCCTTTAACATCCTAAAAAATTGAAGCCATAGCTTTTACAGTGGATAAAATTGATTTTTTTTTTGATGCTTGAGAATCACCATGCTTCCATTGCTTTTGTTGTTATTTTGACTTTGTAATGTAATGACGAATCTGTAGTCACAAATCGCCGGATAAAGTCAGTCGTATCTCTCTTAAATCGATCTAAACAGTCTTGGGAAATTTGTACTCTAAAGCGTTTTAGATCAATTGTCAGAAAACGCGGCATCCCTCTTGCTGATAGCTTTTTCATTCCTACCTCTTCATTTATTATATGATGCACGCGTTCATCTGAGTCACACAATGTTAGCAATTTTGGACACCTTCAATCGCCGATCTTGTAAGATAATATTGTGCACTTTGTGGATGATTTTTCTGTCGTTGCAGTTTTGGACGCCCACTATGTGGGTTAACTTTTAAATTTGTACAGCCACATTTAAATTCAGCTTCCCACTTCTGTACGGTTGTATATGAAGGTGTACTATCACTCAGTACACTTTTTATCTCATTAAAGATTTCTGTTGGCGTTAAGCTTTTTTTGACAAAAAACTTTATCACCGCACGATGTTCAACTTGACCCATTTCAACAACGGTACAAAAAGAGCTTTATTCAAATTGATATTTGCAACAAATTGCTTGACACATTCATTATAGACTTTGACGTTTTGTATAAGATAGATATCGCTTTGCAATGCGCTACAAAAATATTTAAAATATTACCGCCATTTATATGTTTGGCTGTGAACTTTTCAAATCACCCTCGTATCTTATGTCGAATAATTTAACAAAAATTATACCATCGATTTTTTGCAATTTTTTATTCTTTGAAGTCATTACTATATTTTTATTTTTTAATTATATTTGAGAAAAGGAGATATCGTATTTGATTTGAAAAAAATATACGTGTAAACTTTCTGAGATTAAAGTATTAAACAAGAATCTAAAAGAGAGATTGATGTAGACTACGTAACGTGATCAGAAACAAATTATACTACAACCTCGAAACAAGAAAAATAGTATTGCTTTAATGTGATAAATGCTGATTTAATTATATTTAATGTACATATTTTCTCTTAGTATTTTTCTTGTAATTGCTAAGGAGGAAACATGTTTTCATTCGTTGTTAACTAATAAGTCTTTTTTATTCATTTCATTTCAGTACCTTTTAGAAATGATTATACTTTTGAATAAAACTCCTTGAACATAAAAAGAAATAAATATTCTATTAAATAAGAAGTAAATCTTATTTTTTAGTAACATTTTGATATATGTATTATTTTCAGTATACACACATTTCTCATTTTTTTTTTAGATACTGTCATACATAATCTTTAAATATAGCAACGTTTGTATAATTTGAATTATTATGTTTTTCCGTGCGTTTCATGAAATATGAGTTTTTGGAGCCGGCCACAAACACAAATCTTGTTTTAATATTGCTCTTTTGGGACTAGACGCATTATATATCGTTATAATCACGTAATGCTTACAATATTTGGTATGCTTGAAGGTGTATCTAGATATAAAAAGTATATGTTTCATATTTTATAAGATTTATTCTAAAAGGCATATATATATATATATATATGTTTGTGTGTGTGTATATATATATATAGACAGAGATAGAGAGAGGGGGAGGTCGATGAAAAGAAGACGTAAATACACCAAAAAATGTTTTGAAGTTTTACAGAATGTGATTGTGTCTCTCTGTGAATGTGTATGTTTATATATGTATATATATATATATATATATATATACACACATATATATATATATATATATATATATATATATATATACATGCATATACATATATATATATATACATATATATATATATATATATATATATATATATATATATATATATATATATATATATATATATATATATATATATGAAGCTGTTGAATAGTCCCAAAAGTATAACAAATATGTTATTCTAGTAGATGTTCGAGTATCATCTCCATGTCGTATATTTGGTTTTCGCGTAGCCGTTTTTATATCCCATGGGCGCAAGACGAATATTCGTTGTTGTTAGTTCAATGGTAATCCTTTCTTACTGTACGACTGTTTTACTATTGTTGTGTTGTTTTTATTTTCAACTCATGGCATAAGTTCATCTTATGTATATGTATGTATATATATATATATATATATATATCATCATCATCATCTTCAGCCCCTGTCAATCCACTGCTGGATAAAGGCCTCTTCCATGATTTTCCATTTTGTTCGATTCAGTGCCTCTCTTTTCCACAGTTTTCCAATAAAGTTTTTAATATCCTTATCCCATCTGTTCATTGGTCTCTTTCTCGGTCTTTTCATATTCCTTGGTTCCCAGTCAATAATTTCTCTTGTCCATCGGTATATATATATATATATATATATATATATATATATATATATATATATATATATATATGACGTTGATTCAACTTTTCTGCACATTTGTTAGCAGATAATAAACTTCTTTATTTCATAAAACCGAATAAGATTTTTTCTAACTTTAGAAGTTTCGACTGCTTATGAACTTTTTTTGTTTAGTTCCTTCTAGTCATTTATTTATTTTTTAATAATTTGTAATTAAATTTATAATTATTAGGAAAATAATTGCGGTTTGTGTCTTTTGAATTCTAACCTTAATTTTTTTTCATTGAAAGTGCCATTTCATCGTGTTCATGTTAATATCATTTTAAAGTGCATTTTTCGGTCTGTACTTTGGTGACATCGACTTTGGTTTTATTGTTAATTTTGCTTCGAATTATGCCATTGAATTAAAGATGGGAAAGAAGTAAATAAGCGTATTTTTTTTGTATGACGTCAAAATGGGTGGTAAAGTAGCAGAAACTGCTCGTCAACTAAATGATGCTTTGGTGTGGGTACTGTTAAGTAACACACGGTGCAATTATGGTACCAAGAATTTCTTAATGAGAACGAGAGCCTTGAAGATGACGACCAACTTAAGGGTTAGTTGAATCAGAACCACGCATAACAATTCGAGAGCTTGCACAAAAGTTAGACGTTAGTTTTCTAACAGTTCTGGACCACAAATAGGAAAATATATATGAATTTAAAAATTATAAACTGTAATTATTTTTGTACCTAATATTTATGTTTTTGAGTTTCTGTTTTCTCTCTCTCGCCAATATTGGTCTAAGTAATACTTTTTTTGTTGATTCAGCTTAACAAAATTTTCTTGCTTGGTTAATAAATAGTTATTTATATTGTTATACTGTATTATATTTTTTAAAGTTTGTTTAAAAACATGCGTATCTGTAAAACATATTTGAATTTTAGAATATTTTGAAAAACTTTCAATGTCTGTATATAAAACCACTAAATTTTATGTGGTGTATAAAGTGTTGGTATACTTTTTTTTATTAATAGCGACGGAAAAAATGTTCATTATTCACGATGAAGTTGGAAGTTTTAGTGATACATTTACTTTTCTCTATATAGACTTTTTTGTTAGCGACTTAATAAAAAATAAAAATATATATCTACCCAGTGTCAGTTTCTTTTATCTCGTAACCATTTCTTCACTGCTGTATTCATTTATCATGTTCTTATTTTTCTCACAAGTTGTTTTATTTTGGAAAGTTTAAAGAAATTATTGTCATTTTGCCAATTTAAGAATCGATTTTGTAGATAAAACGATTCATGGGATTTTTATGATTGTTTCTTTAGTATTCAAGTCTCTATGATTAACAATTATGCAGCTACATTGCCATTTAAAATTGTATCGATTGAAATGCTTTGAAATTTTGCACTGTCAAGTATTTTTTAATTTTAAGCTCCAGTAATAATATGAATATTTTTTAACACGTTCGTGTAAATAATGGATATAGCAGTCAGTTGACATACATATTTACATTATTATCCAGGCACGAAAATGATGATTCTTGTAGTTCATTTTTTAAAATACTGTAAACTATTTTTTTTACTTCCTATATTTGGTCTGACACTGGTATTGTAATCAAATTCAGTACATATTTTAATAATAAAGCTATGACGGTGTATTTCAGGAATGAATGAAGAAAATTAACGTGCGAAGGAGTTGTTTTCTTTAATAGTGAACACAAAGAGAACCTAAATAGGAAATAAAATCAATCATTCCAACATTTTTTATTTATTGAACTAATAGCGGTGTAAAGGAATTATTATATAAAACGAGTTACCTTTATAAATATTAATCAATACCTCAAACACCACAATATCTGATAAAATATGTAGTGAGGTGGGGTCTCTAAAAAATTATAATTTTTTATTAAAACTTAACTGAGTTAAGTTTTAATAAGAAAATATATTTTTAATAATACTGTAAATGTATATATATATATATATATATATATATATATATATATATATATATATATAATATGCGTGTGTGTATTTTAAAAAAGTATTTGTCTGCATTATAAAATTGTGAACGACACGATTCAAACGATAATTCAAATAAAATAAAACATATATATATATATATATATATATATATATATATATATATATATATATATATATATATGAATATATGGATTTACAAAGAAAAGAAAGTTAAACTCGATAGCGGTAAAGCTGTAATAACGATAATAAATATCGGTATATTTTAGAGCACATATGGTGAACCTCTAGGGCACGATGCCAGAAAAAAAACTTAAAAAATTTCCAGTATGCCACAGTTTGTGCTGCCTTCAACCATATCTTACAATCAACAAGTTCATTTTTAATACCTTTTAAATAGTTACTGCCGTTTATTATGTTTTAATAGAAAACTATCAAAAATTTATACGTGCTAAAGAATTTTCTTACATGTATCACGTGTAAGTGTTTCATCATCTTTTTGTATTAGGTTGGTAGAAAAATAATTGTGGTTTATGATCTTCAGATTCATATACATTTTTCTCAGGTAGCTGTTAAGTGATTGAGAACTGCTGGATGACTAACGCTTAACTTTAGTGCAAGCTCTCGAGTTCTTGTGCGTGATTCTGATTCAACTAACGCCTTCAGTTGGTCGTTATGAACTGAAGGACGCTCGAGACCTTCTTCATCTTTAAGTCTCTTGTCCTCAGGATGGAAATTTTTGGAACCACGGTTGCTCCGTACTTTCCTTAACAATACACACTTCAAAAGCATCGTTTAGATTACGAGCAGTTTCTGCTACTTTACCACCCGTTTTGAACTCTTGAAAAATTGCTCTTATTTGCTTCTTTTCCATATTTAATTCAAGAACCCAAATTTTCCTTTTATTTGCTTCTTTTCAGTCTTTAATTCAATAGTCCAATTTGAACCAAAATTAATAATAAAACCAAAGTCGATGTTACAAAATACAGGTCGAAAAATGCACTTTAAAATGATATTAACATGAACACGATGAAATTGTAATTTCATTGAAAAAAAAGGTCAGAATTCAAACAAAAACTGGAATTATTTTCCAACCACCTAGTAGTTAAAATTGTATTGGTAAATTTTTAAGCATTACATCTAGATGCTATTGATGCACATTTGGATAATCTAATTTTGTTTAATTTTAGGTAGTTATTTCTTATTTTTTAATGATTTATATTAATAATATATAGATGAGAATATACACACACATATATATGTATATATATTTTCTTTGTTTTTGTTTGATTGTATTGAAAATGGGAAAAGTATTTCTTGATGCGAAATGTACAATATTTAGGTGTAATTAAAAAAAATGAAAGATGCATTGTACATTAGTGATGACACCTTTTCATGAATTGCCTGTATATAAAACAGTTATAATATTTAGTGTTAACTAACTTTTATAAAAAGGAAATATTAACGACATAATAGGTCAAGTACATGTAAGGTAGATGTAGTACTCCTTATAATCCAGTTTTATTAATAATATTATGTAAATTATTTGAGTTATGTATTATTTCTGTTTGAGAAAAGTTTTCACAATTAAAATTTGCATATGAAATAAAAAAGGAAGAAAAAATATTAGACGTGTAAAAACATTCAAGTAATCGCCGGCATTAAATATTTAATGACAGATGGTCTTTAAATATGTAGGGAGCATTAACGTTGTTTCAGAATTTGCTTAAAGTTGATAGCATGAAAACATCTCTCGTAAACACGAGTTAAATCGAGTTGAAGTCTGCTTAAAGTTCAGTTTGATATCATTTTCTCTGACATTACATTTTATATCGAAAAACCTTCTTATCAAATGATAATATAAAACGTAATTTCCCTTTACTCTTAAGACATAAATTATTTTTGCAAATTGTTGTTTTAAACGATTGTATTGCTTATTTAAAACCATTTAATAATTTATTTTTCGGATCTTCAAAAATAATTGTACTTTCTTATTTTGTGCAATAAATTTATTCTAATTTATATTTCATCAGATATTTATTACATATTTATTATCGTCATTATTTAAGACTATTAATATTTTATTTTTAGTTTGTTCGATTGTGTTATAAAAGTATAAAAATGAATACAGTATAGACGATATCAAAATCTAACTGGTTTATATGAGGATCTTCTCTGACTGAATTTCCGTATAGCAGTGCGGTCAGCTAGCTCTTATGTATTTTTTAGTTAAACGTTGCTTTTTTCAACCATGAAATGATGTTCAGTGAGGTGGAAAGATTTTTCTTACTTGAATACATTTTCATTGAAAGCGGAAAATGTTCTAACAACTTGCTGTACAGCTTTATAATATATTTACATTTTAAAATACATCAGTACACTATTTCGAAAATAAATAATACATGTCTGCAATTTATAATTAAATTGTTATACATTTAATTAATATATATATATATATATATATATCTCAATCAATTTTCAAGAAATATCAAATTAAAACTAAAGAAGATAAAAAATTTAATATATATATATATGTGAAAATGAATTATTTGAGAAAGAGTAAGAACCAATTAAGCTAGGTAATATTAATTACGATATACTGATGCGATATTTCATGTCTATATAGATTATTCTGTATATATTAAATAAAGAATTGATTGATATACGCTTATTGATTGCAATCATTGACAAGTATCGATAAAAACTAAACATTATACCTTTTGAAATGTTTATTTCTGTGGATTTGTATTGAATAAGGCCAAACATATTTTTTTTAAATCAAATACTGCTCACTATTTTAGAACTGTATCATGATCAATGCACATTAAATTTTGAAGATAGTCATATAAACATTAAAATTTAATTCAGAATGATCTATGATTCGATTTAAATTAATTTATGTAATTTTAACTATTTCTGCACGGTTAAAAAATTATAAAATTTATTATATATGAAGTTACAGAGAGTTAAAGAATAACGACATGTATCTATAATAAATAACGAGGGTATACGTTTAGCTATGTATAACTTAAATAGAAATAAGTTTTATTGTTTGCGAACTTACTAATTATAAATAGACTTCGTAGGTCAACCAGCTGTGTATAGTTACACACACACACACACACACATATATATATATATATATATATATATATATATGGTAAATATTTCTTCAATAATAAAAAGGAAAATATTAAAAAATACATGATGAAATACATGCTCAATTTGATCCTAGAAAAGAACTCTTAAAAAAATAAGTATAGAAAACATATGAAGAGACCAAAGTTAAGTACATACATAGGTTACTGATTATCCTAAGTTATCAGCAGAGTCATAGAGAGTAACTTTGTTAAGTTTAATTTCGATAGATTAAACGGTTGGCATATCGAGATATAAACGATTGACATAAGCTTTTTCAAGTTACTTTAGTATGGAATCGATGATCAAACGAACATACATTCACTTTATATATATATATATATATATATATATATATATATATATATATATATATATATAAATATTTATTTATGCTTATATACTCTAGGTTCTTAAATATCCTGTGTTAGCTGTAGAATGAAAGGAAGTAATTTTACAATGTTTTATTACAAAATGTAAGTGAATATTGTTGTTTATAATTTCCTTTTTTGAATAAAACTGAAATATTTTTTGTTGCCTTTTTGGAGATGTCTGAATAATTTTGAAATTAGTCTGTCATATGAAGTATCAAAAAACAAATATTTTTTCATGATACTCGTAAAAATTCATAATTACATAAAAGATTTACATTATGACAGTAAGTACTTTGGAAAATATTTTGTTACATAATGGAAAAATATTTTTATTACCTACAAACGCAAAGGTTTAAATATCTCAATACGAAAAAGATATGACTTAGTCCACTGTCATAATTACCTACACACACACACACACACATCCCCCCCATATATATATATATATATATATATATATATATATATATATATATATATATATATATTATATACAACGATTTAGTGAAAAGGGTGTGGTTGTTGTGAATAAATGATGTGTTTTACTACATTAGCTTTTAAAATTAATTTAATATTAGCTTTGAAATAGGTTAATGGTTAATTTTTTTCATTGTGATCTTTTAAAATATAAATTCTAAATATATATCAGTTAGGTCCTTGTCTGACGATGGAGATATGGGGCATTATTACGTAATGTATAATCAATTTTTTATAATTCTAACTGCATGCGTGAGAGTGTTGTCTTATAACAATATGTAAGTGTTTGATAAGCTCAATTTTCAAGCAGTTTCGTGTAAATTGCCTTATAAAATATTCAAATACGTACGAGCACTCACATTACTGGTAACGACGTATAAATTACACACCCTTTTATAAGATAAGAACACTAGAATCATTTTAACCATCACTCTGCTTGATTCTATCTGATTTTTTCCCAATATCTTCCGCGATATATGTTAAACGTATACTATTTTTTTGTGATCAGAGACAAAAATGAACACATTTTCATAAAGAAATAATATATTTAAAGAACATTGTTTATAATATATATATATATATATATATATATATATATTTAAGTTTTTAATCGAGTCCTTTCTATTTTTTGGAAAAAAGTAATCGTCGTTCAGATTTGTGCAACTGTTTAAAATATATGATTTATCAGGAATTTTTGGTACATTAGAAGGAAAATTTGGTTCATTTAATAAACAGTGAATCAAGAGAATACACATACAATATAAATGGAAATCGAAAAATAATGTAAGAATTTCTTATATATATATATATATATATATATATATATATATATATATATATATATATATATTTCAACAACTTCTTCAGTTTGTTCGGCGTAGATAAAATGATTTAACTTAGTATGTTTATTTAATTAGCATTATTTTTTTTTGTTTCACATATGGATGACTTAAATAACAGAAGCTTATTTACAATTTATAAGTTTTTCAAAAAAATAAACAAATCTTGTTAATTTTGATATCAAAGCATTTCATACTCTTATTATTATAACATATTTTTATACAAGTAATGAAATTATAAAAGATAAAAAGTTCATTGCTAATTCAATAAAAACAACTGTTTTCACACACACGTAATTATATATATATATATATATATATATATATATATATATATATATATATATATATAAGTATATGTATGTATCTGATATTATCACGAAGTCAAAAAAATATATAAATAGGTCCTGTGTCTTTAAGCAGTAATAAAAAAATAGATACATTATTAATTATATAGACTGTTGTGGTTGATTCGCTTTTTTATTTTATATCAATGTATTTTATTTAATAATTATTCAAATATATTCTATTATAGTAAAATATACTTATCGTACTTATTGTCACATTATTTACATATTTCATGATTACACACTAGCAAAATGTATAAGACACGTTGTATTTGAAGGTGATTAACAAAACGTTTTAAAATTAATACTGAAACTTATTAAGGAAATAGAAACATATATGCGAATTTTTACGAAATGACTAAATAAAAATAGCTTGATTATTCAGTCAATTTCAAGCGAGACCTTTTGATGATGCGAATAATAAACACGTTGTTGATTCATCACAAGTCGCGCATCAATGATCCTGCAATTCAGAGGGTCTTCGGTTCTAAATTAAAAATGTGTTCATGCACTAAAGGGGTCCACCATGACGTACTAATCGATACTGAACCTATTTTTTTATACAGAAAAAATTACTTGACCACGAATGTGGTTAAATCGACTTTGTTTGACCGCATCTATAAATTATTTTCTATACGTCGAGTACCTAATATTTATCATTTACATTCAATGAAAGTTATTGGACGCCGCCTTCACACTTCTCAATGGTTCTACCTGAAAATTGCTACACTGTATTCGTTTGGACTTATATATCGCCTACGTTTTGTTTGATTTCGTAATATATTTATATTATATTTATGTAGTGTGTATGGAATTGTAGATGTATACAAGAGTAAAGCTACGAATTATTTAAGTGGTTCGTGAATATTCAAGGTTAGAATCGTTGTGTAGGTTATGGATTGCGGTTTTGATTTTGGCTGTGGATCACACGAAGAATATTAATTTTAAATTAACTTATTAAAATATAATAAACCAATGGAGGATTACTACATTTGTAATTTATATAATGAAATTTTAATAGAAGTAAAAGGACTGTAATTATACATGTTTGTGTGCGACTTTATATATATGTATATATGTATATATGTATATATGTATATATGTATATATATATATGTATGTGGTAATAATTTAAATAGTATGTTCTACATTTAGATATCCATATTCTTTGTTTTAAATTTTTCTTAGATATTTGTAATAAATGAATCGATAATATTAAAAATATTTTTCTCCTATTTTCTCTTTTAGATAATATTTCTTTAGATTAGATTTTTTCAAGTTATTTCGAATAATTTATTATTGAAAAATAATATGTAAATAAAAATGGTACGTTTCAAAATAATATGTAATAATATATATGCATAGTAATTTTTTACTTTGTTAGTACGTTTTAAGTTTTGTCTTGTGGATTGATACGACCAATTCCAACCTGTTGTATTTAGGTAGTTAAATTTTTGAGTTTTTATCCTTACTATTGAAGCTTAAAAGAGTCTTTATCTATGCTTAAGATAAAGATAAGATAATAAGATTTCTTATGCTTGTCGAAACTGGTTGGATGTACTATGAAAAGACTACCTTACACAATGAAGATTGTAATAATAAAAAAAATATATAACACAAACATGATAGGTAATGTGTGTGTGTGTGTGTATATATATATATATATATATATATATATAATAATTTTTGGAAATATCTTAAAGTAATTATTTGTGAAATGTTTTTATTTCGATATACTAAAACCAAATGGTTATCTAGTTAAATTACTAACTGATCTCTTAGGAATTTCAATCTAGTTTTGTACCATATGTTATCATTTGTTAACATGTCGTTTCATAAACATCGAACTTGACAGTGTTGTAAAATAACGGATATATATATATATATATATATATATATATATATATATATATATATATATATATTCATAAAATGTAGTAACGAAAACAGTTATGATGAATATATAAAGGCTAGTTAGACGCAGCACGGTTTTAAATATGATTGAAATATCTTTTTCTTATTAAACTAAACTGGAAAACAAACTATTTTCTCGATAACTGTCTATTTAATGATAAAAGTATGTATATATAAAATGACAATTGAAAAATGTTACCTAGTATATCTTGAATATCTGATGATGGGGTTGACACATTTTGTATGGCACTATCAGTCTTTCTTGTTTCCTGATAAAGGCATATATGTGAAAAACATTTCTGTAGATATATAGTTACGACATGATATGATAAATCGAATGTATTTTTTCAATGCTTTCAAGTTGAATAGGAGAAATAAATTGAACTGAAAGAGATCTCCGAATGAGATACGTCGTAAGTTTCTATATAAAGTAATATAGGAACATTTACAGTTCTACAGTTCTGCCTACACTCTCATACAGTAGTCAGTTTTATTGATTTTATAATGGAAATTATCTAGAAATTTTAATAAAGTATTGATATAACATACAGCATTTCATTTATTTTTGTAAATTTACGGTAGTTTCTTTTCTTAAAAAAAATGGTTAGTTATATTTTTCATACATGTTATGACAAAATTATTAAAAGAAATATAAGATTGATTAATAAAAGCACTTATTAATAAAATTTATAAGTGCTTTTTTGCAACATTTTTTCTTATTTATTAACGTATTAAAACTATTATTAAAAGAACACATTTTTTTCTCAGAGAAAAATACTTAATTTAAGTATAATTAAAAATGTTTTTATTTTAAATGTCAAACGATTATATTGCTATAATTAATTGATCTATCACGTGATGAAAAACTCCATAGAACACAATATATATTGTGGTTACTTTACATAATTATTAAAATTAAAACCAGCATATATATATATACACATTTACATACACATATATACATATATAAATAGCAGACGGTTTTATTGTTATTCAAGAATGTTAAATATGAAAAAAATGCCATTAGCAATTTTTGGAATGAATGTAAACTATTAATAATAACATAGACATTTGCCGGTGAAAAAATGAGTTTTATAGGCACAGTACTACATTAAAATTTTATATAAGTATATAGCGAGAGAAAAAAAGCAAAACATTTTTGTCGAACATATATCTGTAAAGTGTGAATTTTTACCATAGTATTAATTTAAAATAGGTGTCGATTTAATCTGTAACGTGCGACTTATCAAGATTACTGATATTAAGCAAAGCAAACGATGATGAATTCAGACGATATCGCTGCTTCTTTGGAATTAGCTAGAGTTGAGTCATTCGCTCTGAACCGCACGCCTACGACGGTACGTCAGCCTCATAACGCGTACCCTCGGGGGCCGATCATTAAAATGCGCATTCTTTTATCTTTTTGAAATTTACTGATGACGTGACAATTCATAAATGAAAAAAGATTATATATATATATATATATATATATATATATATATATATATATATACATACATATATAATATATATATATATATATATATATATATATATATATATATATATATATATATATATATATATATATATATATATACACATACAACATTAAAACAACTTTCGTGTATTCACACAGAATATTTGTCTGTATTGGGTCTATGTAAATTTTGAATTTTTAATAGCGATTGCTCCGATTGATTAAAATTCTTATTATGATCATTTATTTAATTTACTCTTAAGAATAAATTAAAATTGTATTTAAGATTAAATTACTTTTATTAAATATCAGACTATAGTAATTTTAAATTTGTTCTTTATCAAGTTATAATTTAATAAAAAAACTGTTATTTTTTTAAACATGTAGAGTGTAATAAAAAAAACGTTAAAAGTAAAAAATATTTCGGTTGAGTGAAAATTATTCTCTAAGCTTACACTGTTAGTTTTAATTTTTTGTTTCATATGAGTACTAAAGAATAATTTATAATCTTTTTAATAGTACCTATAAAATAAAAGTATTAAAAAGTATAGTAATAATTACAGTAAATACAGGACATGAAATAATAGCTAGTTTATGAAAGAAGACACCATATGTCATCTTCCATTAAGAAAAAGATTATGTCTATTAAAAAAAAACTCTTAATGAGCCTCAGTCTTGGCACTGTTGTAAATGACTTCAGTGTAAAAAAGATCGACATGCTGGAGAAGATTTAGGCACACTTTTAAGTTTAGAATATACTATAAAAATTGAATTGAATTTAATATAGATTTTTTCTTAAACGTTAGATTTTAAAATGAAAAGAATTTAATCGCAAAATAGAATCATTAAGTAATAATAACGAAAATGTATTCACATTATATAAGTATGTATAATAATACATAATAAGTTTTGTGAAAACTACTAAAATATATAAAAAATATATAATTATATATAAAATATTATTATGAAATAATGACTGGCTTTTCTAGATTAAATAATGTAATTAATAATATAAGATTAAATAATATAAGTAATGTACAGACATGAAAATGTTAATATTTTTAATAATGGCAATTTTTTTACTATAAATGAATTTATATATATATATATATATATATATATATATATATATATATATATATATAGAGAGAGAGAGAGAGAGAGAAATATTTATACATATTATTGATATGCACATAATATACAGGTGATTCAATTTAGGCTTCCATATGAAAGCATTAAAAAACATAAAAATTACAAAAAAATTAATAATTTATTTTTTAATTTTTGCGTTTTTTTTAATATTTTCATGTGGAAGCAAAAATTTAATCATTCTAATTATAATTAAAATAGAAGTAGATTAAAAATATTAGTAGAAGTAGCTATGTTTTCCTGAATGTTATTGGTAAATGTTTGTATCTGTCAAGTACTCCATTAATTTATATGAGTACATATAAACCTCGTTTAGTGCTAAAATCCAAGCGATAAATGAAGCGATAGATTTAAACGAGATTTCCTTTTATTCCATATAGTATGTACATAGTATGTACTTTAAAATAATAAATTTTAAAAGATAGTTGAAAGTAACATGTTCTTGGTTTGGTACAATAATTTATATATTTAGAGTTATGTTTTTTAATTCATTCAATCTATTTCTGTTCGTGCATATATTCAAAATAATATTCAGATCTTAACAATATGTATCAACAATTATAAATAATATTAATTTCTATGCTCGATTAGTTCTAAAGTTTGTAAAGTTATGAAGCGCTATATCAGAATAGCGTTAATGAAGGTAGTAATAAACGAGATTTCCTGTATATTATTTAAATAAAACACTGAGTATTTCAAATATTGTTTCGTTATGTAATTAGAAAATAGACACAAAATAGTAATACGACTCAATTAAAATAAACTTTAATTCATATATATATATATATATATATCATAATCAGCAGCAGTATCTGTCAATCCACTGCTGGATAAAGGCCTCTTCTATGATTTTCCATTCTATACGATTGAATACCTCTCTTTTCCATTGATTTCCAATAAACTTTTTAATTTCCTTATCCCACCTTTTCATTAGTCTTTTTCTTGGTCTGTTTATATTCCCTGATTCCCAATTAATAATTTCTTTTGTCCATCGGTTATCTTCTATTCTTGCAACATGCCCCGTCTATTTCCATTACAGACTCTTCACTCTTCTTATTAAATCAGTGTTTCCTATCTGTTTTCGTATCCATTCTAATCTTTTGCTATCTCGTCTTGTCGTTCCTAACATACATCTTTCCATACTTCTCTCTGTTGCTTGGAATAATTTTTCGATAGGTTTTATTTTTTTCAATAATCTTCCAAATTAGCTCGTTGTTGCATTTTCGAACGTATTCTCTAATACACTTCCTCACCGTTTTACCAAGTTCGATGTATTCGATTCGGTCTATATATATATAATGAACAAAATTAGACCTGTAATTAAAGGAAACAGTTGTAAACGCTTAAATGATGAGAAAATATGAGCTTTATTAGATGTAAGAACATCAGTTAGAAGAGATAACGAACTTTGTGAAGAAATAGTTGAACATGCTGGCGATGATGAAGGTGATTCGAATTTGGAAATCCATTTTTTTTCTAAATTACATTGAGCAATTTATAGAAAAAGATAAAGTTATTAATGTAAAAATCCAATGGTCGACACTCTTTCCGAAATGAATATAAAATACTATATAAATATTGTCTACAACAAACTTCACAAAGTATTTAAAAAGAAGTACATGCCCTTCAAAATATTTTCAGATTAAATTATTAACAATATTGTTAGGTATACAAATACACAGAATAAACAGTAGTATATTTTTTGTTATGTAGTAATTCTTAAAAGAAATATTTTCTCTTCAGAATCACTACACTGAATAAACTGTACAACATTTAGATATCTTGTAATTTTTAAGTAAATGAAGATATGTCAATAATTGTTACGTTGTCAACAGTACTATTGTTTACTTATGTTACAAGTATTCCGTGAATTAAATTAGAGAAAGAAAACGTAAAAATTAAACAAATCATGTTTTTTTTTTAATATTTTCATAGATATAAAAAAAAGATAAGAAATATTTTTATAATTGTTATCAATTTAACTTGTATGAACAAGTTATTGTATAATTTCACATGCTATCATTTTGAATTTTATTGATATGGTTTATTTAATAATCCTCTCGACTAGTTAATAAAAAATAACGTTAATAGTTAGGTATTAAATTAATTAAATCAAAAATACTGAAAAAATTAAATTATATTATAATATTTAGTTGTTTTTTTATTTTATTATACAGGATGTAATATTAATTAAGCATTGTTAAAAATATGTAGATGGGTAAACGCATTGTGCAAAACAAATTACAAGAAATAAAAATGTGTAATTTATTTATTTGATAAAACATCGGCAGACTAATCTAATTTGCATATATATGCATACGCAGGCACGCAGAGCTATCCAAGTAACATACTAGTAACACACACATCTATGTAAAAATATCTATCCCATTACTAAATATCAAATGTTGATGGCGAAACCACTAAAGATATTAAAATAACAAATGTTTATTCAAGTAAGCAAATCGTTCAAAAATTCAAACAATCCGACAAAAAATTCAGAAACACTTATACTTAATTGATACTCAACAGACGGACACTTTAAAGATTCCACTAACCAATCTAGTCTAAACAATTATACTATTTATTTATACCTTGCGGTTATTTTCTTTCAGTAGCGTTATTATATTAATATTAATTTCGATCTTTTTTTTTTCTATTATGAACATCGAACGCGAGTCTAAATTGAATATTATTTTTTTTAATACAACGATCGTAGCAGGAGTGGTGTTCTATGATAGATTGTTGACCAATAGGTCACGAGTTGGAATCCGGACGTATTAGTTACGTCATCGTAGAAAAATATTTGTCTATTAGAAAAATATTTGTCTGGACCATTTTATGAGCTTTGGTTTTGACTATGTTTAAAGGTATAATACTTAAATTTTAAAAGAGATATCTGTTTAGGACAATGAAGTAAAGGAAAGTTATATTTCCGAGAAAAAGATATAGCTATTATAAAATCCTTGCATTATTTTTATATCTCTATAAGTGACTAACTATATATATATATATATATATATATATATATATATATATATATATATATATATATATACATATATGCAGTTTTATACATGACTTAAAATTGCACTTAGAAAGATAATAAGGATGTAGAATTATCATAAAGCGTGAATACAATGAGCTTGTTATCTGAACAACCTGCTCAGGTGACAATGGAAACATGCTAAGTGAACAGTTTTATACCTGTTTGCATCTTTTGCAGCTAAAGCAGGCTAATATTTATTATTGCAGATGATGCATAACAGCGTTTTTACAACTAGTATCAAATTAAAATATGTACGTATATATTTTATTATAGAATCAAGCAGTTTTTAACACATTCGTTCATATTTGTATGAGGAATGTGGCCGTTGTTAATGTGTTTGAGTCATTTCCTACATATTTCATATATCTTCATATGAAATCTTATAATTTTTATAATAAGGCGTGTATCTAAAAACAAATATTATTGGTTTTAGTTAATTACATTTATGAATAAATATTTACTTAATGATTTCTTAATATATAAATTTAAAATCATATTACATTTGGTGAGTTTTATATTTTGTTTTCGAATAAATTACAAAAACACCATTTATTACCGTTATTTAAATGGCCGTAAACTGTGAACAGAGAATTGAAAAAAGTGCAATAAGCGAATATTTTAATTTCACGGCTCTTTCCTATTTAATAAATTACTTCAATGGTTATATTTTAATAGTTTAATTTATTTTATAAGCTATTAACGTTATTTGATCTGAGTTTATAAGAAATGTTCATTATATGAGGAAGTTCATAGTCATAACTACGCATTTAATGCAGTTGTACAGAAAAGTTTTAAATGCTATAAACTGATTTTATAATTAAAACAATATGCATTGGTATTTAATAGTGTTATCTGATAATAAATTGAATTGGAATTCTTCTATTCAAGAAATTCAATATCTTTTTCTTATATTCGTATATCAAATTATTCAGCATCAAACAATGAGTTGTAAGCTTATTAATAATACAATATTTACAAATGTTTTTTTTTATTTGAGATTTTTATTTCATTGAAACTCTATATGACTGTTTGTTTTGGTTTTCATTCAGATAGTCCAGTTATTAAGACATTTGTTTTATGATCGCTATTAAAGTTGATTGGGAAAAAAACGATACTAAAGTTGAATTTGGTTTTTTAACCATAAAACATTCGATAATTGTGATTTTTGTGTCACATAGTTCATGTATAATTCTCGAAGTAATCTAGAACATTTCATCTGGTTACAAAGATGGATATTTTATTTTTATCTCCGTGAGTATCGACATAATATTAGGTCGGTAGGAAAATAATTGCGGCTTTTGTTTTCTGAATTTTAATCTTATTTTTTTAATGAAAATGTAATTTCATCGTTTTCATGTTAATATCAATTTAAAGTGCATTTTTCGGTCTGTATTTTGGTAACATTAAATTTGTTTTTATTATTAATTTTACTTCAAATTGAGCTATTGAATTAAGGATGGAAAAGAAGAAAATGAGAGCATTTTTTATATGATTTCAACATGGGTGGTAAAGTAGCAGAAATTGTTCATGAACTAAACGATGCTTTTGTTGTGTGTACTGTTAAAGAACGTATAGTGCAATGGTGGTTCCAAAAATTTCGTGCTGAGGACGAGAGCCTTGAAGATGAAGAAGGTTGCGAGCGTCCCTTTTCAGGTCATAGCGACCAACTAAAGGCGTTAGTTGAATTAGAACTACACACAATAATATGAGAGCTTGCACAGAAGTTAGGTGTTAGTCATCCAACAGTTCTGGACCACTTAAAACAGCTAATAAAATCAAAAAAGCTTGACAAATGGTTGCCACACGAACTAACTAAACCGCAATTATTTTTCTACTAACGTAATATATACAAAGAGATTTTTTTATTGATTTTTATTAAATCTATAAAAATTTATCAATTAATGAAATCTATCTCATAATTTAAAAGATAGAAAAAAACATATTTGCAATACAATTAAATGTAATTTTGAATCCATAAAAAAATATACTCAAATATTTTATATTGTTTTTAAACGTTTATAATTCAATTATCAGTCATGCTTTTTCTGATTAAAATATCCATTAAATTTTATATACAGATATACGCATATTATTAATTTGAAAATAGTTTTTTTAAGTTATTTTTTATTGTCTTATCCTGCCAATAAAATTTCTTGAAAATCCGGTTTCAAGCTTATTGCAATATAAATTCGCATCGAATGTTGTTTTTGTTTCGCATTGAAATTAATTCATGTTGTATAAATTGTATTTTGTATAATCACTTACAAACATTTCGTGTTTAATTAAATTTAATTATTTTGTTTATTTTTTCAGAATTGAACTTTACAAAATTACAGATTGTTTACTAATTCCAAATCAGTATATCATTTTAGTTATTTTTTTTCAATGAAAATAATCCTAATTAAATCATATGGGTGGTTAGTCAGACATACAAGTACTTAAGTAAAATTAAAACAAAAGCTAACATATTTTTTTTTAGAAAATAATTATATCAGAAAGCAGCATATTTTCGCAACTTATTTAATAACCGGTCAGCCCGCCTTATAAATGTGTTATTAACCCTTCACGTACCATATTTTGAACAATTTTTTTTTTTACTTTCAATTAGCCATGCCAATTTTGTCTTAAGAATTCGAATGAGATATCGAACGGTGTTTGTTTTTTTCAATGAAGGCTTGTCTTTAGCTGCTCATAATTTGACTTTGGATTAGAATTCCACGACTATGTAAGTCGTTCCATCATTTAGATTGTATTTTCAGCTTTAAATGTACTTCAGAAGTTGACTTGAAGTAAAAAGATTTTATATAAAAATGATAACTAAAATTATCTAATCGAAATTGTTAACATTTTTTTTTCTGTTTTAAATCGTTAGATCGATATATCTACAAATTATTTTCGTACCTGTAAATAGTTGGTTACAGTTTTATGAGTTAAATGATTTTAAATGTGAAACAGGGAAAGGTTCTTCTTATGTCATGACAATACAGGCTCAAATTTAAGGCAATTTCAAAAATTGGAAATCAGACCAATAAATATAAAATGTTGGTCTAAAAGTGCTATTCAATAATGTCACACAAAACCATAAAATATTAGCTTTATAATAGTAAAAATGTGCATTTAATAACAAAGTAATTTATATTTGTTTTAGTCTGAAGATTAATGATCGAATTCATTATTTTGATTCAATCAAAACATTGTTCGAATTTACAACTGAAAAGTATTAGCAGCAGGAAATCTGTGTTTATTCGTTTCACATTTAATTTGTATATAATTGAATTGATTTTGTTACATTTATGTAATACATAGTTGAATTTTTTTTTTATGTATTAATCTTTATTCTTTCTAAGAAACAGAAAATTGTTCACATTTAATACGATTTTAAAGGTTTAAAACCGTAATACATAGTGAAAATAGTGATATTGAATAAAAAAAGAATTTCTATTAAAAGCGAATTTAAAAGCATGTAAACCTTCATTTTAACTGCGAAGAAACTATCAAATAAATCGTCCCGTTTGAAAGGTACAACAAAACCGTATATAATAAAACGAGAATAGTAATTTATAAAAATTTATTTATTGGATTTGAAGTCTCATAAACTGTAATTACATTGCTGCGTGTAAAAGGACGTGTACCTGTTAATAATGCAATGCAAGATTTACATATTGTCGGTGCGGCAACTCGAATAAAAGGCAAATGACCGCTTGTATATTTTGCTTAAAACAAACTATTATAACAACCATAGTATTGAAAAGATCAGATGTCGACAAAACACGGCTGTTTGGATGAATTTAATTCGCACGTGTATTATTTTTGGCTAGCCGAAACAAATACGTCTGTATTGAAAGAAATTAAGTAAAATAAATACCGGATTTATTTTTAAAAAAATTCTAAAATCACGTACGTACTTTCAATCGTAAACAGAACTTAAAATATACGATTTAATTATATATGAATGTCTTGTAATTCAAATCACGTAGTGCATCTTTACAACAATTTTTTTTATCTTTAAATTGTTAGTTTGTATGTTTATAAGTAACACTGTTAAAGTTAATATTACAAAAGAGTGTAAAATCAGTTAAATACAATCAAAATTAATATAATTAGAAATAATAATATTTTATTAGGTTGGTGTAAAAATAATTGCAGTTTATATCATTTTAAGTTTGGCGCCGATTTTTCTAGTTACTGTCATCTTTTGTTATAGCCATGTGATCACACATTATTGTAAACAATAAAATTGGCACTACTGGTTTCAGCTTTTGTCTATTGTTTTCATTTTTTAGTATTGTTGGGATATAACCTCTTAAATTAGTCATGGGATTTTGTTGTATGAGTTTAAATTGGGATGTAAAACAACAGAAACTGCTCGAAATTAATGATGAAAGTATAGCTCAACACTAAAAATTTTCTAAGAATTTCGTAATGGAAACGAAAGCCTTGATGATGAGGAAGGTCGTGGACGTCCTTCAGCTATAGATATTAATGATTTAAGAACCATTATTGAAGCGGACCCTTGTAAAACAACTCGAGAGGTGGCAGAAGAATTCATTGTTGATCATTCAACAGTTGTTCAACATTTGAGTCTAATTGGAAAAAAGAAAAAAGCTGGATAATTGGCTGCCGTATGAACTAAACGAACATTAAGCGATTCGGCGGTACGAAGTCTGCTCTGCGTTCCTTTTCCGTAACAAAAATGATCCCTTTTTTGATCACATTGTCACATGTGATGAAAAGTGGATTCTCTACAACAATCGGAAATGTTCATCACAGTGACTAGACCGACGAGAAGCACCGAAACAGTTTCCCAAACCGAAGCTTACTGAAAAAAGAGTATGGTCATTGTTTGGTGGTCGGTAATTGGCATCATTCACTACTTCTTAAAACCTGGTGAAATAATAAGAGCAGAAAAATATTGTCAGGAAATTGAAAAAATGCATGCGAAGTTGTATCGTTTACGGGAAGAATTAATCAATCGAAGAGGACTAATTCTTCTTCATGCCAAGTCCGACTACACGTCTCACAAATGACTAAAAAAATTAAATGAACTGAATTATGAAACTTTACCTCACCCACATTATTATCCGGACCTGTCTCCAAACGATTATCATTTTTTTAAACATTTGATTGATTTCCTATGAGATAAGGTTTTCAAAGATCAAAGCATAAGCTCAAAGTCCCTTCGATGAATTCGTTAATTCCAGGACTACAGAATTCTATCTTGTAGGAATAAACAAACTTGTTTCCCGTTGAGAGAAATGTGTGCAGGCCAATGGTCTTTATTTTGATTAATAAATATAATTTTTAACAGATATATGCGTCTTTGTACTCGATACATAAAAACCGCAATTATTTTTGCACCAACCTAATATAATCAATTATACCTGTATAATTATTAAGAATCAGTCTTTAAATATACTTAAAAAATTAATTAAAGCGATGTAACCGTTTGTTTTTTCAATTTGTAGACGTGTATAACTCGTTATATGTATCATACAATTTCCACTAAATATTTATGCTTAAAATGAGAATCATGCTTTACAGGAAATACTTAATTTATTAGGGATTTATATTCATCAACAATAAGTGACAACAGAACAGTGTAGTAATCCTAACAAATTACGATTTGTTAGTGTCATTGTCGTTGTGTCTGATTCATATAACGTACAACACTATACGTAGAAAAAATATTAATATAACAATTATTGATAGTGTAACATAATAAGAACAAGGCTAAATGGATAAAAGTGTAGCTTTAAATTATTAAAACGTTCCGTGATCGTCTTCATCATAATTTATAACTGAGTAATTTATCAATAAATCATTTTCGTTTATAAATTTAATCTCTCCGTTTGACTACTCGTAATCAATTTTAAAAATCAAACGCAAATGAAATAGTTTGTAACCTAAATCCCATTCATTAAAGAAATACATGCAGTTCCGTTATGTTCCTTTTTAAATTCCAATAGCAATTCTTTAAAATCCTTGAAGAATTGTATCCTGTCAAAAGAACTGTCGAACTATTAAGAGGATAAAAGACTGATGATGGCACGGTCTACCAACTGCCGACAAAAGAATTTCTGTATGGGTTTAAAAAAAAATAAATATACAAATATTATTGTAACTACACACCCTGCCAAAGAAAACATTTGTTGAATGAAACCTGTCATTAGACATTGGTCAAATGGCCGTTTTTTTCTTATTTAATTATTGTTTTCATTATGAAAAAAGTTATAATTTCTAATGTGTTACACGTAAGTAGATGTTTTGTCTTTTCATCTTTCAGCATTAAGGATTGTGACTTTAATAGTCTACATAAAAGAACTGGTTATAGGAATTTACGTTAAATTATTATGTTTGTTAGTCGTTGTGAATAGACTTTTTTGTACTATAATATAAGGCTTCATTTCTCATACAGATACTTTAAATACTCAATTCAATTTCATAGATAATATTTATCAGATGTTTCGTGCTCTTTTCATTTGTCTGACGATATGATAATTGATGTAGTTTAGCCAATTTGTTAATCAGTTTATTATTAAAGAAAATTATAATTTGACAAACATAATTATAAGATGACTTGCAGGGTGAGCAGTACATTAGCGATTACACATCTTTTTTACAAGTAATATGTCGAGAGATCTTAGTTAATTATAAATTAAAATTGATACATGTGTATGAAATAAATTGTATTTTTATAAATACTTTAAAATATGCGCACAGTATATAAAAAAGTATAAATATTTTCTCTTAGATTCTTTTAATAGGTCAAAATTAACTTACAACATGTGGCATGGACACGATAGTGTTGTTGATATGCGAGTGTATAAAATTTAAAGAGATTTTTCACCCATGAACCGTTTGAAATATTGGGACGAAACAAAAAATATCGAAAGTTTAGAATAAAGCTTTCAAATAATATGTTTATTCTTTAATATAATCACTAATGTTATCGATATATTTCTAACAACGTGTAATATGTTTCTTCATTTCATTTATGAAGAACTCTGATGTTTGTTCCTCCAGTCAATCTTCCATGGTAGTCTTAATTTGGTAATCACAGTAAAAATAGCTTCTTCAGAGTGGAATTCAGATGGATCTAGATCTTGATCTGGTGCCTGATTTGACTTTTATCTACGAGATGAACATGCGCAGCATCTAAAGAACACTAGTTTTTCCTTAGTTTAAAATGTGCATGATAAAGCCTACCTTTTCTAAAACTTCCAAATTGTATATAACTATAAATTTATATAACTTACAAAATTATACTCAAAGTACTCTAAATTATTTGACGATATTTTTTGATTAAACATTTGGGGGGTGGGAAAGGATGTTAAATTTTTTAACAAATATTTTTTGATTAACTGAACATTCTTTTATTGTAAACAAAATAAAAATTGCAAATTTGTCGGTTAAGAAAAAGTATATTAATTCAGATTAGCCATTAGAAATTTCACATCTATCTGATATATCGTGGAAAGTCGTTGGTAATATTCGAGGAAACATAAATCTCTTGATTGGGAACATATAACTAGAAGCGGAGAAATTGATTACGATTGAAAATTTTCAGAAATAACATAACTGTTGAGCGTGGAAAATTTTGAAACAATCAAGTGTGCACAAAACGGTTTCACATCGGTCACATCTTGTACTTGGACGTCAGTTTCTTCTATTTGCTTTCAAACTGCACACTATGCTCGTTGACCATGATTTGACGATTTTTCTCGGGAAAGTGCAGAACATGACTTTTTTAGATAGTCGGAATTAGTGTTGTTTGGCTGTTACCAATCATTTTTTTGACAGGAAAAAACTAATTTACCAATGAATTAAAAATATCGCTGCACACAGAATTTTATTTTTTTTGTGATGCATGTGAAGAACGTAGTCTCGAAATTTTTTATGTTTCCTTTCAGTGATGAACTTTTGTAAAAAAAATATTATCCAACTTAATTCTCATATTCACAATTTTTATAAGTTTTTAAATTAAGAAACCGCGATTTTTCTTATTTTTGGACGATCGTAATTTTTTTTAATGAAAGGAATATATCATCCGAAAGATAGCGCTCTGAGACCATAGTGTCTTTGGAAAACATCAATGGGTTCCTAGATCCACGCCCGGCTTCAAAGGGTTAAAGAATCAAGACATTGTTGGTGGATATGATCACTTGTGCAAAAGGTCTAACTAAACAACGTTGTCCTATAAATTGGTGTTGCAAAAATCAAATATATATATATATATATATATATATATATATATATATATATATATATATGTAACTTAATTGACTTGTCTATAAAACAATGATTATAAGAAAATAACCGCCGATGAATATCTACGGTATATTCGTTTTCATTTGTAATATATTCAATGAAGGCACCTTGCTTTAAATGCAATAATATAGTCAGTATATAAGTACACAGATCCAATTACATTTCATTGAATAGCGTCAATTGTAGTTAGACTGATGCAACGAAAAAGAGTGATTCTATAATTCAATGCTCATACGGTTAGCTCGCTACGCTTGGCTCTTTCAACAATTATTCTGAATATTCTGTTTCTTTATCTTATTTGATTCTGATTTTCTCTTTCTCTCTCTCTGTATATATATATATATATATATATATATATATATATATATATATATATATATATATATATATATATGTATATATATATATATGTGTGTGTGTATATATATATGCATGGATGTATGTATGAGTATTAAGCGATTGATAAATTATTATACATAAAATCATAAATATAATTATTTTGTATTTGCGATATTTCTTCATTAAAACGAAAACTAAAATTGAAACATTTATTATCTACTTGAAAATTAAATGTGAAAAAATTACAGCGCTTTTGATCTTGAAAACTATTGTCCTGTTCTTATATTTATATTAATTACTGCAATAATAATGTTTAGATACATTGACCTTTCTATAAATTTCTCATGTTATCATTTTTCACAGTCGGAAATAATATCAAAACATTTACATTTTCTCTAGATTGAAATAAATGTTTCATTGATTTTTTATATCGCGGTGTTTATAAAAAAGTCTAAAATTTTCAACAGTTTCTTCGGTTTGTTAGTATTTCTTTAAAAAAATAAATTGAATAATAAGAAATACAGAAACGAATGTCTGTATTCAGTTGTATAAAATGCGATGATATAAAAAGCGGTACGACAACCCCACGAGAATAAAATATATTTTTCAGTATTTATGAAAGCAAACATGAACGGAATCTATTTTCACGCCTGTTTGTCTGCAAGTAAGTGTCAAAAGACAGGAAATGGACAAACATATATCACCTGCCGAATGTATGTATGCGTGAGTATGTATATATGTGACAGTGTGTGTGTGTGTGTGGTAAGAGATGACTGAGCGCCTCTCAGTCGGTCAATGTATATAATGCTGAATGAAGCATTTTTACCGCATGTAGGTAAGTGATAATTCAGATACCAACAATAGAATCAAATAATAAAAGAAGCAAGTCTGGTCAGATAAAGATTTTTTTTTTGAATGTTTTTCTAACACATCTAGTAATTTTACAAAAATATACTATTTATGAATATATTGTTTTCTTTTATATTTTATTTTCGAGACTTGAAAAATTCCTAATTTGTTTTATATACAAAATAAAGTGTATATATATATATTAAAATATATTTGTATAAAGAATTTGTGATTGTGTGTACATAATCACAGGTCAAACAAAAACTGACAGTAATTGCGATACTGTATATAATCGATGAAATGTTAGTTAAGCATGTCTGTTGTTAATGCAAATAATTTTTTCAATTTGTAATATACATATTCAAGTATTATTAAAAATCTATTAAAAATATTTACATTACAAAATGGTAAAACGTTATTACAAAATTAGAATAGTGTGATAAGTGTCAATAAATTATTTTTTTATTAACACATTATTTTAATTATAATGGTTTTGCTTTATGTGTTTTTATGCGTTGATACGTTGTGGTGCTGGTCTTGGTTCTTTTGAATCAGCTGTCTGTTCTCTATTACTAGTTTCGGCACGAGTACCATCCTCAAGTAGATGTTGAAGAGTCTACAAGATCCACCTGAGGATAGTACTCGTACTGAAACTAGTGGGGGAGAATAGACAGTTGATCTAAAAAAGCGAAGAATAACAAGACAGCATACGTCATTTTAATTCTAGTTGAAAAGAATGTATTTATTATAAGCTTGATTGCAATACATGCATGAGTAAACAAACAATTTTAAGGGAGTGCATAAATATAGATACTTAAATAATCCGTAACTGAAGAAGCATTAATTTTATAATATGGTACGTTGAATTCGAACTTCTACTATTCTACTGTATTATTGTATACTACACTATACCGGAATTTAATAATATACTGTATATTCTAATATTTTTGCAGATATTGAATGAATTGTGGTATTAAAAACAATTACAAATATAAAATAAATAATTATATAACTTATTGTATTTGCTTTTTCTGTCTCTCTCTCTCTCTCTCTCTCTCTCTATATATATATATATATATATATATATATATATATCATAACTCAGAAATGTATATCTCACTTTAAAAATATTGTTCACTGCTGTAAACATATTTTTTTATTCAAAGTACAGTTTAATTAAAAAAATCGATTCAAATAATACCACACACACACACTTTTTGTCTGATACTTTTTTTGATAATGTAACAGTATGGTTAAAATGTAATCACTACAGAATGGTAAAATGAAACATACGAGCTTTTTCATAAGAAATCGATTTAAAATTCATTTTTTTGTCAAAATCTAGGACAATTGGCGTCGATGCGTTGTCCTGATGTTTTTTGTCTTTTTTGGATCAGCTTGGTTCTTTATTAGTCTATTCTTCATTAGTAGTTTTGTACGTGTGCCATCTTCATATTAGACTATCTAATCTCTATTTGAAAATGGCGCGCTTTCGGAAACTAGTAATGGTAAAGACAGACATTCAGGCGATGCAGAAGAAGGGAAATCATGAGAAGAATGGTATAGAATTAAATTTTGTTTATAATTTCTGTCGTTGCGTATACTTGTCAATACTTGGTGATAAATTCATTTTTCATTATCCCCGCAGAATGCAAAACAAATATAATCAAAATGTTTATTGACTGATTTTTATGCATATTGTATGGGGTTCATCAGAATAAGTTAAGGTACAGAAAATGTTTCTTTTTTTAAACTGTACCGCTCTGAGGGTGTTGGTATCGTCGTTGAAATGCGTATAAGAAACAGTTAATAATCAATTATTAAATATGTTTAATAAAAAAAAATATTATTTGTGGAATGAGTGAAAAATTCATTAAGGAAAATGATTTTAGTTACAGTATAAATCAGGGGTGGGGGACTTCTTCGATAATAAGAGCCACATATAATACTTTTCATACATTTTTGAATGTTCAAGAGCTACAGAAGATATTATTTTAAAATTGTGTTTATAAATAATAAAAAATACAATTATATAGTAGTCCTACTCACCAAAGCGGAATATGTTTAATCTTTGATCGATGAAAACTTTGATTGGGTCTTCGATTTTTGCAGTTAATAGTTTAAAATCTGACTACAGATTACTACTATAGATAATTAATATAAAAGTTTAGGAAAAATGGAAATGAAACCCAATATTATCTCAGAAGCCTTACATAATAGCTTTAGGAACTGCAGTTTGACCACCGCTGGTATAAATAATGAACGATTTGAACATATATTGGTATTTAATAGATACAGATATTGGGGGTTTTGGGGTGCGTCGATAACTAAGGTTTGATATTTGAGGATAAAATATCTTTGTAATTATTTTTAAAGAAAAATCTTTAAGGACAACAATTTTCTATTTGATTGATATATGTGTGAAGATTTTAAAATACCAACTTTTCCACACATATCATTTATATTTCATCTCACATTAACACTTAATGTGTACGGATTAAAATAATAAAATGAACATATATCGTTTTATAAAGAAAGTTTAAGTATCACTGCTCTGTACTATTTATATACTCGATCTATTCAGACCATGTTTAGACCTAAACAAGTATTTTTATTCGAAACTGTTTGTACTTTATGTTATTTTTAAGACATTTAAAACGCTCGATAATTTGTAAATACGCCTCGAAAAATAAACGTAATTGGAGATCGATATTTGTAACAGAAATAACGAAATATGTATATGAAAAGAAACACCGGTGGTAGAAAATATAACACAAAGGTTATATGGTTTGCTCTGATTCTATTGTGTGTCGAGTTTATTGTCATTTGTGACAGATGTGTATTGAGTTTTCAAGTAGTGTCGTACGGGGTGACTGGTGCCGCACACCCATGGCGCCCCATAAATTTCTTTTGTACAACACGAAATATACATTTTTTTTAATACTCTAATCGGAAGTCGAGCATAATAATCTTATCCATATACCTATTGAAATATTCCTGTATACGTTCATGTATTTTCTTGTATATGCATGCGTGTTGTCGCTAAAGTTGTAGTCTCGTGGCCCCATAACGCATAAAAGTTAATGGTGTGAAAAATAGAGGTCGCTTTATTATTAACAGTTAATATGACTTCTATCACATCCATCTAACAAATATAGAACAATGCACGGTTTCTGTCCTTTTCTATTTTCAATCTTCAAGTCTATTATTATTCTTTTTATGTTGTTTAATCGGAGTTCGTTTTATTAATATATTTACTAAAAAGATATAAATACATTACACTTGTGAATTTTAGGCAGGAAACTAGAAATCGTATATGTATTGTTACTATTTGTATTGCGATTGAAGGACATTATTTATTTATTTGTAGCGATAAAATGTCCAACTGGATATTTGTTGATAATGAACAGTATTTGCGGTTTTAACATATTATCTACAGGTCACATAGAATACTGTATGTTTTCAATTCTGGTGGTTATTTACGGGTTACGCACTATATTGTTAGTTAAAATGATTTTGAGGCGAATATGAGCATAAATGAATTCTAGCGAAAGTACTGAACATAAAAAAATCATTCAAGTACGTCGAAAAGTTAGGAATTATATTAATTTTGGCAATCCAGGAAAAACATTTCATTAGATTTCTTCGAATTGAATAGTCCTAACATGTGTATCTTTTCTATACGTTTCTAATACATTTTTCATCTAGTCATTAATTTGTTTACTTTTTTAGATTTGATTTGTTTATATTGTTGATTTGTTTGTTTATATTCAGAGGTGGCTTACCAACATAGATTTAGTTTCAAACTATTCGATTAAAATTATTTAGGAAAATAGTAAAATATTCTTTCTATTCACAGATTGATATTTATAAAATGAATTATTACTAAATTAACTCCTACGATTTAGTTTTTGACACTATGGCTAAATTAATTTTTACAAATCAATTTTTCATTATTCTACAAATATTTTTTATATCAGAAACATTTAATAATTCATCATTTTTATTGTTTTTTTTTTTCTATAACAGTTTCTATAGTAACGCTCTCTCATCCTCAGTATACTGCAATCAAGACAATCTGTTTTCTTTTCTGTACATTTTCACCCTGTGGAGGATGTGATATGCCACTAAGCAACAATTAAAAATTATTAAAAATTAATTATGGAATATTTTTTTATCAGAAAAGAACTTATGAGTTGTATGAGTGAAAAATTCACTTAAAAAAGGTAATTAATCATACTGAGTTGAAATATAGTTGAGGAAATATCAGTTGACCCACTTTGAAAGTTTTCTCAAGTCAGGTATAAAATTCAAAAATATTTTTTATGCTAATTTAATAATTGAGAACTTATTAAAATAACTAACTTTTTCATAAATTATCTTCACGTTATAAAACTTAAAATGATAGCATTTCCATTGTTATTAATCTTACACTAGAAACTGTAAATTAAATCTTCATATGAGAAAGTAATAAAAAGAAATATCTTCCTTATCGAGTACGGCGAAAACGTCTGTCTTATTTTGCGAAATAAATCATTGTGATAGAATATAAAAAAGTATACTGCAGAATTATTTTTTAAACAATATAAAGAAGTATAAAAGAGAAATGTCAATTCAACTGATACAAAATTAAAATTATTTATAAATAAATAAATTCCAACAGAAAATTGCTATTTATATTACTTTGACTACAAACTACTCACTTTTTGACGTCCGTTTGTTGTCTTCTCATCTTGCAATATATTCTGCCATTTTATTATATATATATATATTTCTATACATGTGTGTATTTACACAATGTGTATACGTGAAAATACATATGCGTACATGTCTAATGTGTGCGTGTGTAAGATATATTTCTATATCGCATGTAAAATAAAGAATAACTGTAGATTGTGATAAAGATTGAGTAAACAGAAAATGTTAGAATATTTTTCAGTTAAAGTATATTTTTTGTATCAATAAAATAAACAAGTACAAAAATATTTTTCACTTAAAAAATCTAATCACATTCATTATATTTCCTGTCGCATAAATAAGTTATACGAGGGTCGTTTGACAAGATTGGTAAATTTCTATGACGTGGCGCTACTATTCATTTGGTAACGTCACGGCTATCAAGTGTCACTTTTCAAACTAGCAAAGCTGACATTTCAGCCAGAAACGATGCGTTGTTCACGGTATGCAAATGTTTGAAGTGAGTATTATAGCAGTTCCTGCAAAAAGGGAAAAAAACGAGCAGGCATTTTTGCGTCGATTCGTCACCGTGGATGATACATGGATCCATCACTACACACCTGAGTCGAAGCAGTAGTCAAAGCAGTGGACAACGACTGATAAAAGTGCGCCGAAGAAGACGAAGACCGTTCGTCGGCTGGGAAGGTGATGGCCACTGTTTTTTGTGATTCCCAAGGAATCATCCTGATCAAATACTTATCGAAAGGAAAACCGATAACAGGAGCTTATTATGCAACATTATTTGATCGTTTGAAAGAAGATCTGAAACAAAAATGGTCAAGATTGGCGCACAAAAAAGTGCTATTTCATCAGGACAACGCGCCGTCCCACAATTCGACCATCGCAATAGCAAAATCACGCCAATTAGGCTTCAGATTGATTCCTTATCCACCCTATTCTCCGTACTTGGCCCCGTGCGACTTCTTTCTCTTCTTAAACTTGAAAATTTGGTTTGGTGGGAAGAAATTCTCGTCGAATGAGGATGTCATCGTCGCCGTCAACGCATATTTTGCAGACTGGCTGGACCAAGTGTATAGCCCTCACAATGGAGATTGTGTTGACAAATAACATCGATTGTTCCAAAAAAAAAACCGGTGTTTAACTAGCTTTTTTGCCATACTTATCAAACGACCCACGTAATAACAAACTGATAAATTTATACCATTGAATTTGTGATTGAAATTTCCGAAGTAAAGAATGTAATTGAAAATAAACTTGTAAAACAATTTCGTTTATGAAATATTATGCAGACGGAAAACATTGTTCAAGTTATAGAAGAATTTAAGACAATCTTAGAACTCAAACAAGAGATAATATTTGAACTAGTACTGAGGAATGAACTAATATTTCTGTATTATATAAATAACTGAATATGACAGTGACATACATAATTATTTATAAGTTGATATAGATTCAAAAAAGATCTTATCATTTTAGTTAAATTATAACCGTAATAATATTTTATTGTAATGTACAAATAGAAACATTCTATTTTTTCAAAATTAAAATCATATTTTAGAAATAAAGTAGATGTATAAAAAGTGGTGAAACCATAATATTTATATGGATATTGATTTGATATTTATATTGATTTTTATTTTTCAATGAATATATATGCTTTTATTTTCACATATCTGAGGTTGATTCTGTATACTTAATTGATTGTTGACACTAGTACTGTTTGGACAGATGTTAGACATAGCTGTTTTGTGACTTACGGTTGATAATCGACACAATAACTTGATTGATTTAGATGAGATACTTGAATATATATTCACTTTAATTTTACGTCCGAAAAAGTTTGTTATAAACTACATAGTGATTTATGAAAGGACAATTAATTATAGATTTTTTAGAACACGAGATTATTCTAGATAATTGCTGGTATTTGAAATCCAACTTTAGAATTTGTGAAGACAGAAACTGTCTAGAAATAAAAGATAGAATGTCTTCACTGATTATGTACTATTTTATGTTGTATGAAGAATAAGTTAAAATTAGATAATTCGGTTTTTATTTTACTAATGAACTGATACCCAAAATACTAAAATGTTTTGCTCTATTAAATCACAAATAATTGATTAATGAGCATTTCAATAATAATAACATCATTCAGAGAGAGAAAGAACAAAGTGTATTGAGTAATTTTGGTAAAAAAATAGTTTTGTTTTATGCGGGTGTTGTCACTTTTGAATGTTAATTTAGTTATATTTTTATCAAAATATTATTGTAAGTTATGAAATAATATTTATTTTATTTTCTGTGTTTATTGAGTATTTCACTACTTGATCTGATCTCTAATTTTTTGTATTTCTTCAAGAAAAAAATGATTATTAATACAATGTTCTTTCTGTCTCTTTCTATATATGTACCCCTCTCTCTCTCTCTATATATATATAGACATGTATATTTCTCTCTTTTCCCTCTTTATATATATATAAATAGTATTTAGCCACAAAAAATTAAAAAGTTGCAAAAATAATCTACTGTAATTGTTTATATAGCCATGCTGTGCATACACATTCACACATACACACACACACACACAAATATATATATATAACGATTATGTTGCTATATATCTGATAGTAATTATATAGACATAATGAGTTTTAAAAAATATCTTTATTGTTTCATTCGGTTGCATGTACAGGCTTATAATTGAGAAGTGGGCGAACGAAGCGAGTAGGGGGTAAAGCCCCCTAATATATATATATATATATATATATATAGTCAAATCAAGAAATTCAGATGTTTATTAAAATAGTATAACTTTATCATTTTGTAGAAGTGAACTAGAGTTTTATAATTTATTGTACAATAAAAGTTATTTGATTAAATGGCAAAAATTGCATTGAATATTTTTGTACTTTGTTTGTTGTTCGTGTATGAATATGTACATATATATATATATATATATATATATATATATATATATATATATATATATATATATATATATATATATATGGTTAACTTCTGATTTAATATTATCTTTTGGTTTGAATTTGTGGTTCTCAATTGAGGCAATTTGAGAATCTTAGGTTACATTTGGTTTATACTGCTGTTTGGGTGAAGAGGGTTGTTGTCTGAATTGTACTGCTGCTATTAACAGATTATTTTCAAGTGGTAATTTTCATCTTGACAAATTTAGACCTAAATATAATTAAATTAAAATTCTTTTTCATTACTTGCATTTTTGAAAGTCCGTTACTTGCAATCGTGTTCTTGTTTTATTTTTTTATTATCGTTATCTGTTTTGTAGTATTTTTCTCTTGTCCTATCGTAATCCAATTTTAGTTATCTTTCAATAATATGACAACGAAAATGACTCGACGATGCATGAGTACTGAAATCTGTTATGAAAAGCAATAGGAAATATAAAAGTTAAAATAAGATCTATAACAGAATTGTAATTAAATTATCTAAGATGAAACAGGGGTTTTATTAAATTGACTTGTTTAAAAATGAATATCTAATTAAACAAAATATAAAAATATCTTTTAAAATCCATTACTGTGATAAAAGTAATTTAGGGAAGGCACAGATACACAAATAAATGTAAACTATCATATTTACTTATATTTTTATTCTTTATTACAACGAGGAAGCTAGAATTTTTTAAAAATATTGTTTGGATTGAAAAACAGTATGTATTATACATGAAATTGACTTTAAGTGAATGAAGAAAAAGTTATAAAAAAGAGTGACTCGTTGGAGTAGAGAATAATCACTGGTTTAATCGAATTTTATTTCCTTTTTATAAAATAACGACCAGTAAAAAACATGCTGATAATTTTTTGGAATTAAAATTATAAACATTTTAGAAAATTTTCAGGAAACGACTCGAGTATATTAATGGTATTTTTTTATTATATAAAAATATTTTGTTCTTATTTTAGATACACGTTTATTTAATTATATCTCTGTTTATTATTAAAATTCTGAATGAAAAAAATAATATTACATTTTAACGAATTTAATATATATATATATATATATATATATATATATATATATATATATATTGTTTATTGTATATTTAAAAAACAATAATGTTGTTTAAAAGGGTGTAAAACTTGAAATACGTTTTAAACATTCCCAAAATGTTATACACGTTGAACGTGACGTTTCCGGAAATTTTCACGAGACTTGCATAATTTGTACTTGACTTTTCACCCGTGTTGTCGTCATGTGACATTTTATTTTCAATGGAACTAGTGATAAGTTGACTGAAACGTACAGAAAGAATAAATCCCGACGAAAGAAAAATGCTGAAAACATGTTGAAAAGTGTAATGTACTTTGAACGACACGCAAATCAAAGTAATTTATCTTCAACTCTTGTGAAAATAAGCACATGGTTTTAATATTCTATCCATTTATATGCGCACTGCGAAATAGATCAAAAAGATCGTTGATCTGTTTGTTTGTTACTTTGATATATTCTTACATCGCATGTTCAAAAACAACACATAGATTATAAAGAAGATTGGAATACACATGAAATGTTTGAATATTTCTTTAAATGATTTTTCATTTTTTTCGTTATAGAGTGGACATATTAAAGATTTTTTTGTATATATATATACCCATACACATTATGTATATAAATATTTATATTATTTACGGGAAAGTGTTTTAACATCATTTATTAACAGCAATAGATACTTCACATTTTTAACCAAAAAAAAAAAACTAAACGAAAATTTGTAGTTAACATTAATTTTCAAATATTTAGTAATTCATAATATGCATCTATATATTGTATTATTAGAATAAATCATATATTTAGTTTTTTTATTAAACGTATTTTTAATTTACTGAAAAAATGTAGAAACTTCAATTGAGAGATTATGCCCTCTTGGCCACTTATTCGGCTGTAGTAGATATTGACAGTGTTTATGATTTTGAAATTTAAATTTATCTGAAATTAAAAAAATAGAAAATTTTCTTTGCGGATTAAAAAGTATAGTTAGTAATCTACGTATGTTTATATTTATATATATATATATATATATATATATATAAACAAACCGCAAATGGTAACAAATTAAAAAAAAAATAATTTTGATTCAATAAATTTGAACATTAACATTTTATTTTTTAAAAAATGGTTAGTAATATAAAAAATCATTCGTAGATATCTCCAGATATTCTCATGAAGAATATTCACACCAAATTTCAGATTAATCCGATTACTTCTTTTTAAGATATCGTGTTTACTGGAAAATTATTGTTTTGAGAAAAGCTTGGAAGAAATAAGTAAAGATTTTTTTGTTTTATGAAATTGAAATTTTTTACTAATCTTTTAATCCCCAATTCCTGGTTCTTATAGCATAGGTTCAGTAACATGATTGATATTCTTTATATAAAGCATTTTTGTAACTTGTGAAATAAAGATTGATTTGATTTTTTTTTACAAAATTTAAACACCATTTTTAGCATCACTTAAACTCATGCATCATCGTTTAAACGTTTAAATGTTAGTAATTTCTAACTAACAGTAAATCCTTCTAAAAGCTATAGTTTATTCAATAACTCAACACTTACTAAAAGTAAAGATAAACCATTAATGTATTTTTTAAACAATTTAAATTTAATTTACGTTACATTAACGTGTTGATTGCTGTTTTCAGAATTCTCGGTAATTGATATACTTTAGATTTTTGTTAACATAATAATTGCTTAACTTTTATACATGTTTATTTTGTATCATTTTTTATTTTTCTGACTAATAATAAATTAATGCATACATAAATTATAAATATGAGTTTATTTTTTCTCTAAAATGACGTGCTGTTTTTTTCGTATAAATGTTATAAAAAAAACTAGGATAGATTCTTTGGAAACTATGGAATTTTTCTTTAAATATTATTTTGAACGTTTTTAAAATTAAATATAAAAAGTAGAAAACGATTGCATATTTGTGAATAGAACTTGATATAAAATGTAAAGATATTTATCTAATAGAGGGTTATATTAATATTTCTATATTTATTTCAAGGAAATATATTTAAAATTCTGTAGTGTTATGGGAACAAGGGCGAAAAAGAAATTACTGAAGTTATATGTTTGTGTCGAATTGTACTATTAAGTCTAGAGTTCAAGGTAGTCATTATTTTAATTTATTTCAAACGATATATTTTTCTTTACTGTACAGATGTCCATAAAGTTATTACATAAATTTGTTTACAGATTAAAATATGTAAAATAAAAAATTAATGTTGACATTTGATATTCGACGCTTCATTAAAGAGTTATAGCATATTATATTTGTCCTCATTATGGAAATGATTATTTCAGGTAATTTTATGTTGGGCATGATTACTTATTTCATATAAAAAATATGATCTTTTTAAAGAATTGCTGAACTTATGTAAATTTATGATAAACGTTCCACCCTTTTTCTAAAATATGAACTTGAATTCAACATTTAAAGAATGATTAACTTGTTTAAATATTCCCACTGTTTCCATCATGGCCCTGTATTTATTATTATTATTCTTATATATATATATATATATATAATGTACATATTCTGTTTCCATTTTTATTAAAATATTGTGCGACCTTATATTCCATGTAATTATTTTATCATATTAAAATTTACCTTGATATTCTAGATAAATATTCATAAAAGTGAATTTATTTGTTTAAAAAATTATTATGTAGAAAGTTATTTTCATTTAATTTAAAAATTGCTGCACTTTTTTTAGTAATATGAATTTAACACAATCATTTTAGGCTGATTTACTCATGTACTCTTACTATAAATGTTTAAAATAAATTCAGAAATTAGGTCAGTAAATTTAAAAAAACCGAAAAAAATATTATCTTACTATATGTAGTGTAAATGTAGTATTTTGATGTTTTTTTTAAAAAAAACTTGAAACACTTCTGTCTGTTATTGTGTTATCAGTATAAATACCACACTTCCTTTTTTAATTTAAGTATGTTTAGAACACAATATATAATAAAAAATCGGTTGTTTCTTGTAAAAAATAGTGTGCTTACTTATAAGTATGTTATTATTCTCGTCGTTTTTATTTTATTTATATCATGCGAATTGAAGAAAAACGAGGTTAGAAGATAATTTACAAAATGTTTTTAAATAAGCAGTAGGCAAATTTGAAGTTGTTATATCAATTTGTTACTGAAAAATGTTTATTGCAATTTGTGCTAAAAATAAGTATGTCATGCTTTTTCAATAAGAGTTTATACCAACTTGTCAGTCGAGTCGGAAATTAGCATACCGTTTGACTATGGAAATAAAGTTTAATCACTTAAAAGAAAATTATTCTACGATTCATTTAATCTATTTGATTTTCTTGTTTTTCGAATATTGTATACTAATATAATATGTTCTATAAATAATACCTAATGTCTCTTCAAATATAGAAGTACAGTATTTTATGTCTCAAATCCATGTTTATAAATTTGAATCAAAATCTTGGAATTAGTATTTTTTTCATACAGTCATGATGTTTATAATACACTTTAATATAAATCAGATCTGTTAATAGAATTATATTAGTAACTAAACAATCAGTTATCACACATTCTGAATTTTAATTTTTTGATCAAGTCTTGTATATAAGACTGAAATGATTAATAAGATGTAAGATTTCAGTTCATCCCTTATTGAAAATAAATATTCTTGTATGTTTTTCTGATTTAGTTTGATATTTATGATCAGTTTTATTTATGCAGAAAAGTGCAGTTAATTTTCTTAGAAATCATTTCTATTATAACACAATAATAATTTATTTCTAAGGTTAAATTCATTTTCATAACCGGATTTTCTACGTCCTCATGAACGATACAAGCTTTTTCTGACTAAAAATGTTCTATAATTGATTATGACATTATTGATTAGAAAAACTTTGTACTGTTTATAGGAATATGAAAATTTAATTTAAGAAATATTCTTCATGTGTTGGTATAGAGTTTTCCATTAATGCAGATTTCAATTTTAGTTCTTTTACTTTTGAAAGTAGGTTAAAAATAAATCTCAAATGTAGTCATTGTCTGTATTAAATTCTCTTAAATCACTACAAATATATTCATTCCTGATTAAAATTTAAATTTCGTTCATAATTAAAATGTAAAAGTCAGAACTAAATGTACAGAAAATATAAATTATTATCTTTAAAAATATAAATAAATAATATGGAACATTAGTTCGAAATTAATTGGTTTTGTATAGTTTTATGTGGAAACAACATGATAATTAAAATTAATTTTTAAAATTTCAATAATTATTTTTTAATAAAAAAGTTATTTTTTCGAATGTTTAATAAATTTATTTGAATAGTACTCATATTAAAAAATAAACAAAAGGTTATAAATCTTTGAAAATATTTTGGTTGTTATTACAAAATAACAGTATTTTAAAGTGATTTTAATAAAAAAAAAATTTTTCTGAGTATTATCAAACTATTTTTGTAAACTATGCTACCAAGAAAAATATCATGCAAAATCATCACATGTTTATTTTCAATAGCCAATTGTTGAATGTTTATTTTAATTCTTTATTATACATTTCTGTATCTGGTTATTATCTAGCAAATATTATTAAAATGTATCAACACTGAACGCCATGTGCAATCCACATATATACAGTCAAATTCAATTAGTTCTCATCTACGTATAAAATCTTTTGATCAAATTAATTAGTTTATTTAATGTGAGGAGTATACTTTTTGGTATATATATATATATATATATATATATATATATATATATATAAATAATTTACAAAAATATAAAAGTATTTCTAAAAAAATGATTTCAAATTTTTTATTGAAATTTGATATTTTAAAACTATCATTGTGCTTTATATATATATATATATATATATATATATATATATATATATATATATAACTGATTTAAATACAAATAATTATTTATTTGTTTGTATGAATAATATGAATTTTCGATCATTTGGTATATAATGTCATGCGAAGCTTTTTTTAAAATTAAAATTATTTTAATGGGTTAACTTCATATTTTATTTAGTCGAGAAATAAATGCTTCCACATGCGACTTTTCTAAATGAATTTTATTTATCACTGTCAACGTACTTGTTTATCTCCCCCAAAACATGTAGAATATTTATTATATTATGAAATTACTTATATTTAAAAAAAGTATAATTTAATGTTTGGACTTTTGAATTTTTTACATATTAAATATACACATACACACACACAAATTATATATACGTATAAAGTACACATGTAGACTATGAACTCGTAATCAATTCACATTTGTAGTACATAAAATTCGTGAAAGTTTGTGATTTGATCTTATGAAATATTCATCACGCGAACAAAATCTATGATGTGTTCGCTAACCGCTTCTTTCATGAAGTTGTTTTATAGAAATGCGATAAATTGTATATAATATATATATATATATATATATATATATATATATATATATATATATATATATATATATATATATATAATAGGATTACAAGTATTTCTTTTTTGTTATTAAATATTTTGATATAGAATAGTTAACATATTATTTCAATTGTGTTTATAATTATATTATTCTTCTTTTTTTTAATTAAAAATATAATATGATCTCTTTTCTTATATATATATATATATATATATATATATATATATATATATATGTGTGAGTGAGTGTGTGTGTGTATATATATATATATATATATATATATATATATATATATATATATATATATATATATATAGTGATTCAATTTAGGCACATGGAAGTACTAACAGGGGCGCAGCAGCTAAGAAAAGTTATGTTATTTTTTTATTTAGTATTTTAGTTTTAATCAATACTAAAATAAAATTGATTTAAGATACTAAATGGGGGATAACATGTTTTTTTTAAAAATTTTTGTGTTTTCTTGAGTTAATTATGTAATTATTTTCAAAGAATCCGAGTGTTTCGGGTTAGTGACATATTACTCTACATATTTATTTCATCGTGTATTTTTAGTTTATCCTAATATCTTTTTAAATTATGTTATTTTACAAATAGTTGTATCAGTGAATCTTTAAGTTATTACAAAAAATAAAAATATGTAAATAATATAACAAACTTATTTATCTTTGAATGTAGTATTATCTTGTTCGTTTGAAATGAGTTTTTTTTTCTTTCAGATATTAACATTACTTAATGATATTTTTATTCATAATTCTGTTCATATTTTGTTAAAGATCTCTATGAAATAGTTACTCTGAAATTTTATCATAATTTATATGTTAAATACGTCGAGAAAATTTTAATTAAAGTTCATATGAACATAACTTTTGTAATAACAGAATTAATATATTAAATTTGGAAACTAATCTGACAGCGGTTAGGATTAACTAGACTAAAAGCTAAATTATGTTTTTTTTTTTTTTTATTTTCCGACGAAAAGGTATGCTGTTTATTATTATTTTTTTGCTGAAAAGTGTTTTCGAGATAATCATAAATTATTTTCTCCCTTTGAATAAACGTGAATAAATTTTAAATGCATGAATATTCATATTAATAAATGATTACATTTTAATTGTATTATATTTTATATTACACGTTTTGTAATCTGATTATTTCATGTATTTATTTACGCCAGATATTATTTTTTTTGTGAAAATTTGATTTAAAATATTTTTCACGTATAATAATTATATAGAATTATTATATGTGAAAAATTATTTATAAATGATTAGAATACTACTTTTATGAAACAAAACTGTTTTATATATTGTTCTCTTGTGTGTTTTTTAATATATTTTTAATATTAGTAAATTTGTTTCTACTTTAGGTAATTTGCATGTATAATATTCGAAATTATTTTAAAAAATAGAGCGATTTTGAACTATTAAATCGATTTTTTTATTTTTTCATTATATTAATTTTTCTTTTACTATTTGTAAAATTATACAGTTTACAGTCTTTAGTATGATTAAAAATATGAATGTTTTGTCATCTGAATAGTGTGAATCTCTAGTGTTTTATTCAATTACACACACACACACACATACATATATATATATATATATATATATAATTGAAAAATCGAATTTTCATTATTTGTATAATAATGTGTTTCATTATACAATTTATTCATATCGTTTTTCATTGTCAACGAATTTAGATTTGAATTCATGTTTATTAAAATGAAATTAAAATCTTACAAACATCAATTGCTGACAAAATCTTATTTTCATAAGAATCAAATTAGGATATTTCTTGTATATAATTCTATATTTTTATTTAAATCTTTTTTTTTAAATATATTTCTGTTATGCCATTTTATCATAAGTCCATATTTCGTGTTTTCAACACGAATTAAATAAAATATTATCTATGTGAAAATATATTGACTGCTAATTTAAATATTTCATTCGTAATCAAAACGGGTGACATGTTTTATTAAAATAGCGTGTTTATTGTTTATAAGTTGACAATAAAAATGACAAAATATTCTATTAATTCCGTTTTAATACAAAATATGTGTATAATTTTTATATTTTTAATTTATTTTATGATTATTTATAAAATTCGACAAGAACATTGTAGGACTTTAAAATGACATTTTTTTTAACTACTCAAAGTATTATAATTAACTAGACATTATATTATATGTGGTCTATACAATATTTATAAAATATGCTAACAATCCTCATAGACTGAAAACAAAATTGTTTTATAAAAAAAGAATATATGCCAAAACATTACAGGCAGCTGTCTGATAATAATAATAAAAATAAAAAAAGGGCACTGTTAATAGATCCAATTAGAGAAATAGAGTTTTCTTTCAAGTATTTAGATCTTTGAAAAAGAGTAGTTAACCGGTAACAAATTTATCACATCAAATTGGATTTAATTTAACTCATGTCTCTTTCTCTCCTCTCTCTCTCCTTCCCTTTCCCCACATATATATATATATATATATATATATATATATATATATATATATATATATGTATGTATATGTATATATATATATATATATATATATAATTTACTAATGTATATTTCTTTTCCTCTCTTTCTTTAATTGAAGGATTGTATGAAACATTAAATCTTTTAATTGTAGGATTGTATGAAACATTAACTGTCTCAAATTAATATTTTAGAATTTAATTTTTAAGTTAAGTTTTTTCAGTTATATATGTCTGTATATAAGTATAATGTGTACTATTTTTCGGTTTAAAAAATCTAAACGCTTTCTGTGCTGATTGGAAAGTCGATTTGTAACAAAATTAACGTATAAATTCGCTTATTTAATATTTGCTCTTTCGATTTATACTTTAATTGGTTTAATTTTAAAATTAAATATATTGAATGTTAGGTTTTATGTTACTACCATATCAGATGAAATTAATTATTTAAGAGACAATAAATCGATTTAAATAATAAATAAATACATAACTTCAACATAAAAATAATCTCTCTCTCTCTCTCTCTCTCTCTCTATATATATATATATATATATATATATATATATATATATACATGTATACATACATACATACATAATCATTTATATACATACACATACACACACACATATATATATATATATATATATATATATATATATATATATATATATACATACACATAGAGGCAGATATCGATGTGTCTATGTGCATGTCTTCTTTTTCAACAAAATAATGAGAATAGCATCTTGCATTAGCGGGAAAGAAACTACAAAGTAGGTATATTAATTTAAAAAGTGAATTTCATTTACATATTTTAGTTTTTATTTGATTTTATCAGCTAATTTATTTTATATATACATATATATGTGTATATAATATATATATATATATATATATATATATATATATATATATATATGTTGGTATAAAAAGTAGTGGTAATAAAACCAATTACAAGGTCATTATTTGACACATTATTTAAAATATTATAGTAATAAACGTTTTCATAAAAAAAGTGCAAATAAATTAAAAATGCAAAACTGTATTCCATGGCACTGAAAATGTTATTGAATAAACCCAAATTAACGTCGTCACACCCATTTCCAATTTAGTAATTGAAATTAGAGTTCAATAACATTACATTTATTTATTGTGCTCTCGAGAACGATACTTAGCGATTATTTTTGTTAAACGTTTAAAAATAATGCGTTTATAATATTAAAAACAATATTATTAAATTTAAATTAAGGTCTAATTGCCTTTAAAGAATTAAACGATGCGAATAAAAAAATTATACATTATTTTTCAATTTACTGGTCATGAATTTTAATTCGATCGTATCAATTTATCTGTATAGTTAAGAACGATTTAAATAAAAAACTAGATACTAGTGAACAGCAACAGATGGTTAAATTTTATTCAGATGAAAATCAAGTTTAGGAACAATGAGGATATTTTAAAATAATCTTTGAAAACGCCAGGAAAAATCAATATATAAACGTAAATAAATATAGGTGATTTAATTTAGGCTTCCAGATGAAAGTATTGAAAAGAATGTTAAAAATTTAAAAAAAATGTAATTTTGTTTAGTATTTTAGTTCAATTGTATTTTAGTATTGAATTAAATTAAAATACTAAATAAGAAATAACATGATTTTTTTAATTTTTGACATTATTTTTAATACTTTCATGTGGAAGCCTAAATTGAATCCTCCCCCCTCATATATATATATAAATAAGAAGATTTATAATGACCAAGTAAACAATAAATAATTATTAAACATTAAATTCTCATTGCTGAATCGCTACATTTGTGTTCATAATATGAATACGAGTATCGATCAGAACGATTCGTAATTATGCTCGGATAAGAAGGATAATAAAAAATCCTGTTTACACAATAAACTTGTAAAATTTTATCAGTAAAATCGAAAGATAGGGAATATAAAAATGTTAATAAAAGAAATATATGTTAATATGTCATATTATCTTTTCCGTTGTTTATTTTTTATGAAATTAAAATTTGCAAGCTAAAAAATATGAGTTTGGTTATGTCGAAACTATTTCGAATTTAACTCAATAAATCTTATAAATATTATGAAAATGTTATTTTGGTATTTGTGTTATATTATTAGGTTGGTAGAAAAAGAATTGCGGCCTATGACCTTCAAATTTATATACAATTTTCTCAGATAGCTGTTTTAAGTGATCTAGAACTGTAGGATGACTAACGCCTAACTTTTGTGTAAGTTATCAAATTGTTGTGCTTGGTTGGTTATGATTGATGTATTATTATATTGGTTGGTTATGATTCAACTAATGCCTTCAGTTGGTTGTTATTAACTAAGGACCCCTGCGACTTTCTTCATCTTTAAGGCTCTTGTCCCCAGCACGAAATTTTTGGAACCACCATTGCACCTTACGTTCGTTAACATTACTCACACCAAAAGTATCATTTAGTTTATGAGCAGTGTCTTCTGCTTTATCACCCGTTTTGGACTACGAAAAAGTGCTCTTATTTGCTTCTTTTCCACTTTAATTCCATAGTCTAATTTGAAGCAAAATTAATAATAAAACCAAAGTCAATGTTACCAAAATACAGACCGAAAAATGCACTTTAAAATGATATTAACATAAACTCAATGCAATGACGCACTGAAAAAAAATTATGGTTTGGATTCAGAAAATAAAAACCACAATTATTTTCCTACTTAATATTGTAATTACGTATATATATATATATATATATATATATATATATATATATATATATAATATGATATTGTTTTATTTTTTTTAAGTAAACATGTGTTTTTATTATTGTTACTGTAGAAATATTTATGCTGTAAGAAAAATACTTTTTATATATAAAAGTGGTCATTATTATCAAATTGTGTATTGAAATTATCAACATATTGTTAATAAATAATACTTTTTTAATTCATTTGTATATATTTTACTGTAAAAGTGATTACTATTATTTAACTGTAAATAAAAATCTAATGAATCATTATTTCCCACCTCTTAATAACAAAACTATAATTATGATTAAAATTTAATCAGTTTTTATTTATCTTCAACAAATATACACCCATGTTTTTCGTACCATTCATATTTCCTCGACAAAAATGTGTGGGCATTTCGTACAAGGTACAGTGTTGTGGTAATAATTATCATTACAAAAATGTTAAAAAAAATATAATTTATGTGCATGTAAAAGAATAATCAAAACATTTGTAAGTACATAGACTTAAACTATACTCTTTTGATTCGCATTTTTCCTTGTTCGGTGCTTTTTCAAGATTAAAGCAAGATTTCAAAGTAGTGAAACATTTTATCCTTAGAAAAAACCTTTGTCTGCGAACTTTGTTTCAACGAGCAGTACTTTTAATTAGTATAAATGAGAAAGATATTTAGAGTGTTTCGAAAAGCTGTAATATACTTTTTAAATTACACGAGAACAAAAATAATATCAACAGTTTTTAAGAATTCATTTTATTGTTTAGTTTTATTAAATAGAGATATGATTTCACAATTACAATAAATTAATAAAGGTTTTTTTTTTATGAAATTCCTCGTTCATAACAAACATATTTATGAATTTAATTAGGTAAACATTTTTTTTTCTAAAAATAAAATGTTTTAAATTGTTTGTACTTTTTAATAAATTATTTCACTGTACTATATGATGGAAATGTTTGAAAATATTAAAAAAAATAGTCTTTTATCACAAAGACATTTAAGTTTAGCAATGAAACAAGTGTATATTTTGAAAATTGTATTATTCTAAAAATAGGAAGATTTTTTTAATGATAATTGCTTGAACATATACTTTACAATTCATCAAACAACTAATTCAGAACACCACGACTTAATAATAAATTTTTAAGATGGAAAGCACGTTCTAACCCGGATAAGAATAATTAAATTTGTTCATTATTGAAGCATACATGTTAAGTATGCGGGTTCTTCATGACAATTGAAACAGTGCTTTACAATATAGATTTAAGGATAAGATAAATTATGGAACACTGGTAGAATATTGTGTTACTGGTACAACATTTACACTTTTCTATTCAAACATGAAATAATAGAATAATTATAATGTCTTACTTTAGCATATACATTTGTAAGCATGTATTATTTTTTAAATAAAAGAGCATTTTTTTTTAAATAAACGTCAATAATTCAAATAAACAATGGCGGCTATTCATTCAAGAAAGAATAAGTCGACCAGTGTATATTTTATTCGAAATATTAATATTAAATTACATATTTTGTTATCTTGAAAAATCAACAGAACATATTTCCATTAGTTTTTGATTATACAGTAAACTATATAATACAATATTAAACAATTTACACGATATAATAACAATTATAATAGCTTTCCTGTAACATATAACATCATCATCTAAAATCCTGGTCGTTATTATCTTCTAAAGCGCTATTAAGCCATCGACTCTCGAACACACTTGTTTACCCGTTCTTTGTTGCTCAACTATTTACGAAAAGCTCTAGACGAAAGTGCAAATCCAATAAAGATTCACCAGAATACAGAGCTTTATTAAGAAAATAAGTGTTGATGGTAAACACGAATTACAATGCAATCTTTTCTGAATGAAAGGTGCTATTACTCACGATAGACAGATTGATATTAACAATCCATTAAACGATAAAATAAAGAAAATTATTTTACTTAATGAAATCGAGAAGAGGATGTACTTTCGTAAGATGAAAATTTTTGTAATAATTCAATGTAAAGAATTTTTTTACACGTTTTATATGTCGTTTAAGAATTATATTTATTATTAAATTCTTAATATCTTTATAATAACTAAACTATAGATTGATAAAAAAAATGTAGTAGTTAAAATCTTAATTTCATCACATGCTTGGACTAGTAGTTGTTTAATAAAAATATTTTTTAAAGAGTTATTCGTTTTTCGTTTCAGCACATTGAATTCTTGTTTTAAAAATCTATGTTAATCCTAAGGTATAAACAGATTTAACCATCACAAGTGGTACTACAATTTTTGAAGGATTTTAATGTGTGACAGCTTTGTACTTTTTTTTTTATTTTCCATCTCTGAATCTTTAACTTTTTAAGTCTTCTTCTACACAGTCTAACCATTGCTTCCTTAAACTTACTTATCTTTTGTCTTGTAGTCAGAATTGTAAATTTTCCTTAAATACTCTATTATTTATGTTTACTATACATACCCCAGCTATTAGATTCTGTTAATTTTAATCACTATCTGTTAGGTAGGTAGGAAAATAATTACGGTTTTTGTTTTCTGAATTTTAACTTTAAGTTTTTTCAATTAAAGTGTCATTTCATTGTGTTCATATTAAGATCATTTTAAAGTGCATTTTTCGATCTGTACTTTGGTAACATCGACTTTGGTTTTATTGTTAATTTTGCTTCAAATTGGACTATCGAATTAAAGATGGAAAAGAAGCAAATAAGAGCATATTTTTTGTGTGAGTTCAAAACGGGTGATAAAGCAGCAGAAACTGTTCATGAACTAAACGATGATTTTGTTGTGTGTACTGTTAAAGAACCTTTGGTGCAATGGTGATTTCACAATTTTCGTGCTGAAGACGAGAGCGTTGAAGATGAAGAAGGTCCATCCTTCTTTAGTTGTTAACGATCAACTGATGATGTGAGTTGAATCAGAACCATAACAATTCGACATCTTGCACAATAGTTAGGCGTTAGTCATCCAATAATTCTAGATGACTTAAAACAGCTAAGAAGATCAATAAAAAGAAAAATCTATATGAATTTGAAAATCATAAACCGCAATAATTTTTCTACCAACCTAATATTTAAATATAGTTCGTGTAGTTCTTAGTTCGTTCTTGTCCGTTATACTTATTATGTGTTAATTCGATAAAATATTCTTCTTAACATTTTCTCCCCAATGGATATACTTTATACTGAATTAAAATCGCTTCTATTCATATTCACACCATGTTTTGTACTTGTACAGTGATAATAATGTATTTCAGCAACATAATATTTAAAACATTATATTGTTGAATGTTAGAAAAAATAATGAATGTTAGAACAAGTAAAACAATTAAGTATTACTAATACTATAACCACTGGGTGTACCACACCCATAATATTAATTTAATACTTGCTGTAAAAAAATTCAGACATCATTTTAATCACTTATTTTAGTTGTGCAAAGGTGTATGTAATTAATATATATATATATATATATATATATATATATATATATATAAATATATATATAAAGTTGAACCAATTTTATGTTCACACCTACAAAAAAGCAAAACGAAAAGACCCTTTTTGTATGCCACACACACACAAAATCAATGACATGGATTTAATACTCAACCTCAGCGAACTGCATGCACGCTACACACACTTCATATAGAGAATGTTTTATAAAAGAAGGGGTGGTTCGCATTGTCCGACGTTATAACGAGGGGTAAAGTAAAAAACTCATAGAGTTTACATGTAACCATACTGTGTATAGATGTATGAAGAACTATATTGGAAAAGCCTTCAATTATTGCCCCCTAAATTACATACTTACAAATACATATGTTTGTGAAAATATATATATATATATATATATATATATATATATATATATATATATGTAATGTGAAAAGTAGCAATTATCCACTTTTAAACGTTTCACTAAATATTAATACTTGTTAGCAAATTATTCAAGACGTGAACAATGTGTTAGATCATTTTTTATTTGGCAATTATCGCCTTATAGGACACCGGGTAACGTTATTAGTATGTTTAAATGTTAAATAAATAAAAAAAATAAAATTATTCACATAAAAGTTAAATACACTTTATTTTCTGTATAGTTTTCAGGTTGTTAAGTAATTTATTTAATGAAGACAAGATAATAAAGAGTAAATACAGTTTAAAAGTATTTTATTGTAGTAAAAAGTAATTTTATATGATATATATATATATATATATATATATATATATATATATATATATATGTATGTATGTTTGGAAATAAGAAAATTTGATCAAAAAGCCAACACGCCGGAAATATTTCATAAATCAAATTGCATTGTCTTCCTTCATGAATATGACGCTTTTGTGAATAGCGTTTATGAAAAAAATATCCATTATGAATTCATTGTACAGTTTCACTTAATATTACGTACACAAAAGCATAACGTTTTTTTTTTGTGCTCCTCAGTTATACGATGTATAGAATTGAGAAGTATTGTTTTTAATATTATGGCGATCACGTTGATCTGATGGAAACACACAGACAGATCGTTTGGCATCTTTAATTAAAATTCATGTCATTAATGACTTTGAAAATAGCAATAATCATAGTTCTGTTTAATAATGAGACATTATTTATATAGTTTTTTTTTATAGTCAAGGGTATTAAATATACGATATTAAATCACTATTGTAATGTTATTAAAAGGAAACAGAAAACGTTTTGTATATGTTAATGCAATTTGTTATTCTATATTTAAATTAGGCCATGGTGAAAATTCATTTGAACAGAGTTTATTTTTGTTATATGCATTCATCTGTACACGTGTATGCAAAATACCAGACAAGCATTGTTAAATATTTCTAGTGATAAAAAGACATTGGATGTGTTCATATCTCTGCGCATTTAAATTAATGCCGTTTAAAACAGTATAGAGACAATGAGACCTCTTTATAAATAGAAACGAGTGTAATGTAATTTTTATTTATAAATGATTATAAAATTATGTATTAAATGTATGAGATGTATTTATATTTGTATAGAATTATTAGTATTTTTTTAATTTTTGATTGAGAAAACATGTTCAGTAATCCAATTAGATATGTACAACAATTTTTCACAATTTCATCATCATATTTTTATACTATATAGAACGATTTCTTGTTTTGTCTGTTATTATATCCTATTTGTTTTCTTATCTGTTTTTTCTTCGTCTATTTCTTCTTGTTATTCCTAACATATATCCTTCCACACATTTATGTCTTATCTCACATTGCTAAATTGTCTTATTTAGAAGTCATGTTCATGTTTTATAGGTAAGGGTAAATAAAATATGTTGTTTCAATACGTTTATATATATATAAATGTGTGTGCGTTTAGACAAACAGCTAGATATATAGATATATGTGAATGGCTCAGAAATCAATTAGCAATTTTAGAAATTGATTAAATTATCTCTCCTAAAATTTTTGAAATAGATATTGAAGTATTAGGTTGGTAGGAAAATATTTGCGACTATAAACATAAACATCGACTATAAACATATGTATGTATGTATATAAAAATATGTATGTATGTACATGTATTTATGTAAGTAGAAGTTGATGTTTAATGTACACATATGGTCAGATAATTGTTTTGTGAAGCGATATAAAAACCTTATATTGAAACAAATTCGTATATTTAATAGAAGAAAATATTTGTGTTGTTCGATTAGTAAAGGATTTTCTTGTAAATAAATTTAGTAGCTAGTGTATATTTTCAACACGTCTACCACAAAAAAATGTTATATTTGGAACATACTCTGGAATAGTCGATACTACTTTAAGTTTATTAGCTGGAGCAGAATTAGGTCAATCGGGTTCTTTTAATTAGGAATTATCAAATTAATAATTACTATTACTACTCATGCTTATGTTATAAGTGAATTTGAAATTAAATCATTCCTTCAACTTCAAGTGTTCCTGATATAGTCCTTCCTCGAATAAATAATTTAAAATTAAAAATTACATGTTCAAAAACCCCTTTCCTTAGCTTATTCTTAAAAGAAACGTACTGAAAAAGGTTGAATTGCTTATCCTTTTTAGCTTCAGGAATTGCAATTGATTTAGCAATGTAAACTTTTACAAAAAAATATCTTATACATTTAAATATGAATTTTGTATATACTTAAAAAACAAATTATCTATCAAAGTAAAAGTAACAAAACTTTTATTACATTTTTATCATTTGTTAAATTAAAAACTGAAGTATAGAAATGGATAATTATAATTTTTTCTCGTTTGATGTTATAAATATAGTGAAATACTCTATGAATGACCCAAATTTTACGTACAAAATTGTCTGTAAATGGATTTGAATATAACAATATAAGTATTTCTAAAATAATGCAGTCTTTTAAAACAAGTAGAACATGTAACGCATTAAAAATTATACACAATCGATTTAAACGTAACATGTTTTCTGTATTTCATTGAGTAGTAATCCTGGTGAATTTGTATTGTTAATTAATTATTTATGAAAAATTGGTTGTATATGAAGAAATTTTATTTATTTTTAAACGATTTTAATATTTTATTACACACACAAATATATATATATATATATATATATATATATATATATATATATATATTAAACATTTTAAACAATCATTTTCAAAATGAAATATAACTCATGTCAGAAACTTGAACTCAAACTAAGACATATCAGTGAACATTTCGATATGTTAACACTTGCCTACGATCGCCTCGAGCACTTCGAGATTTATATATTAAAGACATTATTTGATCTTTAAAACAGAGTGTAAGATCAATAAGTTAATATTGCTTCAGGTTGTTGTCAGACAATTGCCACAATATTAACTGAAAACGAAACATATGTTCATAAAATTAATTGTTTTTTGATTATAAATTGATGAATGACTTCAGTGCATTGTTTAGTTTGTAATTAACGATTTGAGATAATATTGTATATATCAGTGGTTCCCAATCTGTAGTCGCAGGACCACCAGCGGTCCGTGGGTAACATCTGTGGGGTCCGCAAGAAATTAATTTTTGAAAACAAATGTTTTATATTATGAACACGGTACCTTGAATTGCAACGGGCTGTACAAATAGGGAAACAATCCTCTCCAAAGGGGTCAGTGGCATTTTTCAGATTAATGTAGGGGTCATCTGCATTGAAAAAAACAGGAATCGCTTGTGTATATATATATATATATATTAATAATATTAGTTAATGTTGTATCAATTTTTATCTTCGTTTTTCTTGAATAATTACTTAACCCATTAAACGCCATTACTCAAAATCGTAGGAATTTTCGAAAACGCTTAGCATGGTTTGGTTCTTGGTCCTTTCTGATTAATTTGGGATTAGAAAGAAACAAATTGAAAATTTTGATTTTCGACAGTGAGATGTTTTGTATACGCAACAGAGGCGACTAATGGTAGCATTAACAAAAAGAAAATATTTCAGAAGTGAATAAAAACTAGTCTGTTTTAAGTTTTAAGTTCATTTATTTCATTAAAATTCGAATCAAATGTCGTGATAGTTGCTAAAACACTTCGGGAGGAAAAACGTTGCACTTTTTACATACACACACACAGATATATATATAATATATATATATATATATATATATATATATATATTTATATTTGTATGGTTCGGCTCTTGCAAAGTCTATATCTATGACGTTTTTTTTCTTTCGAAAAAATTAATAATGTGGGGTTCTATTGCTATTGAATCATAGTTTACTGTTATATAAAAAAGTTTTGAAAAAAAATATTTTTAGTAGAGAAAAAAAATTCCAAAGTTGATGTTGCATATACGCTATAGCGACGTTTAATGGGTTAACATTATTTATTAAAAGGAAAGTAATCGTGGGCGATAAAATTTTAAATGTACAATTGATCATATTATTGAATACAGTAAATTATGATTTATGAACATATCTTGCAATACTTTGATTTCATAATATTGTCGTTTTGTATGTGATTTAAGTGTTTAATTTTGTTGCAGGCGATAGTAGAAACGGAGAAGGTTGCGCGGGTCGCACTTGCTGTACACGTTCACTCACGTCTAAGCTGAGTGTCCATGCACGCGCTGGACTTGAGCGCGTGATTAAAGATGATATCACTAAAATTGCGTCGGTGTTGGAAACACGTACTCGACGCTTTGACGGTAAGCAATTTATAAAAAGAACTTAAACGATATATTTATATTTGCTCCATATTCATTTAAAAAAAAACTCGTACGAAATTTCTAAACAATGAAATAAAATTTCATTTGAAATCTTCTGAAAAATCTGTACCTTTTTATGTGCGCGAATATTAAAATACCTGTGTATATTAATGATGGATAAAAATGCGGAAAATGTTATGAATTTAATACAAAATATACAGGAATTCCAACTTCCTGCATTTCAGTGTTCAGTTCTCGTGGAAGAATGCATCTGTTTCACATTGTTGTTTATACTTTCCGTATTCAACCGATGCTATAAAACACATTTGAATTTAGTTCATAAACCAATTTATATTTATTTCTACCGACTTTATATAGCTTGCATTGAGATTGTTTCTTTTCTTATACTGAAAAAAAAAATATATATTTATAACTCGGTGGTATTACTACCAATACAAATCTGCTACCAGTGTAAATAGACGTCAATCGTGGTATATAGACAGTGGAACAGACATACATACATAACTACGTGTGTAGCTTTGTTTATTTTTCGTTAAACGTGGTTGAACGTTCTCCACGCCTGACATATTGCCGTTCTGTTTATCTTTGTCGAGATGTGTTTTATAAATTTCCAGATTCTGTGTTGATGCGTATGTTTGTACAAGAATGTACGTACGTATACATACAGACATTTTGTAGATGGTTATTGGGAATGTGTATTTCAATTTAAAGTATAGCAAAGTTTTGTTTTTGTCAGCAGCGTACATTAGCAGCTCCATTCATAAACCCTAATGTTCACATTTATACATTCATTTACATAAACATGCGTAGATTTATGGACACACACATCGTTAATTAATACTAAGATCTGTTAAAATTACTAAAAAATCTCTAGCATTGTGTATTGATTATAAGTGTGGAAGAAAGCTACATAATTTTATTAATAAAAATATTTATTCAAAATATAAAACGATAACAATTATTCATTTTACGTATTTTCAAATATTTTTGTAATTTCAATTTAATCAATCTGCATCTATCGATCGATTGAGAAATTTGATATAAGAAAACAAGAAACAAATCTTAAATACCATGAATTAAAATTGAAAAATTTTATTATCATGTAAATATTTCATATAGACGATTTTTAGTTTTGAATAAATAAATCTATCTTTCAATTCAAATTCAGCCTGGAAACTATTGGTGTATTAAAGAACATTCATTATTTTTTATTCTTCCTTTGTACATACAGGTTTTTGTACATTGTAATAAGACAAATGGTTCGTATTTGTTAGACACAACAAAATATACATTATGATATATTAGAATCTAGGAAAAGATATTACTAGAATCGTTTAGTATTGACAACCTGTAAATGATTTATAGAATCAATTGCAAGATAAACTTATGTACACATTTTTATACATTTATTATAATTTATTCTCGTCTTCAAGTTAACTTCAAGCATTTATTACTCATTTTCGTAATATGTTTTTCTATCTTAATATAATTTAACCAAATGAAGTCCAAAAAACAGAAAAAAAATTTAAATATGGAACAATCGCAACTACAATTAACAGGTGACGATATTTATCATATGTTTTATATTTTTCGTAATTTTTATTATTGTTACCAGATTTCCAAGAACTTATTTCATCAATTTTGCAATCATATTTTAAAGAATTTTGGACGAGAAATAGTTTTTAGATAAACAGTTGTATTTTCGTTATATCCGTTTAATGTATTTTTGGTTCCAAATTAGATTACAGATGTTTAAATAGATTCAAGTTCAGATTCTTAATTTTACAGACAGTATATCCCAAAATGTTCACAATATTTTAATTATTTAATATGTGTTTCGGTTCATTGTCTTGTTTAAACTTGAACACTAAATTTAAAATTATTTTTGGGTAGAAACATATAAGTTAACTTTTATAACATTTCCATAAAATGTACCCCTTATTTCTTTATAGATTTTAATAAAAATACCGATTCAGTTTCTACCAATATAACTTTAGAACTCATTCGCCTGCATTGAATGTTTGTTAGTTAGAAATCATTCGAAAATATTTACGAATCATAATAGTTATTTTTTACAAATGAATTGATATCTTAAATATCACAAAGTTTTCTCTATTAAAATATTCAGGTCTAGAGATGATGGATTTGCATATAATCAATCAAAATAGACATCAAGTAATTATTGAATATTTTGATATCACTTCGTTTCTAAAGTGAATTCATATTAATTCTAAAAGTATATTCATCGAAAATCGCATGTCATTACTGAGAAAAAAAATGCGAATTTTGTAGATATTATAACTTTATGAAATGTATAAACTCATTAGAATTTGTTCGCTTGTCTACTAACTGTGTTTAAAAATTTTTAACAGTTTGTAAAAATCGTTTTAAGATTACATTTTTATTTTGCTACATTATATAAATACATTTTTATAACATACACTGTCCCATGAAATATCAAACAATAATTACTGACTTTAATATAAACATAAAAAATAATGAATCTCAGCTCGAAACTATGTGCATGTATTTTGATACCAGTTTTACAAGTTTTATAGGATAAAAACAATCCAAAAAAAGTTTACAACAATTTCCGCACATACTTTTTCGAATCTTTTATGTGCACCGATCGTTGTTTCTTCACTGCATAATATCTTGATTAAATCTTGAACTAATTATTTAAAATTCTTGTCTCTTACGCCTTCATAAAAGTGTGATATGTTACAATTATATATTGGCTCTGTGGGCGTACGGTATGGGACTTGTCTTATAAATAAACCATAAATTTCATTAATGCGATACTCAAAAGACAACCTACACACATTCACGTGTTTAGCGAATACGTATCGCGTCATCTTTTGATAATAGTTACATGTTTCCGTTAAGTAATAATTTTTTTTAAATAAGAAAACAGAAACGTTTTCCGTCATGTGCATATGTTATGCTCGAACTTACAAATGTTTAGTCGATTAAAATTATAAGTGTAAAGAATCACAAGTAAGGAAAGTATAAATAAATTTTGAAGGCAAATATTGGTTTTCATAGAACTGATCGAAACTAGTTACTCCTAGTTTAAAAAATAAACATCACTGCAGTTTCCTATAAAATTGAATATACTTTAAAACCACACATTCTTAAACACACCTCGGTGGGTTGTTTTAAAGAATTTTTTATTATAGTATACAAACGCGGTTTTACCTAATATCAACATGTTATATATACAGTTAATCCCAGTCATATTCATGCATAGTGAAAGCTATCAATTTAAAAGCACACACGCTATTAAATTTGAATGTTTTTATACTTTTTTTTTTTTTTAAAAAAAAGAAAATATTCCGTATAAAAATAACTTCTTTTAAACATTACACAATTTAAAACAAAACTATGGCGAAGATAAAAAGCAATACAAAACGAAAACAAAATTACCTTACTCTTATATTCGTACAAAATAAGTTTATAACGAGAATCGAGTCCATACATTTTATAAATGTGAGAAATATTATATTAATACTTCGTCGGAAAGTCTTTGCTTCTTGTTATTTCAGTTAACCTGTTTGGCATCCACTATTTTTTTGGTAACTTTAGGGCGCTGATATTTTCAGTCTCTTTTCCAATTCATGTGTGCTTATAATTTTATATTTCTGTATTCTATATTTAAGCTTTGCACAAAATATTTTAATTAGGTTAACGTTAAGCAATGAGGGAAGGGGGTGCATAACTTTAGGACAATTGTACATAAACCATTATCGGACTATATGAGCATGATTTTTGGGATCGGTATCTTGATAGAATATATGATTTTCTGGAATTCTCAAATGTACCGCACTGCACTTCAAGTTCTATTTTAAAATATTGATGTACATCAAATTGTCAATAATTTCGTACATAAAATGAAAGTTCTCGACATCAGAAGAAGAAAAACACATCCACACCTTAACTGATTCATTCCCGTATTTCATGCTAGATTCAAGAATTCGTTCATTCAGACCTTCACCGGAATTAAATTTTGAATTAAAACAATACCTGAAATAACTTATTGTTGTATGGCATTATTATTATTAAAAAAACAATGAATTAATGAAATGTATTTATTTTTTAATTCATTGCTTTCTATTGTACAAATACGACTGCGGTAATTGTGTGTGAGTATATATATATATATATATATATATATATATATATATATATATAATATAGTACATTGAATAAAATTGGACAAGTGCATTACTTGAGAAAAAGAACTTTGCACTTAGAGCAAAGTGTGATATCTTTATAAAGAAGTAAAGTAGTTTGAAAAAAGGAAGACGATTTTAATAATTCAATATGTAAATAACTTCATACACTCAGTTTTAAACCAATAAATCTACAATTAAATTATTATATTTTAATAGTTTTTCTAGTTAACTTGAGCTTTTAAAACGATTTCAATTCAATCTGATGTTCTTTTAATCAACTTTTTTAATATTCTGATTTTATTTTTCTCTTTCACCAGTTTTGTCCAAATTTTATTAAATGACAGTGAAATTAAAATTTATACAGCGGGCTATGATTTTGACAATATAAAAAAGACAATAAAAATACTGAATATTGCATACAAATTTTACAAAATAAATATAAGGAAAATTTAGAAATCTGCAGGAGTAAAATCAAAAATAATATAATAAACGACTAAACAAACATTCAAAATTATTAAATTAGCATTCTTAGAATAATTAATATGAAACTATTGTAAAATAAATAATAATAATAATAATAAAATGGGCAAAAAATAAAAAAATAAGTCAGTTGACGATCAATTAAAACGTCAACATATCTGCTAATGTCATTTAATTAATAATGTAATTTTAAAATATTTTTGAAACATAATTGAAATATACTTGAAAATAAAAAGTCGAAACCACTAGTAAAAATCAACAAAGAACATAACTTGATAAATAATGACAAGGTTATAAATAATGAATTACAGGATGAATTAAAACAAGAACTAATTAATTTTATTATTCATGTTGTTTTTTTGTATGAAAGAGAAAAATAAAAGTTGAATTAACATTGAGTTTGTCATGTTTTTAAATACGTACTTTTTTATTTGTTATTAAACTTATTCAACATGAAAATTTCGATTAAAAAATATTTACTTACATATTTTAAGAGCATAAATATGAATATATTCAAACTAATTTTAGTTATAAAACTAGTACAAAAAGAATACATGAAATATATACATGCGATAATTTTTCATTTATTAAAAACATTAGAGTATAATTGCCATGTCACCATAAAAATAACTAATAGAGCCGGAAATAGATATATTTTAAAATAGATTATTTTACTTGAATGAAATTCTAAACAAATAAAAAGTCGATAACTTTCGATAAACAAGTTGTATAATAGTATTTTAATTTTAGAACTTAAAATAACAGTTAAAAACCCTACTGAAACATTCCGCTGAATGTCTAAATTTAAAGGTGAAATATTACAGGATATCCGACAAATTAATTGTGTTGATAGACTGATTAGGAATTTTGCGGTTTTTTGTTTATTAAAAATTGATTAATAAATGTTAAAATAATTTCAGAAATATTTCAATTTAATTCAGTCCGATATATTTTGGTTCATTTAATTTTAATTATGAGAAAGAATGGCCATTTATTTTTAATACGTGACATTCTTATGCTTTTTGTTTTATTTTAAAACTTTTATAGAACATCTTAATATATATTTTATTTATCTCTTTAATAGAATGTTTATAAATATCCATCCAATTCACACTTAGTTCGTTTTTTATTAAATTTAAGATTAATTGTGTGATATATATACACACACACTCATACACATAAATTTTAAATTAATATAAAATAAAGAATGTATTTAATGTTACACATTTATTTCTTCAAAAATTGTTAAACATTTTATTTTATTTTCACTTTATACATTTGTAGTTTTTATTTTTGAACTTATGTTTCTACAATTTAAATTATATGTACAAAAATTGGTTTTATATTTAAATTATTCACATGTATAAATTTATTTATATTAAATAGATTAATTATACATATTATGCGTCATACCTTTTCAACATAATCTATTAGTTTCAAATTACTACTATTATAGTTTTGTCACTGTGGCTTTATAAATGAATCACTTTTAAACAGCCAACAGAAGTTTTTCATATCAAAATGTTCAATAATTACTTATTGTTCATTTTTATTTAGTGTTTTTCCATTTCAATGAAGATTCCATCATATTTAGAACACAGAAACAGAAAATATCTTGTTTTTTATTTTCATGCTGTCGAATTCTCAAGATGATGGACCATTAAAATGCACATAAGTCATAACATCAAAATAAACAATAACTAATTGTTAAACATACTGTTGACAAACTTTTTTCAATTCATGGAAAGTGATACATTTGTGATAATATAAAGTATATTGTACTTTTACTTATAAATAATTTTTTACTTGAATATTTCCAACATGAGAATATTTTTTTTATATTGTTTAACTTTTTGCAGTGTTTCTATACATATTCTCCACTTCCTGTATCCGTATAAAAAGTGTTAGATATTCACGAAGTTGACATATAATATATGATTTTCGTTCTTTTTGCTAATGGTATTTGCTTTTACGCATTTATATAGTTTTGTATAGTTGAGTCTAATATAGGACTGTTTGTTGAGAGTATGCATCATTTTATAGAATTTTTTTTCATATATTTTAATTTACTCAATTGATTTTTATGTAAGTATCGATGAATGAATTAGGGGTTGGAATAACATTCCACTAAGATTTTTTCGCAATAAATGTTATATAAAACAACTACTTATTTGTGTATTCACGATGATTAGGTAGTGAATAAAATTTTAAAATCCTTCTTCTCACAGTATCTCTCATGAACTCATAGGCTAGGTCACTTGCAATGATTTATTAATTTTTAAAAATCATATATATATATATAAATATTTTTAACAAATTTGTAAGACTCTGTATATCATTTAAAGAGTATTAAAAGAGTAAAGTATACTTAATACTATGAAATATTTAATTTCTCTAGATTGTTTTTTTTTTAAAAATAAGACATGTCAATTTTTTTATTTGCACTAAAAATCATTTCGTCCACTTGTTAGACATACAACGCTATTTGATTTATAATTTTGGAGTCTTAATAGTTTTTTTTGCACAGCTTTAATCGTACAATAGTCTTTGTTATTATTTTATATACTATCTATACGTCACTGTTATATTTTCAAATTATATAAAAAAATATTTTCACGGCAACATGACTGTAAAGAAAACATTTTAAATATTAACATTAAATTACAAAAAAAATAACAAGTATGTTTCGAAGTAATTGTTTATTTATATGTCTATTATTTTAAACATGAAAACTTATTTTTAACATTTTCTTAAATGTGTGTACTTTTTATAAATGAAATTAGTTTATATATATATATATATATATATATATATATATATATATGTATATGTATATAGGTAGATGAGAAGTGGCATATATAATTCACATATTCTTTAAAAAAATCTGTATTTTGTGTTAGCTGTGTAAAATAAAAATAAATAATAAAAAAAACTTGATAATTTTTAGTATCAATATTTACAATATAACATTTTTTCTTCGGTTACATCACCAAGCTCTCAACTGTGTGTATGCATTTGAGTGTCTGTTATGTTATTCAGTTGTGTAGTGATCTGTAGTTTAGTATTTCTCACGGGGCAAGTGTACACAAATTTAATTTACATAAATAAATATTCGTTTCATCAATTGACGAATCCATTAAAGCACTTCCATAAGCTCAGAAACGTGTTGAATGAATGTTGACCGTTCACTTTAGGTCGATTGTACGTTTACTACACAAGTTACTTAAAAAGTGTTTATACTTATCAGAACTTCTTAACGACAATAAAAAAATGATGATTATTAATGAAGTACGGACTTTAAAATAGGTGTAGTGTTATCAGTGATTAATGGTAAGTAATGTGTAATGTTCCGTATACGACAGACATAAATCAAAATTACGGATGATTTACATTTTGTAGAAGTCGAGTTGAAGAGCTGTTTGAAATCAAGTTTGATATTTGATGCCTCATTAAAGTGTGTTGATTAGAATTATTTTTTTATTGATGGAATTGTGTTAAAAACAGTATAATTAGATTTATGTTATGTACATAAGCGTATAAGTAAAAAAATAAAACCATTCAATTGGTAAATGACTTCGATTGTCTCTTTTATAAAGAATTCACCCATTTATTCATTTTACATTTATTCATTCTCGATTGCATATTTTTGGAATAAAAAATAATATAATAATTTAAATATTTCAAAATTTTGAGTGTTTTTTTTTAAAAAAAAGGAGTTTTAAATATTTTTATAGATGAATGGTCATCGAAGAACGATGGAAAGTTATATGAGAATTATAATTTATTTTATGATTGATATTGTTTATAAAAGTAAATTTTCAATTTAGAGTAACTTTTATTGAAAACAAAAGTCAGCACCTTACTATATTCATTTAAATAAACAAAGAATGCAGGAATAAGTAATTTTGTGAGTGAATTCAATATGAAATTTATTAACATTGTTCACGAAATTATACTATTTGGTATGAAATGCTATCAGGTTCAATCTTTTTATAATTGTGTATGAGTTTCGAAAGTGGACAAATAGATTCCCTTCGTATGAGCAGCAAAAATTACAAATTAAATTGTTCCAAAGATTCATTATTACAACACTTTAAGATTATTTATATGAATTAAACTGTTTATTTTATTTTTAATGTTTTGTATTTTATACTACATAGTTTTTAAATTTTTATTTTACATACCATTTTCGTAAAAACATTATTCAGAGTGGGTTTTTTTTCTGAATCTTTTATAACATTTCAGTATTTCATAGTAAATATTTTGTCTACACAGGTAATATGATCTTTTAATTTTAATTATCCAAAAAAAGTATCTCTTTTCATTGCCCTTATAGTCGAGTGGTTACATCGTGTAATAACAAATTTATATTTTTTCCATTGTCGCTGTGATAATGTAACGAAAATATGTCGATTATAATATAGCTAGAAACATTTATAATTTAATAATTAATTTTAATGTTTATTAAACTGTTTATGTTTCTCTCAATTGACAGTTGAAGTTGAACATGGATTCATTCGCATGTGCGATCAGAAAACAATAAATTTTTAACTATCAAGTGTTTTACTTTTTTAATTGTTTTAATTAAATATATTAAAAGATAATATAACCTTTTTATATTTATTGCTTTAAATTCATAAAAAAGCGTTTAATTATTCAAAATACAATTTAATATCAAAAAGGTCTAAATTCTAAAATGAAGTGCTTATTTTCTGCATGTATTTCTCACTGAACAACAAGATTAGTAATTGTTTTGTATAGCAATTTTTATATATTATCCTTTTTTCTTTCTTTACAGAAAATTTCCGAAATTTACTACAGAAGTCCAAAGCGGCATTCCACGATATGTTCAAACGAACGTACGGAACAATTTATCTGCAATATGAGTACGTTTTTATCGATTTATTCGAAGAGCTCGACAATTATTATGCAAAAGGACAAGTGGATCTCGTCGAAGTCATGGATAATTTCTTTAGTATTTTATATCAAAAAATGTTTTCTGTCCTTAACGCACAGTATAGGTTCGATGAAAAGTAAGTTACGCTCATCAATTTACATTTATTCAAAAAATCATTTAATTATCGTTTTTTTTTCTTCTTCTTAAATAGATATTTAGCATGTGTAAGTGATAACATGAAGAAACTAAAACCATTCGGCGACGTTCCACATAAATTAAATATCCAGTTGAAACGTTCTTTTGTTGCAACTCGAACTTTTGTTAAAGCGTTATTTGCTGGATCGGAAGTTGCAAGAAATATGCTTAGTGTAAGTATTTATTACATACTTGCGTATGTGCGTATATTCATGCATGTATACATACATCTTTCTCTCTCTCTCTCTCTCTCTCTCTCTCTCTATATATATATATATATATATATATATATATATATATATATATGTATATAAATTAGTGTGTATGTGTATTTGTAAATCAATAGCAACGATGATAAGTAACAAAAATAAAAAAATGAATAGAAGTCATACTTACTTCCGGCATTTTTGTATGTATCAGATTTCAAGTTAAAAATATTAAAAATTAAGCATATTTGTTGAAAGTGCGGATACAGGATGCTCTACAAATGTGTTAAATAAATTTGGGTATATAGGACCATTAGGGATAGAGAATTAATATTTAAAAAATTCGCTTGCTTACAATGTCGTGTTAAAGTATTTATTTTGGACGGAAATTGATATTTGAGCATTTGTTATACATTTATTTGTGACTGCATTTCTTTAATAAACTGTTATGTTTTTTATTTCAACAGTAAAAATTATTTAACGAAAAATTAACTAAAAATAATAATTTTTACACTGAGAAGTAAATGAAACATTCCGTAAAAAACTGCATTTTAAATAAACTTTTCTGTTTATGATATGTTCTTGAATATTTGTATATACATTTGCTGGACATTTTTTGAGACATTTTGTATATACATACAGATTTATACACATTTTGGTGTGTTTCTTATCGATAAACTGCTTTATTGTATTTATTAATTGATATTATTAATTTTTTGTAAGTATATATCCATCTCTGTAATTAATTAAACTGTGTAAGTTATTTAAGTATGCAATCAAATATAAAAAAAATATTTTATTCTTTGTTTCAACTTTTCAAAAAATATTTTAAACCTACTTTTTAAATGCACATAATGGTTTTTAAAATGAACTCAAAAATCATACAACTTATTCTATGTATAAAAAAATAATTTGTCTTTTTTTGTAAAATGATTTGTTTTTTTACTCCAACACTTTTAAATTTATGGAGTTTAGATATATCGTCTATAAAGTTTATGTTGATAAAAAGTGTTGATGCATCTATTTCAAATCAAGTATCGTACATTCAAATGAAATCTAAATAATTTCATTACAAAATATCCTACTTATAAACTTCGATTATGTTTGTGATTTTAAAACACAGTTGTTACGATCCGAAAATTTTAAATGTTCAGCTCGAATTTTTGTCCAAAGAACGTTTCTATTTCCAAAATTTTCACAATTAACGATGTATATTTTTTAAATATTTATGAATATTTTTAAATTCGCATTTGATTATTCTAAAATAATTCTGTTTTATCTTCTCCACAAATGCAACACTTACCATAGCAACATTTTATTTATTAGAAATTAGGGTCAGAGTTGAAATAAAAATAAGGTAGGTTTTGAAATCGTTATACACTTTATTTGAATTCTTTGAATATCAATATTTGTTAATAATTAATATGAAATATCAGCTCTAACTCCCTTTGCTAATGTTAAAATTTTCTTGCCCTTGGAGTACTCAGTCGTCAATAACTTTTATATTTACATTCATAATCACATCGTACATAAATGATTTGAAGATCATTGATTATTTATATATATATATATATATATATATATATATATATATATATATATATATATATATATATATATATATATACACTACGTTTTGAACAATGGAATTAAAAGTTTCTTTATTTTTAAATTGCAGATAAAATTAAGTCAAGAATGTATACAATCTTCACTACAAATGCAATATTGTTCTATTTGTGCTGGATATACGAAAATTAGAGCATGCTCGAATTACTGCATAAATGTTATGAAAGGATGCTTAGCATACTACGCTGATTTAGATTCTGACTGGAACTATTTTGTCGGTAAGAAATTCAAATATATGTACTGTGTTTTTATTTTTTGTATATTATTATGTTTATGTATTTTTTTTTTGATAAATATAACATTCTTCTGATTAATAAGCGCATAATATAATTGATTTCTTTTTCATTTATGTTTTACTGTTTACAATTATATTTAATAAAAATATGTAATTTAATTTAATATAGATGGTGTGGAAAAAGTGTCCGAACGTTTACTCGGTCCATTTAATATAGTAAATGTTGTTCAGCCAATCAATTTAAAAATATCTGAAGCCATTATGAATTTTCAAGAAAGTGGCCAAGACATTTCACAAAGAGTTTTTCAAGGATGTGGTAAACCAGATCTGAATCGCCAAAAACGGTCTAATACGGTATCATTACCGAATATTGTACGACCAAAAAGACAAACAGAAAATACGAATTTGGATATTCAGTTTGAGAATACTGATGGACACCCAGATTATGTAAAAGACGAAACCGATCCAGATCGTAGTAGACGAGGTTTTGGCACTGAACTGGAGATTGAAAGTCTCGACTTTGATAACGAAAAACCGACAGAAAAAGATACAACAGACGAAACGTGGATTGATGACGACGAGGCTGAAAAAGATAGTCAGATATTTGATCAGTTAATCAAAGACATAAAAGTGAAAATAAAAGATACCAAACATTTTTGGAGCCATTTGCCATATCAATTTTGCAATAATGATGAAATTACTGAAAGTCCAAGTAAAGAAAATCACTGCTGGAATGGAACTGCTGTTGATAAGTATGTCACACAATTTTTAAATTTGTTTTTATTTTATTTATATTTTCTAGTAATTTCAATATTAATAAGTTATTATTATACAAATAATGTATTTGTAATCATCAAAATAATAATAATAATTACTTTAAATAAATCAGCTACAACCTTTATTGTTAATTTCAGATATTTTTGACAATGTTTAGAAAATCTGCTTGTAAAATTTTATCAAAAAAAATCAGTTTTTATTAATTTTTATAAATATTTTCTACATTGTAGATATTTGGACGAAATGGTTGGAGATGGTCTCTCTGCACAAAGAACTAATAGAGCTGTGATTGTAGATGTTACCAAACCAAATAGTGCACTTAATGAACAGTTATTTAAACTGAAAACAATGACTAATAAGCTTAAAAATGCATTTAATGGCATGGATGTTGAGTGGATAGATACAGGTAAGAATAGTAAAAGTAGTTTTATTAAAGATTGCAATTTTTTGCATTTAGTTTTATATTCACATTATTTAAAAATAACAAAAATATACCTATAATGTATTTCTTATATTTTAAATAAAATAAATATGTATTCAAAAGATTTATATTATGTGTAATGTTAAAATTATAATTATATATATATATGTATATATATATATATATATATATATATATATATATATATATATATATATATATATGAATATATATATACACACACAGACATATATATATATATATATATATATATATATATATTAAAAAGGAAGTACTTGCTGATCATAAATTAATCTCTTTTAAATTTTTCATGGTAGTTAAGGATAAAATAAAATTATTTTTACTACATTTAATTGTTAGAAAAAATGTAAAAGGGGAAATAGCTCAACTGTAAGTGTATGAATTATTACATTTGGTTCCATAAGTCAAATTTAATTTCAAGTAAATAATTATTCAAAATACATTGTTTTGTAAAAATCATTTCTCAAATTTGTTTTCAGAGGAATCAATTTATGGATCTGGGTCTGGTTCAGGTGATCATGTTGATGAAACAGATGATATTGATCGTGATTATAGTGGGTCAGGACAAGGCTTCGTTGATTATAGTGATCAAAATAAAGATAGAGGATCTGCTGTTATTCCTCCTCAACGAACTCCATCACAGCCCGATAATGATTTAATGGACAATGAAATACATGATAGAAGTGATGCGACTCCGAGCGCCGGGCGCAAATCGAGCATAACGTTGACACGTGCTCTTGTTACGTATCTGTTTCCTATAGTGGTCGCTTGGTTTGGAGGAATGGTATCTGATGTGCTGTGATTGTTTTTTTTTTTTTTTAGTGATTTTGACATAAAAAATTTTAGACTGGTTTTTACAGACTGAATTGTAATTAATTTTTTTAAATGATGATATGATATACGTAATGTGCCATTTACACATATTGATGGGTAATCTTATTGAAATTACTTTCTTTCATGATTGATGAGCTTATGAAATTCATCTTTAAATATTAGTATTTTACTAATGAAAAGATAATTTCATTTTATATATTGAAACACTGTGAATTGATCAGCACAATTTATAGTTTACATAAGTTGGACAATAATTTTTTTAATTTGTTTCGTTATGATTTTCAATTTTCGTCATTAATTTTAGTATGTACAGATATATGAATTATAAATTCTATTAATGTGAATTAAAAACTTAGATACTAGTCAAACTTAGTTATACTATATGAACAAATTATAGATTTTTGAGAAAATGAGACAATTACAATATTTATTTCTTATCTGTCAATTTTAAAATATGAAAATTAATATTTTCATGTTTAATTTAAATATCAATATTTTTAATTAATATGCAATTCAAATATGTAACTTATTGAGGGACATTAAATAATATACTTGAAAAAGTATTAAATGTAGATATTGTGTAAATTTATTATTCTGTACAAATGAATTTACTTATTTTTAATATTCAGAAATGATTTCAGTTTTTTTTTGTCTAAATTTTAATCAATGTCAATACAGCCCTCACCATATATATGTAAAATATCTCTTAGAATTCAAAATAAAATATATTTTTTTATTATAACTGATTATTAGGTAAATTATTTTAGCAATAATCCGGAACAATATACTGTGCATTACATTATGACATTAAGAAAGCAATATGTAATAATGAAAAACTATTAACTGAAGTAAAAATGTTTAGCTAATATCAAAATACACGTTATGTATGTCATGTGGATATACCATAAAATGTATGTAACTTTTGTAGACATTTGTGTGGGATTATTTCATGAATTTAATTTTATATATATTCCATATTTATATATTTTATTATTGAATTGTAATCAAAATCAATGTGTAATGCAAACTAATTTATAATCAGTTGAAACTTTCGAATAAGAAATATGAAATTCTATAATATACTAATAATTTATTACTGACATTAATAATAATTTCTTGCCAATACAGCCATTACTGCTTATAGCAATTACATACATACATACATACATATATATATATATATATATATATATATATATATATATATATATATATATATATAGCTTGTAGGAGAAATAGCATATAAAATATTGTTAATATAAAATTAAATCAGAATATAAATATTAAGTCAAGCCTGACATTTATTTTTTTCTATACATTTTTTTATTTTATGTGTTCTATTTATGTATAATTAATATATACAAGCAAACTCACACATTCACATTAAAGCGTATATTTCACTTATGCACATGCATTTACATAACTATTGTATACATACATATATCTAAAGAAAAAATGAGTATTATTTAAAATAGTTTATCTTACTAAATATAATACCGTATGAAACTTTGCATTTTTAATGGCTATATATAATAATTAAGTTTTTTTATATAAATTAGTTTTTCTACTGTAATATTCATTTTATAATTATTATTAATAATGAAAAAAATCTAAAGTTTCATATTAAATAACTAAATATTTGATTGATACCATGTTTGGATTTTAGATTCAAAGAATTTTAAATGTGTATGTATGTAAGTGTATATATATATATGTATGTATGTAAAGCTAGACTTATCAAAATATACTTAAAAACTTTAATTTCATTATATTAGCAATCTCAAACTTATTCATGTACTAGTAGAAAAAGACAATTTAAATATACAACTTGTTAACATGGCAGATTTACTGTAATTTATATACTTATCAAATTTATTTGATTAATGTATAGAATCATTTATCCTAGAGGTTTATCCAAGGACTATATTCGAAATACATAACCATACATAATAAGACAATCATGATTTTGCTCATATTACTCAATACCATCTACACTATAAATTTCTCATATAGTTGATTGTTATATGATAGATATTTTGTTATTTTATATATATTTATATATATATATACATATATATATATATATATATATATATATATATATATATATATATATAATATACACACACACACACAGAGGTGTACTGGCAATATGGATTGGCCCTGAGCTCTTCATAACACCTGGCCCTTCTTAATTAACAAAAAAAATGTATAAGAAACTTGATTGATTGGCAGCAACTACAAACAAGCTAAATTAATTTTATTTTATATATTAAAAAAATCAGCTTGTCCATTCAGCTCAGTATGCATTAGTCCACTGGGTGATTACACATCCCTCTTATGGTTAGTCTGCCTCTGTCTATATGTTTGTATTTGTGTGCCTGTGTGTATGTATGTATTAAACTAATATGTAACTTGCAGAATACTATTATTGTACTCAAACATATTTTCCTAGTATAACAGTTTTAACTGAGTATTAATTAATTACCTAATGTTTATATATGTTCAAATTCATAATTATTAATTTTTGATACAAATGTATCATTCAATAATACTTGTAAATGATTTTCTTTTTGTATTAAGTGTTCTTTTTTTACTCTATATGAAATAGTTCTTTTTTACTATATATATTAAAGTAATTTATATATGTATGTGTTTATATACATACATACATATATATATATATATATATATATATATATATATATATATATATATATATATATATATATGCATGCATATACACAGATGTACATGTGAAAATTAAAAGGTATAACAAAAATGATTACATCATTTTAGATGAATTTTATATGAATAGATGTCTATTCACTTTTATTCAAGTGATTTTAATTATACAGTAAGAATCTATGTAGATAATGTTCAATTATCAATAGTTTTAAAATGTGTAAAAAACTGATAAATGATTTGTTTTTACTAGTGTAATCAGATTGTTTTGAACAAAAGTATAAAAACAAAATAAACAAAAATTTTAGGATGTCATTCCAAGTAAGCATTTTTATAACCTATTTTGTATACTTGTAAATGTATTTTATGCCTGTGATCAATCAGAATGTAAAAATTATAATTAAATAGATTGATCGTGTATGAATTTTTATAAATAGTAACTTTTATTTTAACTCAATTTTAAGTATTTCAAATAGAAAGAAAATAGTAAATGCATTTACTAATTCAATGTATTTTAATATACAGACGCATTTCTAAACTCAAAGAAAATATATATTTACAAAAATGTAAAAAATATACATATATATATATACATATATATATATATTTATATATGTATATATGTATCTAAGTAAATATTTAATTACATTTTGATGGATTTTAAAATTCATCTAGAAAAACATTGTAATCAGTGCTTAAATTATGTATTAATTCTTACATATTCTTAGTATCATTTTTTTCTTTTGATCACATGCAGTTTGTACTTTTTGAATCATTTTGAAGCTGTTAATATTTGTTTAAGGAAAACTGGACAAACCTCTTCGAAATGAGTTCTGTGTCTTATAATGCCCACTGTTTGTATTTTTTGGATATATTTGGACAATTGTACAATAAAAAACTATGCAGGTATGATTTTATCAAAAGTATTTATGTATTAAATGCATTTAAAGTTATGTGTATATATATATGCACACCTATATATTCTAATAAATTTGGGATGTTAAGTATAATAGAATTACAGTTGTAACTGAAATTTGTTAATTATATAAATCATATATTTATTATGGGTTTTTTCTGTATATTTCTCAAAAGGACAGATAATTGATTTTTGTTGTAGTTTAAAAAAACAAAATATTAATTTTACTATAATATTTTATTTTAGTTTAAAAATTTAATGGTTTTACAAATTAATAAAACTGGATAATGTTACACTTTATAAGTATACTCAACATAATTGACAAGCAAAACACATTAATAAATAATCAGTTACAAGAATGCTGTTTTGTCTTTGTTTACATGATAAAAAAAACTAATTTTTGCCTATAATGTACTACTGTAACAGTTTCAAATAATACTACTCATAAACTAATCAATTAGTTAAAGTAAGAGAAAATATATATAAAGTTGCCATATTAATTTAAAATATAAAAATTCTTATTTTCATCAGATACTCTAATAGATTTGACTTTTTAATACAAAATAGCTGTCTGTAGTTCATTTGAATTTAGCATTGATTATTATAAATATGTATCACAAGTAATATTGTTAAAATTGTGTCATTTATATTATTTTTATTGTACATTTTTCTATAAAAATATAAAATAATTGTATTACTTTATTTATTTTAAATATATCTCAATAAAATTTATAATTTAATCAATTTAAGTATGCTTTTTAGATTTACTTATAAATGATGTTCTATGTTTATGCTTATTTTACACGTGTATAGTATACGATATTTTTAATAACATAAATGTAAAATTACACAAATAATTTTATTAAATATAATTTTTATGAAATCAAAATAAATTGCTTTCAAAACTTATTATATTAAAGAATTTATGATGTTACATGGGATAATATACTTCAGAAACAAACTTTTCTATGAATATTGATTAAATTTTTTAAATCTATTTTTATTCTTTATACAATTTTAAATTAAAAACATAGTTAATTTCATTAATAAACATCAAGAGCAATGCTGTGAGAATTTTGGAAATTAGTTTGTCTTTCTATAAAAATTCATTTTAATCTAAATAAATTAGTTAATTATATATTTGACTTGCAAACACTCCTTTAGTTTCTTTTAATAAATATAACTTTTTGTAGATTTTTGTATAATTAACATTAAACAGGTTTTTCTTAACTGAATATATATCTAGATTTTTTATTTTGTGTTATTAATATATAAATTATTTGAAATCAGTATTTATTCTTGTACAGACACATTAATCAACGTTTTAGAAATTAAAAACACATTAACAATTATAAATCACTTTATTATCAAAAATATAAACATTTCTCTGGTCCCGTTAAAATAGAATATTATGTAATTAAACATATTATTCGATGTAATATGATTTTGGTCTCGTTTTAATATATACATAAACAGCAATGAACACAAAGACAGCTATTAACGTTGGTACAGCAACAGTAAAAACTTGTCGATGTGTTTTTGCAAATTCTTGTTTGCGTTCTTTTTTTTGTTTAGCTGTTTCCTTAGGTTTACCTTTCAGCTGTCTCATTTTCTCCTTAAATAAAAATATACAAATGTATAAGTACAATTAAATTTATAATAAACATGAATGCGAATATTTATAAAAAATAAAACTTATATAAATTTACTTTTATTTAAGATAAATTTCAGACAATTGAAATGCAATAAAACTTAATAATATAATGTTCAATAATAAGACAATTACAAAACTAATACTTTATATTAAAATGTGGTTTTTAACTTAGTTATTTAGTGTTTCTACTAGATTTTAATAAAGTATTAATATGATTATACTTAATTTGTGCTAAAAAATTAATGTTATGAGTATTAATGACAAAGTTTACAAAGTGAGTCATTATTATATTGTGATATTAAAAAGTGTTAAGTAATATTCAAGTTTATAGTTATTAAATGACATCATACTGATTGTAGATGAAACCATGCAGGTAATTTTTTTATTTACTTTATTTATTATAGAGTATTAACTATTTTACAATGCCAACATCAATCTTTTAAAAAATATTAATGCAGTGCATGAATGGATTATTAGTTCAGTATGTATTAAGTTTAGATTTTTTTTTTAATAAACCTACTTTAGTGACTGATCTTTTATTAATAACATTTATAGTGTATTTTTAAAATTAACTATAGTTACAAAAATTATATTAAGTAATAATGCTATCTGATAAATGATACAACTTTGTTTTTATTTTTTTTTTTAAATAATCAATATTTACTTTGAAAGTCACAATTATTTAGAAAATTTTATAGGTAGCTGCTATACCACATTACATTAATAGAAATTATTCTTGAAAGAAAATTTTAATAGCTAGTGAATATTTTAAAATGTATAAAAATGTGCTACTTTTTATTATTACAGTTTAAGATAATTTTTTAAAAAGTTTCACAATAAATGTTACTGTAAATGTCTGAATTGAATGAAATTAAATAGAAATAGAATACAACATAAATATATATATATATGTGTGTGTGTATGTATGTATATTAATAAAATGAATATGTGTGTGTGTGTGTATATACTTTATATATACTACTTCACATAATATTTAATAGCACTTTTTTAATTGTTTACTCAAAACTTGTGATTTTAATTTACTTAGAATATTTTAATTGATTATATATTCATACATTAATCATTGAACATTAATTAATAACAACTAAAAAAAAGTTACTTTCGATCGTTTTAAAACAATATATTATTAAAGAAATTGGCAAAAAAATGTTTGTGACCTTGATTTCTGTATTTTAAATTAATTTTGTATTTTAAAATTGTATATTATTTTATTATTTAAAATATCCCATTTTGGCTGCTTATATGCACGCCACGTCAAGAGTATTAATATTAAGGCTCTTTTCGACTTTAACAAATTTAATACAATTTATACAATAAAAGTAAAATGTCTTGAGGATAACAAAAATAATGAATATAATTACCTATTGTATAAAATATTTTTAGCTTTTAATATTAGTAAAATATATTTTTTTAGATGCAGCAACAGCAGCACAGGCGTGTTCCTACTATGTCACGTATGTTATTGACTTATAAATTTTATCACGATGTTATCCAATGAAAAATAGTTCTTAATCTATTACTAATATCAAATATACAAATAATTAGCAACAATTAGGGATAATTTAGTAATTATATATATTATTTATATTTGTTTTATGTTTAGGTTATGAGCAAGTTTTGACCTGTCAAAATGTATTTTTTCAGGTTAGTAACATAAATTATGTTATGCATGTTTGTTATAGAATATTAAAATAGTACTTTTACATTTTTAAGTATACTTTTTATGTGTCTAATGAAATAAAAGTTTTTAAAAATCATTATTTTTTAGAGTTGCTTATAATGTTGCCATGTCAACAGAAAATAAACATGAAAATTATTTTGAAAAAATTGTAAAAAATATTAATTATAAAGAGTATTTATGTGGATGGGGAGCAGCAGTAACAAATATAACTGTTACGTATCCCATAAATAAAATAATATTCCGTCAGGTATGTATATTTTGTTTAAAAATAATTGTTTTAGTATAATAGAACCATAAATTGAAAATATTATTTTGTATTAAATTTTAAAAACAACAGCATAGTTCTTGTATCTTTAATAAATAATTCTATTATGTGTTTCTTAAATTAAAAATTGCCTACATGTTTTTAAAATTCTGTTAAGTAATTTTTAATATAATTTTGGAAATAAATGTTCTTATCATTTTAATTGTACTGTGTTGATAATTTTGCTATCATAAATGTTATTAAGTAATGACTATGACAGAGGTTAAAAATAGAAATACTGTCCATAAAATGTTTTGGAAGTAATAAAACAGAAAAAAAATAACTCTTAAGTTATTTGAATTTTTAAGTGTAAAGTATCTTGATTTATTTTTGAATTAATGAATAATTGAATGAAATATTTTATTGATTTCATTTTAATACATTCATATTTACATTAAATGTGTTTTGTATGTTTGTGATAAGTGCCAAGGCAATATTGTGTTTTTATATATTTTTAAGTTTGATTTTATTGGGATTTTTTTTAGAACCAAATTACTTTTAATTTATATATTCATAACATTTGTATGTTTAAAATGATATTAAAATTATGATTTGCCTAGGCTTTTATTAATCTTAAAATGATTTCAGATGTTACATGGATTTCGTATAAAAGAGGCAACAAAACAATTATACAATGAAGGCATTTATTATTTATATAGAGGTATGTTGCCACCTCTTTGCCAAAAAACTGTTTCGATTTCAATTATGTTTGGAATGTATGACCAGTGTAGGCAACCATTAATAGAATCTGGTATGAATCCATATGCAGCGAAAACAATAGCTGGTATTATTGCTGGTTCTGTTGAGGCTATATTAATGCCTCTTGAACGGATTCAAACATTATTATCAGATTCTCAGTATCATAAACATTTCAAAAATACTTTACATGCCTGTAAAGTAATTGGTACCGAGTATGGTATACGAGAATATTATCGAGGCTTGTATCCGATTTTGCTTCGAAATGGACCTTCGAATGCGATGTTTTTTATCATTCGTGAAGAAGTCCAAATACAGATACCGAAATGTTCTTCAGAATTCAATAAAACAATATACAATTTTGTCGGTGGTGCATTAATAGGAATGTTCTTGAGCGCTCTTTTTTATCCATTAAATGTTTTAAAAGTCTCTGCACAATGCACAATTGGTGGAGAATATAAATCATTAAGGACTTTAATTGAAAATTTATATCAAGAAAGAGGATACAGTTTAAGGAATATTTACCACGGTGTAACTACAAACTGTACTAGATCATTTTTCAGTTGGGGCGTTATGAACGCTGCATATGAAAATTTAAAGAAAATTATATATTGATGAATGTTTATACATTAAACTTTAAAAGTAATGACAATTTAATTGTATATATGTGTATATATACATATATATATATATATTTATATATACATACACACACGCACATATATGCATACATACATACATATATATATATATATATATATATATATATACATACATACATACATACATACATACACACACATACATGCACATATGTATATTTGACATTAATGGATATAAACATTTATTTATTGATGAACATTAAAAAATGAGTTTGTAAGTAAAGTAACAGTATATGTATGAAGTATGTATTAAAAATATATATGAAATATGTATGCGAAGTTGCATTTTTATAAAAAAATTGTAATGTAAAATTAGTTTCTGTAAATGTTTTATCATTTTTGTTTTCTTGTTTTAATTTATATATTTTTATTGTTTTTTCTTTCTTTCTTTGCACACTTGAATGATATGTTTGAAATGGTTAATAAAGTAAATTTACACTGTGATAAATATTCTTCACGTACTAAAACTTTATGTATTATTTTGAATGTATTAATATAGTTTTTATATTTAGTAACACAATTTAAAAATAATGTAATAATGTGATGTGAAAATATTGACTTACATTTGTTACTACATATATATTTTGTATTATTATTGTTAAAATTAATGAATATTTTATACAAGACTGAAATATTGATTATAAGTAGTTGATTCTAATTCAGTCCATTAGACATGATAAATGTGATTATTTATGTTATACATGAATAGTCACTTTAATGTACATGTTTGGCAGTCTAATATTGTTTCTAAATTAAAATTTACTTTTGTATGTAATGGAAATGTATATGCAATGAAGTTGTAATTGTAGAGTTTATTATATGCTTTGCATATATGTTGTATTTTCAATATATTTTTAAGATTATATTGATTAGTATTGGCCATATGTAAATATATCTTATGTATAAGTATATATATATATATATATATATATATATATATATATACATATATATATATATATGTATAAATATATAAATATATATATGTATATATATATATATATATATATATATATATATATATATATATATATATATATATATATATAAATCATTCCAATGAGAGGAATTATTGAAATAATTACTGAATCACAAATTTGACATTTTATTTATTAATAATAATATTGTAAGAAAATAATTATGATAAAATATATGTGTAGGTAATTTGATCATGTAATAGTTTCTCCAATTTGACTTGATTGACTTTATATTGATAATTGTTTGTTTAGTAAATTGGTTGTAATATTAAAATTGGAAAATTTTAATTTATGGTGATTGTTTTCGTGTCATTTTAGTCATTAGTATTTTAAGTTCAGCTGTTGTACAAATGTATATTAGTGAAAAATGTAAACGTGAAAATAATTTTTAATTTGTTAATAGATGAATTCTTTATTTTTTATTTTTTTTTTATATATCTATTTTTAAGTTATACACATATGCATATGTACGTATATATATATATATATATATATATATATATATATATATATATATATATATATATATATATATGTATCTACCTGCCAAATAGATACAAGAGTGCTATATAGTCGGAGAAAAGTTTTTAGTAATATTAATGGTTATTAGTACTATTAATATCAAATTAAAAGGTTTGTAAGAATTGATAGATTATGACTACAGATCTTAACTATAGTATAACAGAACTCTATAATTGATAATTGTTTAGTATTTATATTTAGAATAATATTTACAAGATGTGACTGTAATCTTATTAAGGTAATGTATTTTGTACTGTCATCTTACAGATATTTATATAAACTATAAACTTTGACGTTTCTCCACTTAAGTCGCCATATGTATATTAACATTTTTTTTGATGACGGTTACCAAGTGATTGGTGAAGAGTGCAATATCAAAAACTTGTAAAAGGAAAATATATTTAGAAAAGTATAGGTATGCAATAAATGTTTAAAACATATCTGTAGACATACGCACGCACAACATGACACACACACACACACACACATGTATTTATATATATATATATATATATATATATATATATATATATATATATATATGTGTGTGTGTGTGTGTATAATATTGCTTATTAAAACTGTTCTTAATATATTTTTGTAATATTTAAAATGTAAGAAATTCGGAAAGATATTTAATATCATTGATTGAGTTAATTATATGCATTGATACTGAATGTTGACATCAGTGTTAGAAATGGACTGGTTGTTCGACAGGATTAAACTTATTTCGTTAATGAAGGAAATTCGTTGATTTCGACCACCGTGAATGAATATACGATAGATTCACATATTTAAATATATATATATATATATATATATATATATATATATATATATATATATATATATGTATCAAATCTCATATTTCATATACTGGAGTTCGATACTGCGGCTTATGTGCAGAACGAATTTTATATCACCAACATAAATGTTATTCTAAATATAATTAAAGAAAGATCATAGATATGGTTTACGGTCGTTGAAGAAAGGTAGCATATATATTTATTTATAATGTAAATGTATAATTTATACTTAACGGTAAAACGTCGAAACTTATACTTCGGTTAGTTAATGCATGGATGGCAATATCAAGAGAATCATTATAGCTATCTCTAAATTGGTAATTATATTGGTTCTTTTATTTATGCAGTAAATGTTAAAACACAATTTCGAAGTTTTACCCCTAGTTATGTATGTAGTCAGACATTACTCGCCTATGCATATAACACAGGAAAATATTATTTATGATTTTACATAAATAATTATAATTTTTAGTTAGTATACATTTTTATTTATAATGTCAATATATAGTCTACTTAACGGTGAAACATCGAAACTTATACTTCGGATATTGTATGTATAGACGGCAATGTCAAGATAATCATCGTAGTTATCTCTAAAATGGTAATTATATTGGCTCTTTTATCTATACAGCAAATGTTGAAACACGACTACGAAGTTCTACCCCTAGTTGTCAATATAGTCAGACATTATTTGTCTATGCATATAACATTGAGGAAAATATTATATATGATTTATCTAAGAGAAAAAGATGTATTAATGAATTAATAACCAAAAACGTAGTATAGCTACATAATTTATCACGATCGTGATCACAATTTGTGGTGTTGGCAACAAGTTTAATGTTATATATATATATGTATATATATATATATATATATATATATATATATATATATATATATATATATATATATAAACATAATTCTTAGAATAAGCTTTTCTTGGGTGAGAAGAATTTGGTGAATTTGTATATTTAAACTATTATTATGATATGATAAACTGTGTTAAATAATATAAAAACGGATATTTTACAAATATATTACGAACGTCATAATTTGTAAAAAGAAATAAATCTAGTATGTAACAATCGTATGTGATGCGTTATGTATTTGTTTTATAACAGAGTTATTCAATTAGTTTTAGACGCACGCTTTACCGAAAGGTGCGTTTTTTCTATTTTCGTTTTTGTTTGCTCTCGTGTTTCATACTTTGATTTATAATTATTGACATTAATTAATGATGTTTTGATTGTTTAAAAATGAGATGGGTGTCTTGGTAATCGTAAAAAATATTAGTGAAAAAATTAGTGTTAAATGTTTAACAATTCGTTGACACATGGTTAAAACGGAAAAAATAGTTATAATAGTTTTTTCGCGATTGATCTATACATGAGATGTTCCTCATTCGATTAAAACAGTACGGATAAAATTGTTAATAAATTTAAGTGAGATGGTTCATGTAAAAAATGTTGATAAATCGTGTAAAATAGTACATAGTTTTCAACTTGACTGAATATTTATCATCTGAAGTGCAATGAATTTATAAATTATCATATTTATTAAAAGGTAAAATATATCATTATTATATATTCATTATTGTCACGTAATAATTTCTTAAGTTTATTGTTCGAACTATATTTTAATACCGTATTAATTTTTATTTGAATTTATATAAATTCTGTATACTGTCAGAGAGAATATTTCAATCACAAATGCCCGGTATTCGATATGTTTCTATTATCTGATTTATTATCATTTCAAAATTAATCGAATAATTTTTCATTCAACTTAAGTGGATTTTTGACATGTATATATATATATATATATATATATATATATATATATATATATATATATAAATTAATTCCTATATATTTATTAAAAATCATAATCTTATATTTGCACACTTTTTGTTTTTAAATATATGTTTCAATATTATATTAATTACAAACGACTATCAGTAACCACAGTAGGAGCAGGTCCATAGAGAGCTGCACGTCGTTCAGCTACAGCTGTGGCCAATTTACGATGAGGTCCTAGTGGTAAACCTAGTTGACGCAAATCGTCTTCTGTTAATAACATTAATGTATCAAGATCGTCAACTTTCGCAGTAGCAAATTTATCTCTATATTCAGTTAGGCCCCACGCCGCAAGGAATCTTTCAAGTGAACCATTGTTTCCGTTCATTTCATCACCTGAACCTTCATCGTCACTACTGTCTCCACCAGCAATGTCAGAATCTAAAATATAATAAAATGATAAAAAAATATTAAATCTGTGACATTGTGTTATATTTTTTTAATAAGTTGTAGGTAATTTTAATGCGTTAGAATTGTAAGTAGGATATTGGGAAATTAATATATATATATATATATATATATATATATATATATATATATATATATATATATATATCAATCTTAAATAAATATGTACATATGTAAATTATGTATAAATTTAATTCGTATTCATATTGCCTTTCTATATAACATTTTTCATACCTGATAAATCTGGGTCCCACAACGTTCTTCTTTTATGATGTGGACGTCTCTGATGTTGCCGAGCTGCTAGACTACCAGCTGATCCAATTGAACATTCTTCTGGCAACGAATTTCCAGTATTTGTTCCTGTATCACCAAGTCCACTAGGCATACCATTTAATGTCATTGTTATTGACTTTCGGAATGCAATACTTCCAAATCCGGGACGATCTAATATACTTGCTGGTTCGTGTAACATCATCGAATCGTTATTTGTTGTAAGGAAATCTGGCTGTGATAACGTTCGTGATAATCGTCCTGAAATATTAATTTCATTATATGTATATATATATATATATATATATATATATATATATATATATTTATGGCTGTATTTAGATGAAAGAAAAAAATATTGTTTTACCTGGCATAGGAGCTTCATCGTCATCATCATCATCATCTTCAGCCGTTTCAGTTGTTATTGGTTTTTTATCATTTATAACAAATAATACTTCAGAATCTTTTCTTACACCTGTTAATGATCTAACTGATTTCTTTCCATCTTCTATTGCACTTATCTGAAAATTCAAATATAATTGTTATTTTTTTTGGACAACTTGTTAATAAACAAATTTATCCTTTATAATGAAAATCATATATTTGGAGTAAATTTATTTGTCAACTTTTCTAAAGAATCTGAAATAAAAACCTTATTAAATACTATCAGGTTGGTAGAAAATTAGTTGCGGGTTTTGTTTTCTGAATTTTAACCTTAATATTTTTCAATTAGTGTCATTTCATCGTGTTCATGTTAATATCATCTTAAAGTACATGTTTCGGTCTGCATTTTGGTAACATTGACTTTGGTTTTATTATTAATTTTGCTTTAATCTTTTAATTAGAGATTGAAAAGAAACAAATAAGAGCAATTTTTTTGTATGAGTTCAAAACAGGTGGTAAAGGAGCAGAAACTGCTCATAAACTAAACTATGCTTTTAGTGTTGGACAGTTCTGAACCATTTAAAATGTATAAAAAAAGAGAAATATATACGAATTTGAATGTCATAAACCGGAATTATTTTTCTACAAATCTAATAGTTTTCTAGATATTTTTATTTAGATAATATCTTTCTCTCTCTCTCTCTTTCTCTATATATATATATATTCATATATAGTGCAAAAAATGATTAATACCTTAAAATCTGCATTATTACGATTATGGTTATTAGTAAAACGACCAGTTAAAGAAGGATTTTTGATTAATAGTTTCCGTTGAACACCCGTTGCACCCCTTGTACCAGACATTGTACCGACTAAAGCGCTGTAACTCTGTGGACCATTCTCTGTGCTCGACAGATTTCCCATAGAACCAGCTCTTTGCATTTTCTGTTTTAGTGATATTAATACTGTGCTCGGTCTGTGAGGCATTATTCTCGGTGCATGGGGATTACTGGATTCCACTTGTTCTTTTGCCATTCGCTTCATTTGTTTCTCCGCTTCATGTTCGGCTTTGATTTGTCGTTTGTTGTATTCTTTAAGACGTTTTTCGCTATCCTTTTTCGCTTTTTCACGCAACAACTTTGCCTTTTTTCTGAAATTATGAATTTTTTGTTAATAATGGATTGTTATTTTTTTTTTAAAAAACAAGAGAACTGTAACGTTTTATATTAGTTTAATGAATTCTTTTTTTAAGTATGTAGAAATGGATGTTTTTATGAAATATATAAATTTAGTTTTCAAAATGACTGCGAAAATTTATTAGATATTAAGTTAACAACTAGATTCTTGCCAATTCGTCGCAATAATATGATATTGAAGAGTGACTTGGTGTAGGCTCATTTAGGTACCAATTTCTAGGAGGCATTAGTTATTATTTGCTAGCGAATATTTTTTTTGTAAAAAAGCGTTATTGCACAAATCATATAAATATTAATGAACATTAAAATATGTGAAATGATTATATTTATATTTACAGAGCTCTAATTTGATTTTTTTCTCTTTATAGTTTGAATACTTGTCCAATAGTTTGATATCATTCATGATTTTTTTAAATTAATGTACCTTATAAATTGTGACAAAAAATATCGTACATTCAACATATTTATGCACATATATTAAAATAAAAGAATGAGAAATACAGGCTGTTATTTTTTCTTTGCATGTACATATTTTGTGTTTTGAATATAAATCTGTTTCTTACAAAAAAAACGTATGTGTTTGTATCTCTTGAATTTGATAATAACGGCACAATTAAGATATCAAACTATGCGATTTTGCTGTACTAGACCAAGTTAAATAATATTTGTAAAATAACAAAAAGAAAATTTATATTGATTAAATTTAAAATAATACCTTAGTACATATTAAAACGTACTTTATTTTATAAATAAAAATTTTATGTTATCATCGCATGATTTTAACTTAATACATGTTTGTGGTTATAACTGAAAAATTGGAATATCACAAATGATAGATAATTTCGTCTATATAAGATAATTTCAATTTCATTGTAAATTTTTGAATCCACTCACTTGTCTGATGCGTCCAACGTTGCAATTGCCGAATCTAACAATCGCAGTAATTGTTCACGTCCATTAATAGCGGCTAGTTGTTGTGGTGTGTGTCCATCCACATCGATAGCATGAGGATTTGCACCAAAGTTAAGTAGAAAAGAAGCACAGTTCGCGTGACCACGTGCCGCACATAAATGTAATGCTGTATTGCCCCAATGGTCTGCTTTGTCTGGGTCACCACTGTAAAGAATATAAAAAAAAACAACTGTATTTTTCGTTTTATACATTTTCATGAAGAATTTAATAATGACAAAATGTGCTAATGCTGTTTCATTAAAATTCCATCCATTAAATGCACACACATACTCATGCGTGTATGTGAGTGAGAATATATATATATATGTATATATATAGAGAGAGAAATTTTGAGATAGAGAGATAAAGAGAGGAAAAAAAAAGAATTAGAAACACTACTAATTTTCAGTAGAGTTATATTTCGAAATTATTTAGGAGATTTAAATGATTCTCTGTTAACGAATAACAAATTATTTATTGACAAAAAATTACATTTATATTAGTTTAGACAAGAAAAAAAAGTTGTTTAATTCTATCTTGTTATATTTTCTAAAATTTGTTATATCGTACAGCTTGATTTTTATATCTGATTATTTCTCATAAACGGGAATCATAAATAATGTTCTCATAACCGAATTACACTACATTCGAAATTGATATAAGCCGGTTTGTTAAAATTTATATATATATATATATATATATGCGTGTGTGTATGTATCTATAAGAGAAATTATTTGTTTTAATTATATAATCTAATGACTAAAACCGTTATATTTTTTTGTAATTTACTTGTTTGTGTATGTGGTGTGATGTTTTTTTATTCCATATAATGGTTGCAAAAATTTGTTACATCTTTATTCTTTCAGTAGGTAGACAATTGTTTTTGAATCATGAATAGCAAAACAGGATGCAGTCACACTTAGTTGATATACAGGAAATATGTATATATTGAATAGATAAGCAGTGAAATATAACGTACATTTACAGAATAAAATATAGTTTTTGGTTTTATGGAGTCAATTTATATATATATATGTACGTGACTCAATTTTGGCTTCCACATGGAAGTATTAAAAGGGCGGCGCAGAGTTTAAGCAAAATTATATTATTTTTTATTTTGCTTTTTAAATTCAATTCAATACTAAAATACAATTGAAGTAAGATATTAAACGAGGGATAAGAGGTTTTTTTTTTAATTTTTGCGTTTTTTAATACTTTTGTGTGGATATGTATATATATATATATATATATATATATATATATATATATATATATATATATGTGAATGTGTACGAATAAGTGTGGGTAAAGTGTATGTTTATATGAATAATTCTATGTATTGTAATAAAATATTCGTTAAATTACTCTTTGTTAAATACTGTATTAATGTAAACGGCTGCTACTTTAAAAAAATATCACTAGTAATGCGTATAAATATATGAGAAAATACACTACTTAAATGGTCTATGTATTGAGGGCAATGCATAAAAACAGAATGAAAGTACTGATAAATTATATTTGCGATAAACGAGTCGTTTATATATATATATATATATATATATACATATATATTTCTAGATCATACAGTAGTTGAGGAAAACAAAAATGATTCATATATATATATATACGTACATAAGTGAAACAGAACTAACAGAAATATATTCTTGAAGTGAATGTGGATAATTAGTTCATATTCATTGTGTACATCTTTTTAATCTATCCATTGTTTGTATTATTCATTATATTAACACATTTTTATAATTTAATTCATTTAATACGTTACCTTGTCTAGGTTTTTATTATTTTATTTGCTTATATATGTTTAGATTGGACGCAATACTCGTTTTTTGAATTTAATCAAATATTTAACAAGTTTAGATTTCAGTACTCGATTTATAGAAAATTTCTAATATTAAATAGGTAGAAAAATAATTGCGGTAATGTATATGAACTTCTTTAAAGGTCTTAAACCGCAATTATTTTTCTACTGACCTAATACTTTCCTATTTTTTTCTTAATAGGCTGGTTTTTAAAATATTGTTCGTAAAGTATGTTTTTATGTAAGGGATTATAATTAAAATGTTTATTAATGCTCGCTGTTTTCGTTAAATTATCATATTTAGTATTATATATATATATATATATATATATATATATATATATATTGTATATGTATATATATATATATATATATATAGGTATGTATGCGTATTTAAAGAATGAGATTATATGTTGACTGGAACATAGTTGAGAAGTTAAATGACTTTGTGAAAATATTTTATTTCTCTTGCAACTTCTTGTCAGTTGTAGAAACTTAATAACAAAATATAAATGTTCACCAATAAATCATTTCTTGACATTTATAAATTAAATCTCACCTCACTTTAAACACTCAGTTTTTTTATTAAAATGTTAAATATTTTATTAATTATTCATTGTTCATTTTTTGATGGTTGTTGAAAATTTTAATAAGGAACATTTTGCGGTGTTTGGGATCTTAATTCATTTGTGAAACTGAATTTAGCCTCAATATCGAATTTAATCGTGAATAATATGAATAATTTAAAATAGCATAGGATTTTTATATTTAGTAAGATATATTTCTTAATAATGGAATATAGAAGCTACTTTCTATTAATTAAGTAAAAATAGATACAATTTTGGATTAGAGTTCTAATGGATTAATTTTATTTTTGATACATTTTTATCTAATAGAGTAAATTTGAATATTATTATAATTGAAAAATTGCAAAAGTTTTAAGGTTAATATTAGAGATAGTTTTGGTATATTATATATCAAAAATAAATTAATTTTTTTTAAAATAATTCTATTATGTTATCAATCATTTTACGAGTACATTGGAGAAAATTTTTATTTATATTACTTTGTTGTTATCCTTAATTTAGTTTAATATTCATGAAACAATATTTTTTAAGTTCTCTTTAAATATAAGTTTGTTTAAATATACCTTTTTTTCTGTTTTCGATTAAATTAAAAATAATTGTTATATTGGTGATGTGATTTCAATTGACTTTATATTGTATTTGTTACATTTATTACAAAATAGTTCCGACACTGACTAAACTCACTTTCACAAAGAATTTCTTTTTCATTCCACAAACTATACCAAAATTTTTCCATTAAAAGTATTCAATAAATTATGATTTATTGAACATTTTTGATGGAGAAATTTTGTTATATTTTGTGAGGTGAAAAAAGTATTCATTTGTGAAATATTAAATTGATTTTATAAATTATTATAAATATGTGTTAGAAATGCATTTTATTGTACTAAAATATGATAATTATTTTATCTTTTCTAAGTGTTTGGTCACAAAATGTATTATCATATTATTGAATGGTTTGATAATTCATATTTTTACATCAATTAAATTGAAATATTGAATAAATTCTACATTCAACCATGTTAATCAACAAAAAAAAACAAATTAAATATATTTCAAATTTAAATCGAAGAATTTCATAAATATTGTACAATATAGTGTAATAATTGTCAACATATGATAAGAATAATAAATATATTAAAGGAACAATAAGTTTCCTAACATTATCTAAACGTTTTATTCGGATGATATCATACTGTCATTAACAATATAAAATGATAACATATATTAATTACTTTTATCATTACATTTCGTAAATATATACTTTATAATTTTGATATTTTTACTGTCCATTTAGTTATATGGTTTGTGTTTTTTAAACGTTGGAGATTCTTTTAAGAATATGCATAATATTTAAATGTTATATACTGGATTGTTCTTGCTTGTTAACGGGATTTTTTCAGAAGTAATCTTTAAATTTATATAGAAATTTACAAACTACCTTGTAGCGTAAACACATACATATACACACAAACACACACACACACACACACATATATATATATATATATATAAATGTGTGTATATATATATATATATATATAAATGTGTGTGTGTGTAAATGAGTGCGTGTGTGTGCCCAAGTACCTAACTATGAGTGTATATTTTTATATTTTTGTATATTTTTATATAGGTTTGAAGATCTAAAATGACAAAAAGTTTATTTTTAGTTCATTTTTATTGTGTTACACATTTTATTGTCTTTTAAGAAAAAGAGGCAATTTTGAGTACTAGGAGTGTCTTATTAAAGAGGCGTAGATATTTCCACTTGGAGGAGAAAGAAAAAAAATGTTATATTGCTTTCGCATGAATCAATTGGAATCAACGTGTTTATATATATTTTATTCATTTGGATCATTAAATAAATTAAGGATTAATCATGTGTATACATTTAGAGAACATCTTTATTGAAGATCCTCTTTCGATCTCTCTCTCTCTTTCTCTTTCTATATAATATATATATATATATATATATATATATATATATATATATATATATGGTTATTTTAGTAATAAATACAAAATAAATATTTACATAATTGTGATGGTATATAGTGATTAAATAAAAATTATATGATCTCTGGAAGATCGTCTAGTTTCTATGTAATCTCTTTCTATCTTGTGTAAATTAGAATTTATACAAAGTATTTTAAACAAGATATACAAATGATTTAACTGGAATTGTATTTCGATGTTCTATATATATATATAATATTTAGTTTAGTGCATGTGCATTAGTTATTATAGGAAACTGTGAGATATGAAGCTGTATTCTTTTCCATGACTTAAGTATAATACTACTTTCAAATATTTATTGATACAATCATTTCTGGTTTATTAAAAACAAGTGAATTTAGTGTGATTGCTTCTCAGTTTTTTAATTTCAATTGTGTGCCGAATGTTCGAAATACTGGCTGCTAATTTTTCTTTGAATGTGTATATTTTGTGTTTTGAATATAAATCTGTATCTTACATAAAACGTATGTGATTGTATCTCTTAAGTTTGACAATGACGGTACAATTAAAATATCAAACTATGGGATTTTGCTGTACTAGATAAAGTTAATTTTGTAAAATAACGAAAAGAAAATTTATATTGATTAAATTTAAAATAATATCTCAGTACATATTAAAACATACTTTGTTTTATAAAATAAATGTTATGTTATCAATACATGATTTTAATTTAATCTACGACTGTGGGCTTACGATTTAATTCTTTCTTTCTTTTTTTTATTTCTTTCTTTATTTCTTTATATTTAAATTGTTAGTCGTTTTTTATGGAATTACTGCATTTTCATGAGTCTAAACAATAGCAAGAATCATGTAAGTAGCTTTTTGTTCAATTTATTTGATTATTTAGATCATTGATGTCCAATCTGTTTCCTGTTTTAATTGTATGTAGCAATTTATAAATGTATTTAAAGATTGTATGCATCTGAAAGTGTATAATAAATAATTTTTGTGATAGCAATAAAATAATTTTCAATTTAACATTTAAATTATAAGACCAGTAAAAGGGTAAATTCGAGGACATTTTGTTGCTTCAATGATTGATTTACAAAAAGTGGGTTTGTCTGTTATCATAAAAAATGCTTCATTACTCAATGAAAATTCCTAAACCCAGATGCAGTTAGAATTTTTTAGCGATGCGAGTTGTGTACATCACTGTTAGGTACTTACATTTTGGGGAGCTAAGAGCCATCCGGTTATACAGGATCAGAAAAAATGTAAAGATATGTGCATATATTTAGACACTCATATATATATATATATATATATATATATATATATATATATATATATATATATATATATATATATATGTTTTCAGAGAACATTTAACGAGTATTTAATCAAATAGGAAATCGAACATCACTGATTGAGTTCAATTTGGATCAGCATTTTTGTTACATATACCGTTTTTAACTATGCCATTAAAGCAATCAAATATATTATTTAACGGTTGTTTTTTTTTAAATATCATTGCTTATTAAAAAGATTGCAACTGTTCTTAACTGCGAAATTATTTTTTATATGCGATAAAGTATGGTTAAAGTAATTTATGTATTTAGCAAAATCTAGATTAAACCTGAGAAATTTATATATACTTTTTTTAATGCTTCAATTTTCTTATTTATTTACTCATGCTATTAAAATGTATTTTTTTATATAAAAAATGTTGTAAAATGCGATATTAATTTAATATTAAAATCTTTTGTTACATTTACAATTAGATCGTATAAAAAAGTTAACAATTAAATAAAGTTCATTTTTATGTTACTACCAAGAATTTCTTAAATATTTTGCGTTCTTACATTAACAATAAAATGTTGTGAATGTTATTGCGTGTATCTATTTATATAATGACTACAATGGATTGAAAATAGTTTCGTTTTATACTTTCTAACAAATTGTATTATATTTCGAATTGTACTTCATAAAATTGTAAATGATACGGTACATTTATCTTTTCTTTATATATATATATACTTTTTTTATAGTATTGTATATGAATCATGTAATTATAATTGACAATAATCTTTTGAAAAGAAATATAAAACGCACTTGAGTAGAAGGGAGTAAACGAGTACTAATTAATTTTCTGAAAGAATTTTCTATGTTATTTACATTTTTACTTCATAGATTTATTTTTTTTGTGTTTATTTATTACTTTAAAATAATTATATATATATATATATATATATATATATACATATTTTGAACATTATTAAGTATTTATATTAATACTAGAAATATTTCCTTATGAATGAAAAAAATGAGTTAAATATTAATTTAAGATAAAAGTTATATTTTTGAAGATATTATTAATCTTTTTCACTTGACTGTCCTATCTAACAAATAATAGTATTATTTTTTTTTGTATAAAACATGAATTAATAAATTGATCTTTTAAGTTTCATATAAATAAAGAAATTATTTACAATGCTGTATCATTTTATTTGAAGTTATCTGTTACTTGCTATTTTGTTAAAAAAATATATTCGAGTTGTTGGTAGGTGAAGTGAAAAAATCTCCGAGTGCAAAGGGTTAATGTCAGTTATTTGGTTATAATTACTTTCCAATTTTTGATTAGTAACAAACAAATTTTCGTACAGACTTGTATTTTTCTTTGTTAAATAATATGTGATATATTTTTAGTTTTTTAAAACAATTTTTACATTTTATTCTTTCTTTTGTCTCGTCTGATAATATTTTTAAATGATATTTTCTAATATGGGTTATAAAATTTCATAGATTAAAATATTTTTTAATATTTGATTTTTATGTGCAATAAGCTAAAGGTAGATTAATTACGATATATAATATTATATATGTTAATTGAATTTTTTTTTCATATATTCTGTGCCATACAAAGACACAAAAACAGTTTAAGATAATTAATAATTATATATGAATAGTTATTAATAAAATGGATTAATTGAATTATTTCAGCCGATTAGTTTATACATGTTTTCTTGTATATATTATTTATTTATTTTTTATTCATTTAATTATGCAGATTTTTATTTGTAAAATATTTGTAAAACAGATTCATGAATTTAATTACTCAGAACTCTTAATGTTATCCGCCAGTTAGTAATGAAATGTTAAATATGAACAATAAAATGTGATTATTAAGAATTTTAATTAAATACTGATTTTAATTCTTACCCACGCGCGACAAGAATTCTTAAAGCGTCTAAATTTCCTTCAAATGAAGCCCATAGAGTGGGCGTCATTCCCCCTTCATCTCGGGAATTGCAATCTCTTCGTGTCGCTTCTTTTAATATGTCTACTAGACCATCTTTGGCAGCCCTGAAAATAAATAATTCGATTAATAAGTTAGTTCAGTTAATAATATATGAAATGAATATTTTATTATAGTAAAAATCTTCTTAATATTAGCTTAATATGAGAAATTTATATATATATATATATATATATATATATATATATATATATATTTATATGTATGTAGTGATTCAATTTAGGCTCCCAGATGAAATTATTAAAAGGAGGTGCTGAAGTTAAGAAAACTCATGTTATTTTTTATTTAGTATTTCAGGTCAATTCAATACTAAAATATTAAATGGAGGATAGCATTTTTTTTAATTTTGGAGTTTTTTAATATTTTCATGTGGAAGCCAAAGTTGAATTATCTTATATATATATATATATATATATATATATATATATATATATATATTCACATACATACATATATGAGACATGAGAAAAGGAAAATGTTAAAATGAAGAATGAATTGTGCTGAATTAATTTAACAAAATACCAATTCATATTAAGAAGAAGATAACGTGTAACATTAGCTTTTTTTTATTTAGCGGGTATTAATCATGGCAGGAATTTGATCAAAGATTAGTTGTTCCATTATTTTCCGGTGAAATACTTAAAATAATAAATCTGATGTACAAAATTATAGATATGGACAAATGTGCATACAATTTCTAAGACATGAGAAGTATCTAGTATTAGGTTGGTAGATAAACAATTATGATCGTCAAATTCATATACATTTTTCACTTTTTTGATTTTCTAGCTGTTTTAAGTGGTCCAGTGGTCCAAATATATGTTAAATATGCCAATTCAAATCGCTGTATAACTTAATGTAAATTCATTATATCTAAAAAAAATAGGAAACTATTTTTCGAAATCCTATATTATTATATATTATTTATATGTTTAATTTTTAATGCATTATTTTATATTATATTTTTTTTAGTTTTTTTTTTAATAAAAACCTATTTAAAATATAGTTAGTAATATTAGTTTTAAAGTTAATTAGTTTAGTTTAGTTAGTGTTACAAGTTTAAATTTAAATATAATAAAGATAAAATACATTTATTAATTATTATCGCTATTTAAAATAATATAATTGATTTTTAAGAATTTATTATATAAAAACTAACATGTTTCTATAATATGTCTTTAAAAACGAATATTATTAAAAATGTATTTAATTCGTGTGCAATACAATCGGCAAATTGAAAGTGGTTTAACATAATTTGATTAAGATTGTGTTATATAGAATTTATATGTATTGGATTTTGAAATCTATTTATCATCATTTTTTATTTGAAAACTATTGTCTTTGCAGAATTGCAATAAAAAAGGCATGGAAAGTGAAAATATTTCCACTGCGGATAAAGTAATTTTACCTATCTTTGATTTCGTATATTTAAATATTGTTCAATCTTGCATATAGTAATGTATTCACCCATATAAAAAATATTTTAAATTATTATAACTGAAGTTATAAAGAGTAAGTAAATTTACTTATACTAATATAGGTTCAGTCGTTCATATTTCGATTTTTAAATCAACTAACATAAAAAGTAAAACTAACAAATACTTGAGTCATTGTTTATATTAAACTAAAATTGTTTCACAAATAAATTGTTTTTCAACTCATAGAACACAAAAAATTCTCGATGTAAAATAGTTAATAATATTATTGATTTATTTCAATTGTTGCTTACACGTATTTAGAGGGTGATGCCATCATCCTCAGAGAGCCAACGAACAGAAAAATCTTAAGTGTCTTAAATTGTATTTAATATTATTTTTCTATATATAATATAGAAAAATAAATCAATCTTAGATTTTTATAAAATAATTTATTTTTTATTTTTCGTGTAGACCACCTCCTCGTAACTCCGCTCTCCTTGCGACACTTTACAAAGAGTCCGTTAAACATTTCCATTTCCGATCATCAATTATTGGTTGATGGATATCGGGTGGCCTCTGTTCTGGTTGGTTGACATCAGTCACATGTATGTGTCTCTCTCACGGTGTACAATGAAAGAGGATATGTATACGATATCAATGTCAAACTGACGGCATTTATTCAAAATATTGTATTCACTGAAGCTTTAGAGTCAAAAAATTTTTCACATTTTAACATTGTACTTTGTTGTTAATTTTTATAAACTTTTCCAATAAAAAATACGACTTATATTTTACACGGATTATTTGTGCGTACAATTCGTTAGTTTCTGTTATTTGTTAGGAGAGAGCGAGGGTCTGCGAGCGGGGCGCGAAGCTCCTCCTTGGGGATCGGAACGCGTAGTGAGTAGAGGGCAGAGCACCCCGGTTATTAAAAAAAGAATTAATTTGAATTTCGTTATAAAAAATGAATTAAAATTATAAATTTTTAATATTGTTAGTTTATCATTAAGGATAAATCTATACAAATCAGTGATTTTGCTCCCGCTATCAAACATTTTTTATTAAAATTTCAATTAATTTTAATTATTTATTTTAAAATGCTGATTTGAATTTGTGATGGAATTTTATTATATTAAGAACGCACAAATAGGAAACCTATCTAATTTTCATGATTATTTATTGAATACTTTGATAAAAGAAAAAAAATTATAACCACACAAAACTAGATATTGGAGTCCTAATTGAATTATGTCAATGTAGGGATTTGATTTTATTTTTCTTAAATTTCTTCAAAACAGATGTTTGAAAATAATCAATATAATACAAAATTACTAATTATGTTGAAAAAATTCTATGACAAACAGAGTAAGATTATTTTTTTTATGTTTATGTAGATATATATATATATATATATATATAATGTAATATATATATATATATATATATATAATGTAATATATATATATATATATATATAATGTAATATATATATATATATATATATCAAATCATTAAGTTATGCTAGTTAGATTTTATAAATGGAATATTGTTATATAGTTAAAACTATGATATTATAATGAATTATTTACAGCAAAATGTGCAGTATATGCATTAAAAGATAGGTGTTTAATTACAGATAACTTTGCGATTTATTTCAGCTCTTATGATAAAATATTTTTGCAACATTTCATTTATCATTTCTACATATGCTCAGAAGTAGTAATATTTAAAAACACACACACACATACATATATATATATATATATATATATATATATATATATATATAGAGAGAGAGAGAGAGAGAGGGAGAGAGTGCGAGTGTAATCTTCTGTATAATGGATTAAGAAACAGGAGATATCAAACAGGCGATATTTATCAAATTATATGTGATTTATATAAATGTATATATACACACATAATAATTATAAATGTTTGTAATAAAATAAATGTATATTAACATTTCTTTTGGCAAAAATTAGTTCAAAAATATGTAAGAAAAGATGATATTGATTATTAACTGGTTTAATAATTAGCATAGTATAATTGTGTAATATATTAAAACATAAAAAAAAAACATTATTAAATTATAAGCATGTAATAATCAAACGAAGACAGCTTTTCGGGTATTAGTTTGTAAAAAAATTAACTGTCCGTTCCGGTTTTCAGTTTACAGTTGTTTTTGATCTGACTAATCTATGCATATAAATATAAACATATATATATATATATATATATATATATATATATATATATATTTGTATATATATATATATATATATATATATATATATATTGTATTGATTAATAACACTCTACTGAATTTATTTAGTAAGAATTTTAATAAAAAAATTATACGAAAAAATACAGAAACTTTTAAATTTAATAGGTCAATTAATTAAAAAATTTTGGCATTGTAGGTAAATTCACTTTCTCAAAATAATTTCTCACATATCTTTTAAAACACAATTTTGTGATCTAAAATGGTCAGTAATAAATTATTGAAATGTTTGTACAGACAAATAGATGTTATGAAAAACTGATACTGTGAGAACAAAGTTATGTTTTTCATGAGTTAATTATTAGCTCACGGATAAAGTCTTCATTTTATTGAATGAAATTTGAAATAGTTTGAGTCTTTCAATATTTTTGTTATTTATAAATCAATAATTTAATTTTTTTGCGAGAAATAAAACTTAAAACTGTTGAAGAATAACGATAAATATTTAAATTACAGAATATTATGTAAATAAATTTAATGAATTAGTGTCAAATAGCACAAGCTTGATACAAATAATCAGTATTCAAAAATTAGATTTAATTAGGGACGTAAGTCTATGTTTCATGTGTGTAATATATATATATATATATATATATATATATATATATATATATATATATATATTATGCTGCTTTTATGCTGTATAAGTGTATATAGTTATTGCAGATTTAAAACTGATTTTATATGATTATTTATCGATATTTCATTAAAACATTATTGATTGTTGCTTGATTTGATTTTTATTGATTTGAGTTTGAAAATTTCCAAAAAAATATATTACAGAATTATGGAGTAAAAATCATGCATGCCATTATTTTGTACACCGATTAAAGGAAGATTTATTTTAAAATGTTTTTTTTCTTTAATTTTTATTACGATATATATATATATATATATATATATATGATTCAATTTAGGCTTCCACATGGAAGTATTAAAAAGAGGGCGCAGAGTCTGAGAAAAATTATATTATTTTTTATTTTGTTTTTTAAATTCAATTCAATACTTAAATACAATTGAACTAAAATATTAAATGGGGGATAATAGGTTTTTTTTTAATTTTTGTGTTTTTTCAATACTTTTGTGTGGAAGCTTAAGTTGAATCACCATATATATATATATCACTATTTAAAACTATTGATTTTGATTTAAAAAAATATTAAGGGGAACTTTTAAGGGTTGCTTCATTAATATTGTCATGAATAAGTAAAGATTTGGAAAAGGTCTAAAATGTGTTTAATGTGTATTGTTGTTAAAGAAAAATACAGTAAAAAATTATCTAGTAAGATCTTATGAACATAATTATGTATGTTTTTCATATTTACTTACTTGTGAAATCGGTCAGTAGACATTTTGACTGTTTATAATTGTTTAAAACTGAACAAATACACGGAACTCGAAAAATAAATAATTTATGATAATAAATACTGAATGTATACACGAAAGAAATATATTTCCATTACAGAATTCGCTCGGAATCACTTTAGTATAAAAACGATTGTTTACATATACAGATAATTATTTTTGCACAGTGTCATGAAAAGTTAGAAACAACTTTTTTTTAGAAAAAACAGTCTGTTTTTAATATTTTAGACACAATCACTAACTTCTGTCAAGTCTCCAGGATCAAACTGCCACATATTTTTTTTGATAAACACTCAATCGCTAATAGATATTTCTATTGTGAACCACATTATCTTTATACGTCAGAAATAAAACAACGCTCTCTCACTGAGTATCTGTATTTTGATGACTGTACACATGTAGGTTTTTGCACCTGCATGGTTTATTAATCAAGGTGAGTGGAGATATGTTCGTGTATATTCGGATAGTTTCGTGACAGATACGAATCATTCATACGAAACAAGTTTCATTATTCGAATTTAGTTGTATTTGAAAACGCATTGATATCTTATTTGATTGTTTTAGTAACATAACATTATAAACATATTAGACAAATATATGCTTTAATTTGCTATGACAAATCTCTGATAATTATTTTTTTAAAAAAATATATACGTTGACTTAAAGATATATATATATATATATATTAAAAAAAATATTTATTCAGTTACATATTTTTTAATTTATAATACGTCTGAATTTTAAAGTTATAAAATATGTTGTATATAATAAATGTTATCTACGTCATGTTTTTTAAATAATAATACCACAAACACAGAGAATATTCATAAAAAAAACGTTTATAACAAAATTGTTGCAGTTAACATTTTTTTTATAATTAAATACTATAATTACTACAGTTATATAGTCTTTATACATTATATGCTTTCGATTCATTTAGAATCAAAATGAAGTAATAGAATATATTAAGTTGGTAGGAAAATAATTGCGGTTTATGACCTTAAAATTCATATGCATTTTTTAATTTAAGTGCTTTTAAGTGGTCCAGAACTGTTGGATGACTAATTCCTAACTTTTTTGCAAGCTCTGGAATTATGCATGGTTTGGATTCAACTAACGTCTTCAGTTGGTCGTTATGAACTGAAGAAGGATGCCCGCGACCTATTTCATCTTCCAGGCTCTCGTCCTAAGCACAAAATTTTTGGAACCATCATTGAACCGTACGTTTCTTAACAATACCTATACCAAAAGCATTGTTTAGTTTACGAGTAGTTTCTGCTGCTATATCACCTGTTTTGAATTCATACAACAAATGCTCTTGTTTTTTTCTTTTCCATCTTTAATTCAATAGCTCAATTTGAAGCAAAATTAATAATAAAACCAAAGTCAATGTTACCAAAATACAGACCGAAAAATGTACTTTAAAATAATATAAACATAAACACGATGAAATGATACTTTCATTGGAAAAAATTAAAGTCAGAATTCAGAAAATAAATACCGCAATTATTTTCCTACCAACGTAAGAGATAGTCATAATCTTAGAATAATCAATAAACCGTTATCCTAAACACCTTCCTCTATACGAGATGATATTTTAAGATGTGTTTTCAAAAAAGAATAGTATCAATTGTAGCCAGAACTATAGTTTTAAGAGTGGGTTATAATTATACTTATAATATTTTATATCTTTAGGATTAGTTGAATGTATGCATTCTGTAAACGGTTTCGATAGAAGTGTTATCTTCAGGCGGGTTTCGAAGACTTAAAATTTGAAGATGTCACTTGTGCCAAAATTGCACTAAGAAACCAAACGTTTAACTGATCCTAAAAGAAGCGGACTCAAAGGACAACCAAGATTGGTTCTTCTTCTTTTTATAATAACTTATATAGAAAAAAACTGATTAATTTTAAAATATTTTAAGCTTTGACTTAAAATGATTTTTAGGCTATAAAACAAACATGTACATCTGTAAAATATTTATTACACATCAATTCCAGATTTACAAATCTATATTCCGTCTTTCTTAAGAGTAAGATGTTCTAAATCACGAATCATATTTTCATAGATATTCACTTTTCACGCTAACTAGTCATGATATGCTCTTATACATAGATAACAATAAATTGATTTATAGTCAGTACATATATGAGCGATTTAAATTTATAATTGATTTTCTAGCCTTTTGTTAAACATCTTTCTTTGTTGTGGAATAAAACGAATTGATTAAATGAAATAAAAATTTATAGATACATATGATCAAGAAAAACAGAAACATAAATTTGAAAAAATTATAATTTTATGTTCTTATACCATTGATTCGTTATCCTGATGGTGTTCATCTTTTTGAATCATCTGAGTGCCTATTATCCACTACTAATTTCGACACTTGTCCCATTTTGAAGTAGATTTTACAGTAAAGTTGATTTAGAAATTCTCAGTCTCTAACATCTTTCTGAATATGAAAAACGTGCCGAAACTAGTAATGAAGATCACACACTCAAACAATTCAGAAGGACGAAAACTAGGCCCGTAGCCAGACCGTCATATTAGAAAGGGAAAACTTTTATTATGCCAAAATTATTTAACCACCTCATACCTAAAACCAAATCTATATGAATAAAAGTCTATTTTGGAAAAAAATATTAATAAAAATATAGTTACATTATTCATATTATGCAATTAGTCAAGTTATTAAAACGTAATAATCTATTAAAATAAATTATAAGTTTTTAAAATAACAAAGAAGTTCTTCTCAATTTAACGTAATTATTTTATATAATTGTAAATTTCGCGTTGTCGGTGGAAACGCGCTCATAGAAACGATTTTTTTTCGCGGGTAGAAACGTTCTTAATCATTAAGGTAAATCCATTAGGAAGATTCTTCCAATGATTCTCCATGATTTTCGAATCTCTCAAAATCGGAGATTTTGTTAGGGAGAAGGAAAATGGACTAACCAGGGGAGAACGATGCCCTGGTGCCCCCTTCTTGCCATGGGCACGACGAAAACGATCAGGATACGAATTTGAAAGAAGTATAATATTTATTATGAAATAATATAATTATTATAATCTTATTATGTACGTATTATATATATATATATATATATATATATATATATATATATATATATATTATAATATTTATTAAGAATTATTTTATCATATCACTGTATATAGAGCCTAAATTGTTAGATGGGGCATAATGCTGCACATTGAACAATCTTCTTGTAACTTTTTAAACTGAGCAATGAAGTTTGCTTTAGTTAACCTATTATTGTTTACTAGTTTCCAAGTGTTTTATACTCATTCAAAATCCTTTCATTAATTTTTTTTACTTTTTCTTTAACATTATCAGCATTTAATATCACAAAGATTAAGGTTTTCTACTACTTACGACACTACAAAAAATAGTTGACCAGTGATGAGATAATTAAGATTAAATCGTTAAAAAAATGCTGAGTTTTATAATTTTTAAGTTATATAGATCTTATAAAGAAGAAAAAATTGACTATAACGATACTTTTATCATAAAAAAATTTAATTAAGAGAAATAATCAATTTTGTTCTAATTATAAATATCTTTCATACAGAAATTAATTTCTAATTTTAACATAATAATATTTTTATTAAAACATTAAGTGTTATTTATCACGCATGGATTGTTGCATTCCTCTTTGATTTAATTTTATAATAAAAATCATTTACTGTATAATTTGTTTTACTTAATGATTAGGTAAATTAGAAATGAATATGGGTGCTATATATTTTTGTATTAAATTATTTAGATAGTGCACGGAACGTTTTAAACGATTATATAATATGATAATTTATGGTAATATATTTGCGCTAAATATTTTTCTGTATAAGCCTGTTTTTTAAAAATGATTTTATAAAATAATAGTATGCATATTCATTAGTTTATTACGCATCATCAAATATTAATAGAATAAATTGCAGGATTTTTCATTATTAGATAAAGAGACTATTGTTCTTAATACAATTACATCTTAAAGAAGATAACTACATGCATCTACACAAAAAATAATTAATACATTTCTTGGTAGGAAATTGATAAAAGTATTGTAAATTTGAATTGGGTTTTGAATTATGTATCGATATCAATTCAACGAATGCCAGTTTGATAAATTTGATTCTTCTTAGTTGATCTATGTACAATTAAAATTTCAATAATTGATTTATCAATGAACGAATAGATTTACCAAATAGCATAGTTAATTTATTTTAAATTCTTTTTATTTATAAATCTCAGTTAATTTTATATTATGAAAAGAGTAAAAACAATTTCACAGACGAAATTTGCTCTCATCGTGCAAATCACAAAAAGTTTTCTTATCAAAATGTTCAATAAATAATTATTAGTTATTTTTGATTGTCCTTTATGGGTATTTCGGTCACGATGTAATTTTCTCAGAGTTCTGATACATATTTCTTGTGATCTGTAGAACGAGAGAAAATTCATTTGTGAAAGTGAATGTAGCCAAAGTGCCAGCACTGTATTGTGAGAATAAAACTAATTTAGAAGAAGTTATAATCTTTATTTTATCATTTTGTTATTGCATAACCATGTGAATCAGTATTCTTTCTCTTTCTCTCTCTCTCTCTATACATATATATATATATATATATATATATATATATATATATAACACGTTCATAATGAGATTATAATAAATGTGACTATTAACAGAGTGAATTTTATTTTAGAGAGTAGTAATAAAAGTAACGACCTTAGCTATGGCAACAAAAATCAATGACCAGATTTATTATTTATTTAAATTGGAAGATATAATGTGATTACGAATATATTTAGAAGAAGAGTTTGAATAAAAAAAAGTATATTTTTATAATAAATATTCGTTTTGAGAAATTTCTCAAACCATGGTACAGAATTTCTTAGATTGTGTCGAAAAAATCTAAATGTTTCAAAAACTTACAACCTTACTTGTGGTTTATGAAGTAAAAAAATAGAACATAAAATAAATAAATATGCACAATAACGGAAAATAAAATATCAACGGATTAAATAGCCTCTTTGTCTAATATGTATGAATGTCTTTTGTGTACGAATCTATTTATGAAAATTCTGAAAATAGATTTTAACATTCGCATACAACGAATTTCAGTTATAACGACATATTATTACAGTTTATTGATTGCCTATGTAAGTGAATTTTACTGTAGTATTCTATCTGATTTGATCAACATATATCAAAGCTATATATGGTAAACCCTATTTTCATTATCGATAAATTTATCATAAGTACATGAGTACATATCAATTTGAAGACAATATCTTTATATTATTTTTTTGCTATTCTATTATTTATCAGCAATTTTCACTTATTGTTAGAGTGCTGTTCTGATAAACAGCTTCTACTTTAGTTCTATATTTTATTTGTTAATAAAAAAAAATAAATTATTAAAAAGACAAAAGTATTCATTATGAAAAGTTATGTACTTTAGGTAATGTATGTATGTATATATATATATATGTACATCAAACATATACACACATACATATATTGTGTATATATATATATATGACTAAATGTGTAGTTAATTTAATTTGATATATAATTTCACCGATAAGCTTTTAATAAATTTAATAAACGTATGGGTCAACATTTAGAGGAAATCTAATTATTATTGGTACATAATTCTGTATAAATTATATCTTTGGAAAAGCAGCCGTGAGATCTAAACATGCAAATAAAATAAAAATGTACGGAAGTATCGAATAGTGAATATTTACTGTTCCTAATTGTACAGATGTGAACACTTGTTAATATTTATTGTTCTCAATATAGAAGTATGATCAATCACTTCATTCTATTCGTGTTGAAAAAACAATACATGTAAAGAAAAAAATGTCTACATTATATATATATATATATACTCGTAAAAATCAGTACTACATGTACATACATAATTTATTTTGGAATTTATATTGTATATAAGTGAATTATTATGTAAGTAATTTTATAAACTCGATTTTTATTATATTTTATAAAGTTATATTTTATATATAATACTGATTTGTTATTCATTATTAATTCATTGATCTTTAGCATTTCTTATAAATGAATAACTGTTTTGTATTACATAATTGAAGTTTTATTTAATTTCTGTTCATATCTTACGTATGGCTTCACAATATTTATTGGAAATACATTGTATGCAGTATTTTTGTGTCATATAATAGTCTATTTGTATCTATTAATTTACGCATACAAGATAAAGTCAATAAATGAACAAGAACAAACAGTCTTTATTGTTCTTATAAAATAATTAGAATATACATTGATAAGTGGTATTTCTGTGTTGTATCTCTTATCTACTTGCAAAATATGTATGTGTACGTGCATATATATATATATATATATATATATATATATATATATATATATATATATAGATATATATATTTATTTATAATACTGTTGTCGAATAAATTTATATATGGATACATTATTTATAAATAAGTATTATATTCAATTGTTATTCAATTTTAATAATTTTGTTTCGGTTTAGATAATAACATTTTTACTATACATTAGAAAATGATTAGATTGTTACTTTTTTATTTTATACTTTTTAATGTTTAAAGTAAGTTTTTACTTTTTATATAGTACAATGTTTTATCTCGTAATATGTAATATTTAAATGAAAAGTAATTGTTAAGTAATAATCATTCAATAAATTTTCATATAAGTATTGTTATAAATAACTGGAAACAAATATTGTTGAAACATACGAAAGTATTATCTAATCTCTGCACTCGTTATTCAATATACAGGTGAATATTTCAAATGTAGTTCTGATTGTATACTGATTCATATGTATGAGCGAGACATCATGCTTTTTCATCCGTTGCAAAATATTATATCTGTAAACATGTGCTGTATTACTCGTGTTACTAGATGGAAGCTCAGATTATGTAGATAAAAAAACACACAATTTTTGTTTGTTTGATTCTATACTAGATGTTTTATATGAATTACGTAAGAGTGTGCTGATATGTACCTCATACATATATATATATATATATATATATATATATATATATACATATATATATATATATATATATATATATATATATATTTATATATATAATATATATATATATATATATATATATATATATATATATAATATACATATATTTATAATATTATAATATATATATATATATATATATATATATATATAAATAAGATTGGTAGAAAAATAATTGCGGTTTATGACCTTCAAATTCATATACATTTTTTTTATTTCTTCAGCGATTTTAGGTGGTTCAGAACTGTTTGAAGACGAACGTTTTTGAAGACACCTTTTGTGCAAGTTATCGAATTGTTGTGAGTGGTTCTAATTCAGCTAACGTCTTCAGTTGGTTATTATAAACTGAAGAAGGATACCCGCGACATTCTTCATCTTCAGAGCTCTCGTGCCCAGCACGAAATTTTTGGAACCACCATTGTGTACCGTACGTTCCTTAACAGTACCCACACTAAAAGCATTGTTTAATTTGCGAGCAGTTTCTGCTGCTTTCACCGAATTCAGAAAACAAAAACCGCAATTATTTTCATAATGTCATATATATATATACATATATACATACATATATATATATATATATATATATATATATATATATACATATATATTTATATACATATATATATATATATATACATATATACATACATATATATATATATATATATATATATATATATATATGTATGTAAATGGTTGGTTATTTGGGGTTTAAGGGTGCGTCGACAATTAAGGTCATTAGCACCCGAATATAATATATATAATACGTTTAAAATTAGAGATTAATCGGAAACAAAAAAATAATTCAATTATCAAATCCAATTTTATAAAAAAAAGAATAAAATATTTTAGAATATATTTTTTAAAATTTATTAACTGTATTGTTTACTCCGACAAAAAGTTTTTCTCGTTGAATAACGAAATATTTTTAGAAATAAGGACCCGAAATGCCGAAATGGTTGATCAACAGAGCAACCTATTTATTTATAATAAAAGTCGCATGTAGACAAATATGAGCAACTGTCTATGGATCCAAACAAAGACAGGTGCTGTAAGTTCTGTCAGCTATAAAAATAATTACTGTTATTATTTACTTATTTTTATATACATACTCGTAAGTAAATTTGATATGTACGAAATCTAATAGTCAGTTCTAAATATTGTAAGTTGTTGATGGTGTTTAATTTTATAACGTGGTAGACTGGCAATAATTTAAAAAAATATATAAACCGTTTTTGTAAATATTAACATTTTAATAATATTTTTATGTGAATATTTAATAAACTTTTCCGTTGAATGAAGTGTGTAGTTGTTGGAAAATCCATAATATTTTTTGTATATCTTAAAGTTAATATATTTTTAGAGATAACAAGGAAAACATTTGGTAACAATTTATCATGACCTAACAAAATTCGTGATAAGGTGAGGCGAAGTGAGATGTCGGTTATTCTATATGATATTTCAACTAATTGTTATAATATTTTAAATTATGACCAGTACGAATTGAATATATTTATAGCCCATATTTTCGTTCATCTGAACCAAATGGTTGATTTTAGAGGTCAACTTCAACTAGTTTGACAAAATTTCATAATTCATATTTAGTTTGTATATTTATAGTAATAAGATTAATTAAAATTAAATAATGCTTAAAATAGTGAAAGATTAAAACATATTAATGGTTGAAATAAAAATAAATTCTAGATGAGAAAAAGTTACAAATCTAGATACATTTATGAATGTGTTGTGTGAACTAGTTAAGATTTTAAAATTGGTACTGTTTTTGTTAAGTCAAGACGTTGGCAGCTGTAATATTATTTAGTGTTCAATTTTTTATTAAATATTTTTCATTATTACCAAATATTTTTTATCATCATAAAAAATAATTTATTAAAACTAAATTTAAACAACAATTGTAATGCAAACTTTCAATTGTAATCAATTTTTCCGTTTCTAACTAAGTTTTCTAATCAAGAGATTTATGTTTTCCCAAATATTATCAACGATTTTCCACGCTATATCAGGTAGATGTAAAATTTCTAATGGCTAATCTGAATTAACACATTTTTTCTTGTAATCGACAATTTTGCAATTTTTACTCTGTTTACGATAAAAGAATGTCTAATTAATTCGAAAAAAAATTGTTAAAATTTTTTTAGCACCTTTTCTCCCTCCCCAGCTCAAAAGGGTTAAATGAAAATAATATTAAACTTCAATCACAATATATTTTTATACAAAAACAAACATAAAATATATTTTGATATCGGCTATCAAACATCATTTCTAGAATTAAGTTATATATTCGATTCAATTTCCTACACACATCTCTTGTTTATATCTGTCTTTATTTATATGTTCGAAAATTATAAGTTCAACAGCTCAATATTTTCATATCATTTTATTTACTTACAAAGATTTCCTGAATTTGATATACAAATAAATTTTGTACGTGTCCACATTTCTTTTATTTTCCTTTCAAGTAATGAATATCTTTATCGATTTAAAAAATCTCATTTCCGCACTTGGAAATCTTGTTTTATCTGCTTTAGTAGTCGTTCATACTTCACTGCTGTATGAAATCTATACTTGTTTTATCTTGTAAAATCGCACGTAATGTATTTTTGTGACATATATTTTTAAATTTATAATAGTATACTAGTGATTTGAAGTTTAATAGTAAGTTGCATTCTATTTTGATTTACACCTGATTAATGTTACACGGAGTTAATTGTATTTTTATTAATCATTAGGATTTAATTTATATTAATTTCTTTGACTAATTATAAATCAAAAGTATTAATCTTTTTTATAAAGAGAAAGAGAATTATTGATTTTAATTATTTTAAATAAATATTACATTACTAATGAATACATACACATTTTAAAATTATTCGGTAAAAAATCTATATAATCTCTATTTTTTGAAATCTGGCTTTACATTTTTAATAATTCTCTCTGTACTCATAAATGATCTCCATCTTAATTAACGCATTATACAAGAATTGAAATTTAGGGAATGGTTTCGTTTCTAAAACACGTGTACGTTGAGAATATTTTCTGTATACATATTTCGTGATTGTAAATGAATCTTTTTGTAAAGTAGATTAAAATTAATAAAACTTTCATGATAAATATACCAAAAATGGACTAAAAACAGAAAAACGAGAGAAAATATGAGAGTCTCGGCAGTAGAGAATTTTATTTTTTTCTTATTTACAGCATGTAAACATTATTATAGGCGTTTAATACTTTTTATGGTATTAAATCAATGATTGTTTTTTAGGATGTAATTCGTATTTGATTATCGTTTTTAAATGGCATGACTAGTTTTATTGCATTGTACTTATAGGTTATTTATTTTTCAACCTTTTATAGTTTATACAACATTATTATTAATGAGTTTTGTTATTTGATGGAATGATATGGTCGTCAGTAAACGCAATTACAATCCATTGATGTATGTATTTTTTTAAAAACTAAAATACGTTTATAAATAAATAAACTACACTTCAATAAAGTACGATTCGTTAAAAATATAAAAGTTCTCAAGAAGATGTATAAAAATAAATTAATTCTTTTGATTGTTTTTTATTTACTTCCAAATAATTTCAATGATTTTAATGTTTGAAAATAAACAGTCCGTATATTATTGTGCGTGTTATGTTATTTTGGTATTAGCGTTTAACAACAAACACTTTTTATAGTTTCAATTTTTCATTTCGATTTTTTATTGCTTCAAGGTTTTATGATTAAGTGCTATAATAACATTTGTGATTACTGTGGGTCAAATATATTTTTCTCTGCATGTGCGTTGATTCCTTAATAAATTTAATTATATTTAGGTTGGTAGAAAAATAATTACGGTTCATGACCTTTGCATTCATATATATTTTTTAATTTAAGTGGTTCAGAACTGTTGGATGATCAACTCTCACCTTCTCGAATGCTTGTGCGTGGTTCTGATTTAACTAACGCTTTCGGATGGTCATTATGAACTGAAGAAGGACGCCCACGACCTTCTTTGTCCTCAGTATGAAATTTTTGGAGCCACCGTACGTTACTTAACACGACACCAAAAGCATCGTTTAATTTTTGAGCAGTTTCTGTTACTTTACCACCCGTTTTGAACTCGTACATAAAATGATCTTATTTGCTTCTTTTCTATCTTTAATTCAATAGCCCAATTTGAAGCAAAATCGATAATAAAATCAGTAAATGCTATCAAAATATAGACCAAAAAATGCACTTTAAAATGATATTAACATGAACACGATGAAATGATTATTTCATTGGAAAAATAAGGATAGAAGTCAGAAAACAAAAACATTATTTTCCTACCTAATACTTTCAAGGAGTGTTAAGATAGATTTTATAAACTAGATTTGGCCCACAGGTTGCTAATTTATAGTCAGGCAATTTTAAATGAAACCTTTTTGTCATCCTTGTTAATTTTTTGGTGTGTTTCTCCTATTTTTTTACAGTATTTTCTTAGCTGCAGTAATAAGAAAAATGTGAATTTGCAAAAGTGCTGTATTCTATTTTTTTAAGTAATATATTTTTATTGTTGTTTAAATGTTTGCTCTCTCATGAGCACACATATCTGAATTAAGATGAAAAACAGATATATGATTAATAAATAATAGGTATGTCTCGAAATGTTCGTCTAACACATTTGGACACTCTAGAGTTATAAGAACACAACTGACTGCTGACTAGAAAAATTGCCAGCCACCGAATTTAATCAAATTTGAGTATTATATTTATTACTAAATATTTTAGATTATTGAAATATAATTAATTATATTATTATTATATTGATAATATTTATTTATTAATTATTATATTGATATTTGATTTTTTTATTTGATATAAAGTATTTGCTTTATATTAGTTTATTTCTAACAAACGTTTTAATAAAATTTCTAAATACGTTTTCTTCAAAATACGTATAATCAATAATTGAAAACGATCAATAATCACTTATTGAACATTTTAATCCAAAAACTTTTTGTAGTATGTTGGACGAGTGAAATTTTATTAGGTAATGTAAATTTAGGCAAAGTGCCAAACCGATATTGTGTTTTATGAAATTTTTATCGAGCTACAAATCAAATATATATCTTTTTGTGCACGGTAACAGTTTATTACAGCCCTTTTTAATCTTTTATATGATTTTTGCAATTTTTTAAAAAATAAAATTTAAACTTGCACACTTGCATGCCTTTTTACATTATTTATTTAAATGCAATTGAAAAAGTAGAGAATATACTTTAAATTTAGATTCCGAAAACAAAGGGTCAAGCATATTTGTGGATTAATGGTTTTATATGTTTTATATTAAAAAGTATCATAAAAATAAGTACCAGTCATTTAAAATATATAATAATTACAAATAATAATATTATGTTGTTAAATATCTTTTTATTAATGACACAAGTGACGAAATTTCGATAAAAAGTGCAAATATATTAATTTTAAGAATAATAATCAAACATGTAATATTGGTTAGAAATCTAATAAATTGATTTGTGATTTTATTTTGATTAATTTTTTACTAAATATAATACATAGTTGAATTGATAATTTCTAATACTACTCGTAATAATATATTATCTGTAAATATGACTAAAATACGGTTCTAGTGTATATATTATTCAGCTTAAAATTCAAGTTAATAGAATGATATTTTTATGAAATCATTTATTTAATTCGGGTTTAGTTTTGGATGCACTTAAAACATCATGCTAAAATAGATTATTTTTTTAAGTGTATTTAATGTAATTAATGTTTAAAAATATAATTGGCTTTGAAATATAAGAAAATTATAATTTATATATAAGTCTAAATAAATATTTTTAAGAACACAAAAAAACAACTGTACAAAGCAGGTAACATTTGCTATTAAATAACAAAGATTGTATTATATTTTGTGTGTATCTATATGTTCAACACTTGATAATTTAATTCGAACTATCTACAACAGAAAGATGTATATATATATATATATATATATATATATATATATATATATAATTTATGTTTCATTGAAAAAAATCGATCGAAAATATTTCCTTTCCGCAATATTTCATTATACACGTCAACCGACACAAAATATAATATTATGGCATCAATTTGGGCTAATATATTCTTATTAGATATAATTGATATATCTTTCTCGTTGGAATTACAGACGTGACCTGACTTGATTAATGACATGTATGGGTTAGGTTCAAGGTGTTGCTTATATTGACTTATTAGCTTGTACATGACAGAGCGTTATTTTTGCACCAAACTATTAACTTCCGGTGCCAGTGAAATTAACTAGTTAGGGTGAAGCAAGCGTATTTTGTTACCTATTCTATTATAACGAGCTCAATTATAACTGTTCGTTGTTGTTGTTTTTTTTTCCAGACTGATCCTTTTTTTTATATTTACTCTACAGCGTGGCCATTGAAGGATACAAGAAAATGATTATAGTTATACATACACTATATATATATATATATATAAGTATATATATATATATGTATGTGTATATATATAAGTATATATATATATATATGTGTGTGTGTGTGTATGTATAGATATGTTATTGGATAAACAGGTGATATTTGATTCGCACTATTGATTCCTTTTTCAGGATTATTGTGCGAATAGAAATTAATTCGCTCTCTCTCTCTCTCTCTCTCTATATATATATATATATATATTAAGTGTAAGTATTAATTCAGTGTCTTTATAATAAATGAATGCTTACTGAAAAAATGGAATAAAATTCAGTCTTCAAAATGTCCTCTGTTATTTTAAATAATTTCGCTCCATCTATCAGGTAACTTACAAATCCTTTGTCAAAAAAAATGGAAGCTTTTGATAGAAAAAATCATAAATCATAATGCATTTGCGGATATGTTCCCCGGTTTTAGCATTTTTTACATGTCTTATGCGTCAGACTTTCCTCCAAAATTAAAAAATTTATTCCTTTGGCAGCATTTTTTCAACTGGTAATCGAAAAGTATTCAATGCCTAATATGATGCTTTTCGGACGTCATCGCGTTCGCTACTGTTTGTGAGGTTATGCCAACTAATTGGCCAAGATATGTAATGTTTTTAAATGTTAATATTGGCACTACGAAATCGTAAAACGACGAGAAAATATTTTAATTTAAAATAGAATTATTATTGATTCAATTTAAAGGCACAAAATTATTTTTAACACCTAATATATACTATATATATATATATATATATATATATATATATATATATATTCTTAATGGAAATTTAAAGTTTTTATATATTATTATTTAATATATTTTATAAAGTGTCAAATATTATTATGTTAAAAATGAATTAGAGGTTAAATTTTAGCATAAAAGTTTGTATTACAAATATTGAAAAACACCTATTATGTTACTCATTTATATAAGGCACGAATTAATTATTGGCAGTAAATATTTATAAAGAAACCAATATATACGTTAAATTACAAGTTTCTGTTAATAATATCGTTGTACGAGTATAGTAATATAAATTGCTATATAAATTTAGATGTCAATACTTTGCGTTTTACTAAAGATGTAAGTGATATATCTGCGAAAGAGATTTATCTTTACAATGCGCTCTGTATCTATAAATATCATGTAAGAAGGGATGAATATGATGTAATTGTTGCAACCGGAATAATTTCTCGCGACTATATCTGGCTAACGTATCAATCATGTAAGTATGAAATTTAATTACAGCACAACACGTTATAATATTCATTAATTAACAGCGTAGCCCATGTTAATTATGTTTAAATTAATCGCCCAAACGGCAATATATTAAATCGATCCAGCGCGAGATACGATAGACGGGGCTGCTCTGTTGCAGCGCTACGCGTCATCCAGCGGTTTGTTGTAAAACAGGGCTTGGAAAGTGTACGTCGAATTGATATTTCATTATTGTACACTTACAGATTTTTATTGTAATTTACATTAGTTTTAATTTAAGGTACCGATCTGATGGCACAATTAACAAAAAATGACATACGAGACTATTCATGACTGCTTTTAGATAAATCCTAAATGAAAATAATGTCTGTTAGAAATATTAAATTTTGATAAAATATTTAACTTTTTCATCAAATCATATAGAAGGAAAATATTTACACATGAGATAGTGTGGTGTTTGGAAATTGATATAACGAATTATATATCTTATATAAAGCAGTTATCATCTGATGTATAGCAATAAATGTTTCAATGATTTTAAAGTTTCGGATATTTAATGGTCAATAGATTTTGTTTCAAATAAAATGATTTTTAAAAGTAAGCTATACCAGGGATGGACAACTTTTTCGATAATAAGAGGCACAGATAATACTTTTCATATATTTTTTAAAGTTAAAGAGCCTCGCTCTTACACTCACCCGTCCTGAATTTGATTTTATTGCATTCAGTAAGTCTTAATGAACAAAATTGTTTAGTTTCATATTTTTTTAAGGATTGCCCATAACCGTAGAACCACCGTAAACAAGTTTGGATACAATGCATATGGATGTTTGAAAAGATAATGTGAATTTCCTGTTGATATATAAAATATTTTATTATTAGTACATAATATACTACTATAGATTATTAATATAAAAGTTTAGGAAAAATGGCAATGAAAACCAATATTGTCTCAGGAGGCGTACAGAGTAGGGTTGCGAGTCGCATGCGACTCACGAGCTGCGCTTGGCCCACAGTTCATCTATATTTTATTACCTAAATAAATATCTAATATATTTTAATAATAATTGATAAAGTATCTGTAATATTGTTTATTTTTTTTATGAATTCCATACTAGTACTTTTTGAAATTTCGCCAATTCAAAAAGAACCGACATTCACCTTATAAATAATATAATATTAAAATAAGAACATTAAATGCTAAAATTGAATTTTTCGTTGAGTAGCTAATTTATTTTCACAAAGAATGCTTTCTTCTCCTACAAGACAGAAAACTAACAATTCGAATTCACTAATAATCGTTCATGAATAATATTTTGTGATTTGTGGGGAAGTAAAAGTGCATTATGTTTAACTTTTTTCATTTTAATTGTTTCTATTTTTTTAAAAAAAAACATCAGTATAACTATGATTCTCTAAACACCTTGGCTAAGTGATATCATGGCGGCCGATGACCTTTGTATTAAAAATCGTATTTTATTATTTAAAAAGAATAAGGGGTTTCTTTTCTTTTGTTATTATTGTTTATATGTTTTTTTCAATATATATATACATATATATACATATATATATATATATGTATGTATGTATGTATATATGTATTTATTCATTAGGTTGGTAGGAAAATAATTATTTTTTTTTTTTGATTTCTAACCTTAATTTTTTTCTATGAAAGTGTCATTTCATCGTATCCATGTTAATATCATTTTATAAAGTACATTTTCCGATCTGTATTTTAGTAACATCAATTTTGGTTTTATTGTTAATTTTACTTCAAATTGGGTTATTGAATTCAAGATGGAAAAGAAGCAAATAAGAGGATTTTTGAATGAGCTCAAAACGGATGGTAAAATTACAAACACTGCTCGAAAATTAAACGATGCATTTGATGTGGGTACTGTTAAGGAATATACGGTGCAATAGTGGTTCCAAAAATTTCATGCTGGGGACGAGAGCCTTGAAATTGAAAAAGGTCGCGGGAGTCCTTCAGTTCGTAACGATTAACTGAAGACGTTAGTTGAATTACAACCACGCATACTGATTCGAGAGTGTGACGGTTAATCATCCAACAGCTAGGATAGAAAAATGTACATAAATTTGAAGGTTATTAAACGATTTTTCTACCAACTTACTAATAGTCTTAGAATGAGTATTCCTAATATAGAGTGAATGCATAATTAAAATATCCTTAAGGATTTTTTAATAAGAAAGTATTTACAAATTTCATTATCCTACTTTATACCGGGATATGAGCTAGTTGTTTATATAAAGACAAACATCAATGCTAAAGAGAAATTGAAGCACTTTATTCATTCATGTAAAAATTAATGTAGTCTTTTTTGTGAACAAAAATAATTTTTGTTTCGGCCGTTTATCCATCCATCCATCCATTCATACATATATAGTTACACACACATATGTATATATATATACATATATTAAAAGTGCAATAATTATATATAATTATTTGTAAAAATACATACAGTGAGATATATATATATATATACAATACATACACATAATATACATAAACGTGTGGCTGAGTGTGGGTGACTGAATGTATATGGGAGGCATGCATATATGCACATTCGTAATTCATAGATAAATACTGAGATAAATTCATACGAAGCGATGTGCACATATATTTTGTAGCCCTGAAAATTGAAAGAGTACATAATAGGTGCTCATCGTATCTTAGTCGCACGATGTTTCACATTTATTCATTGTCCTCCGAACCGTGGGCTGGCAAAAGTCAGATAACTAATTTGTAATTTTGCGTGTGAATACAGACGCTTTACCGGCTATCCAGAGTTATAGGTATTTCATATCGTATTGGACAATCTATGAATTATGTTAGTCGCTTATGAGACTACACTGTTAAAAAGTTTTGCCTGTCACATATTTCACTGTTGTTAATTTGATAACTTTTATAGTTAAATATAACAACACACATTTTTTATATTGTTCATATAAATATATATATATATATATATATATATAATTTTTAAATATAATATTATATAAAATTCACGAAATAAACTACTATCAAACAATATTTTTTCATATAAAAAAAATGCTTGGATTTTAATAATTGAGTTATGTTAATTAGTGTCAAGATTGACCTTTATTATGCTTTTGTAATAATCACGTTAACATTAAAGACGAGAAAATTTAAATGAACGTCTATTTTATAATATAGATATAAATAGCATTCTTTCAGAAATTACAATTTTTTAAATCAAAGTTTAACCCTTCCGTTGCGGCGAGATCTAATCCAGAGCGCGCATGGTATACGGTAGACATTCGCTTAAAGAAGGAAATGGAAATGTAGTAGAGCTGGTAGTCTTTGACTTGTATTCAATCTACATGCTAGATAATAATTATACGCCTTTAGGCGTCAACAGAATCAGCTCGACAATGTCAGTTGAGTGCCTAAAGGCACCTATAGCATTAGACAGGCGATATGAGTTGAGTGGCTAAAGACACTTACATCAGCAAAAGGGTTAAATTGCTAAGAAAATGGTTGAATTTATGTAAATTCAATACGTAATATATTATCGAATGAACTATTATGAAATCATATAGAGTTTATCCAGTATATAAATTAATTTTTATGCTTTTTTTCCTCACAAACCACAAAAAATTGTGATCAATCAAAAATGTTTTTTTTATTATTAAATGTGATCATTGTTGTACAAATGCGTTTAAGCTAAAAAAAAATTGATTAGTAATGAATTATTAAACATTATTGATTGGATTTTTTTTGTGATTTACGAGGTAATGGAACTTTAATTTCTGAAAGTTTCTAGGCTTAAGCTAAAAAGAGATTAAATATAAAAACTATAATTTGATAAATATGTAATAGATTACATGGAAATTTTTTTATTTATTTCTCAAAAAATACTTCAAAAATTGCCGTGAGATTTTAAGATATTTTTTTAAATAAAATAAATTTTAATCGTGTGTGAGTGAGAATGAGAATTTTTTGTATATTGACTACATTTTTTTTATTAAAGTAAAATGACATGGTCAAATACATGTTTTATCGTAAATATTTTGACTTTAAATAATAATTAACTATTAAAAAATATGTATAGTCAGTTTTTACTTAAAATATATTCAAAAATGTTATATTTGTAATTTTTCTGAAAAAAAAAACATAAAAGAAGAGCTAAAAAAATAATTATGGTATTCTAAAACATCTGGAAGCCAATCTCGTTTTGAGAACATTTTTACAAATTAATTCTTGACTCATAGTTATAAAATAAGAACAATATTTCTCAAAAAAATATTATTTGTGTGAAATATTTGTCAGTGACTATCAGGGCCGAAATGGTTAATTTAAAAATTAGTTTTACATATTAGTTTTAACAGATTTGTGTTCAAAATAGTGTATAATAATATAATTTTAGTGTGAATTATATTATTATAATTTCAATTATTTTATTCGTGCATTTATTATAAATGCTATAAAAAGATAGAGGTTAAATTTGTAACAATGTACATAACATTATTTTACATATAGACTGAAGGTAGTGGATGGAAAATAACTATAAATATTTGAAAATAAAACATAAAAATATTCTTGAAAGTGTACAAGGAGACATAAAAGTATTAAAAATTTTCTTTTACATAAATAACTTAGCACTCCATACTACAAAATTGTACTATTAAGTATACTTAATTATAAAATTCAAGATGTAAGTATGATTTTTAGAGTTATGGTAATATGTATAAATAAAATGTTATAAGAATTAAAGTTAATATATTAGAAAAAATATTTATGAAGACGAATTGTTAATTTTATATATCAACCAAAAAATAGTATTATTTTGCAACATGTAAGTTAATTAAACATCACAAAACAAACATTAATACTAGTTACGACTCCTAAATATGCATGTAAATGATACAAAATACTATTTTCTGATGAACGGAAAATGCATACAAAACTTTTATAGAATAGATTAGGAAAGTTTGCAAAGAAATAAAAGGAAAATATATTTCTACGTGAGATTAAATTATCTATGAACTTTAGTCAGTAAGCAGAGAACTAATGAAGAATAACATTTGAAGTTTCATTAAAAAAGGCGTTAATAAAGACTTAGAATAATAGTTTCTTAAATTCTAGTTTAATAATTTTAGGTTAGGAGTATTTTTATATTTACTTTCAAGATACAGTGTGAAATATATATATATATATATATATATATATATATATATATGTATGTATGTGGGATTGTAGATAATAACATTATTAGAATATACAAACAAAAAAATGCTAAAAATAAAAGATAAACGTAAATACCATTGACTTTATAAATTTAATGTCCTTTATATAATGGTTTTTATGTCGGATGTGAATTTTTTTTAAAAAATAACATGAGAGATATTTTTCTCGTTATTAAATAGTTAATAAAGTCAAAATAAGTATGCGAAACGAGAATGTTTTATATTCGTAAATTTGAATCCGATAACAATATAAATAGACAAATGAATTGAATACATGTCTCTGAATATAAAATAATTTTATCATCATCTTTAAATTAAAATTGCTCTCATTGTTAGTGAACCGTGGAAAATAACATTATTTCATAAATTCAACCGTTAAGTTTGTACAGTATCAAGATCATATAACGACGGTGTAGTGAGAGTACAAAATGAATATTGTTATCTTGAATACCGACCAATGCCATTGGCTATATTTAAAAAAATACATTTTATTCTCTTACCTGCCCTATCAAGATTAATTAACACAAATATAATTCTAGTAGGTCAGACCAGTTAGATATTATATTCTTAATGCGATATTAATAATTGGAGTCTATAATCGATACGGTGTTTATAATTGAATTGATAATTACGACGTGGTGTCTATTTTTCATATAATAATTTGATATTAAAATAAAACTGATGACTTTGTTTCGTAATGAAGTACGATTGAATTAGTAGTTTATTTTGTAATTATTTATCAACATATTAAATTATAGAAAACGTTACATTCTTCTTAACAATATAAAGCTTAATATATAATAAGAAAAAATAAATAATAGTTTAAATTAATATTTTTTTGAATAAAATTAAAGAAAAAACATGTACAGATTTAAAACTACACAAAACGACATTTTTGAAATGAAATTAAAAAATGAAAAAAATCAGCTTTATCATCATTTCTGGCGTGCTATTTTCTAATAATTTTTGATTAATTAAATAGTGAAATAATTTATTTCAGAGGAATGTTTACGTTTTATAAAAAATATATTTTTTGAGATATTATTGAAATATAAAAAAATGTATAGTGTGATATCAAACAAAACAGAGATAAAAAAGAATAATTGTAGTCTTTTGAACAATAAATTGTGTGGCTCAAAACTTACCATTAATAAATTTGATTATATTATAATATATTAGATAATATTTTTCATAGCTGTGAGTATAACGAAAAGAATTAATATACAAAATTTTTGAAAATTAATCACTTAAAGTTTAATCCATCGTGTACTCATTTTATATATTTTATTTTACACTCATTTCCAAAATTACAAATGATAATCTTAACATATTTTTGCTAATTAATAGAAAACTATTTTTTAAAAATTGATATAATTTTAACATACTTTTTTTTAATAATAGTAATATGTAATGTTTTTTTTTTAAAAAAAATGGAAATAAAGGTAAAAAACACTTATCAGGAATTATTTATGCTTTATTTTTTATTATAAAAGAATATTTAAGTAATTTTTTGTTAAAAAAATACTAATATTTACTACTATCTATTTTGTTTAAATAGCCTTTTCTATAATGAATGGTTGGTTATTTAGGGCTTAAGGACGCGTCGTCTAAGATCAGATTTAATTGTTGCAGTTTGAAAAATAATTTTCTCTTTCTAATTCTTTATTATTATTTCTCTCTTTTATATATATATATATATTATCAAAGGGTAATTAGTGCAATTTTGTAATTACTTGTTAGTTGATTAGATTATATATTTTGATTTAGTTATAAAATTAATTAACTTGATATAAATTGAAAATTATTAATATAATAATATAAGTATATAAATATTCCGAAGTAGTATTTTATTTCCTACCAATATCTGTGTAGATTTGAATTTGTCTTGATGTGTAAAAAATAGTTATTTCAATGTGAATTGAGCAAGAATTCTAAATGTGAATAAAATTAAATTAAATAGTTGCTGGAACAAATGTATATTAATATATAATACTCGTAGATATTAATTATAAAAAAATTGTGTATGATAATTTGATAATATTTTATTTTTAACATGTATCTTGCGATGAAACATACGAGTTTAAAGTATGCAACAACGATTATGTTGGAAAACTTATTATGGTGTAAACTAAATAAATATATTAATTTGAAAATTTTAATATTTAATGGTTCCACTTATAGATTATGAAAACGCTCAAATGAGCAAGTCTTCGGTAGTATAGTGGTCAGTATCCCCGCCTGTCACGCGGGAGACCGGGGTTCGATTCCCCGCCGGAGAGGTCATTTTTATTTATTTTAATTCATTACTATTAGTTCGTTTTAGATAATTGTGATAATTACTTTTAAATGTTTTCATTCTGTTCAAGTACACTCCTGTAGTAAATAATATTACTGTTAAAATGTATAACATACTGAATTTGTGTATATTATTATTATAATACATATATATATATATATATATACATATACATATATATATATATATATATATATATATATATATATATATATATATATATATATATATATATATATATATATATATAAAAATATATACTGAAAATATTGGAGAATTTATTTTATTATTTCTATTTAATTAATCTACATGTGTTTAAAAGTTATATTGAATATTATTATTAATTGATAACAATTTTTAAGATATGCTAATAAAAATATATTTTCATTCGTACAAGTTATATTTAAAAATTACCAAAAAAATATTGCATCACATTTAATAACACATATTTATATTAAACAGGTACGAAATCTGACATATTTAATTAAATTAAAATATTCAATATTTCATTTATATATTTTATTTAAATTTAAAATATAAAGTGTATATGAAGATTTGTAGTTGCTAATAATATAGGTAAATATATGTTTTAGTTTTTTGTCAGATTAATTATATTATTGTTTTTTCAAATAAACATAGGTATAGAGAAAATATACTTCAGATATATTTATAAATGTTTCGTAAATATTTAAGGATTTTTTCTAATTAGTTTTGCAAATTGAATAGTGTTTTAATGTAATAATTTATATTTACACTTTGTATATACATTATATATATATATATATATACATATAAGTAATATACTTATATATGTATATATATATATATATATATATATATATATATATATATATGTATGTATATAAATTAATTTTTGTTGGCATATCTTAAAAATTGTTATCAATTAATAATAAAATAGTTAATATTAAATTATTATTCAATATAACTTTTAAACACATCTATTAATTCAATAGAAATAATAAAATAAATTCTATATTTTCAGTATATATATATATATATATATATATATAATATACAAGTATAGTATTTTATACATTTCAAAATAGTAATATTATTTATTATAGAAATGTACTTGAACCGAATTAAAACATTTAAAAGTAATTTTTCCAATTATCTCAAACGAACTAATAATAATGAATTAAAAATAAATAAAAATTATCTCTCCGGCGGGGAATCGAACCCCGGTCTCCCGCGTGACAGGCGGGGATACTGACCACTATACTACCGAAGATGCTTGTTGGTATGTTTTTGTATAATATTTGATTACTATAATCATATTTGTTTATTCAAATGTCTATATCACTGATGGAATTATCAGTTATATTCTTATCTAGAATAAAACTTAAAATATGTGTTTACAATTCATATGTTTCAATTTTAAATTTTATTGTAAACAGTGCCAATAATTGAATGCATTTCAATTTACATTTAAAGTGTCATTTTATAAATTTTAAAATTTCTGTTTTTGATTCTATTGAATCTTTTTTCTTCTAGTGTCTATAAATAAATTTATACAGATACAGGATCTATGCATTAATTGGTAAGAGATTTTATAAAAATTCCGTAAATCAAATTTCCACAAATTAGGGAATTATGTATAGTTTAATATTTATAAAAATAAAGTTAATATAATAAATTATGATTTTATTGGAGTTTATAATATTTATTTTGTTATGTATGTCATTGTATGTGTTTTTATCATACACAAACATACACATATACATGTGTATATAATATATATATATATATATATATATATATATATATATATATATATATATATATATATATATGAGAGTACGAATGAAACTTTTGTATTTTCTCATGTGTGAGCTTTCTGTGTGAACGTGTTAGTACTATGGTATAAGAAGAATAGACATTCGGATATTGTGATTCTAACGCTCTAACAAAAAAAAAATGTTGGATCCGTTTCAGTGGATTTATCTTTCGATATACAGCTGGTCGACTGGCCGGCAGTTCGACCGTGGCGATAGTTTATGTGGCTAATAATAATTGAAGTATGATGTATCGGTGGGCGGAGCGCCGCCCCCTCGGCAACGCGAGGGGATCTTTTGTTTCTGCGCGCGGCGTCGCCGCCTCTCGTCGGGCATTTCTTCTCGGGAAAGAACACGATGTTATCGCTCTGTTTCTTTGGAACGAAATGATTACTGTTGTCCCTTATAAAACATATTGTCGACAAGTACGTTTACATTTGTTGAATTCTTACGATTGTTCAAAGGAAATTACAATTTTTTTTATAGGATAAATCAAATATCTATGACGTTTCATCTTATAAATATGGGTGATCTTTTTTTTAAATAATAAATTTAGAAATTCGTATGACATTTAAAACTGAAACTCAATTTGTACAGTTTTGTAATATAAAATCTAGTAGATATAAATGAAATAAAAATAATTCATTCAAGTTTTATAGGAGATATTTCATATATAATTTTTGTGCTAAGTTTTACATTTAAAACCGTTTTTTAAAGAAGTCATATTATTTTGAAAATATATATAAATCGAAAATTTGTATTTGAAGAATTATATCGGTATTTCTAATTTTAAATCAGAAAATAATTCCAGTGATTTTTCTGTCAAAAAGCAAATGAGTATAAAATTATTATGTAATAAAAGAAGAGAAAAAAATATTTTTTTATCTACATGATCATATATTCGACTTATAAGTAAAATAAAATATACGATGGATCATTTTATTCACGGAATGAGACGAAACAAATTTTTAATCTGCATGTGATGAATCATGTGACAGTTTTAATTTTTCCAAATATTTCCCTGTGAAGTGTATGCACTTTTGCTACATTTTTATCTTGAGATTATCAGCAACCGTGGTTTGTTCTGCTATGCAGAAAGTCTATTATGGATTTTTGTAGCTCTTCATTAGACTGTAAATGCTTTCTCTTCAGATTTTTTTGAGACTGTGCAAATAAAAAGAAATCACAAGGTACCAGGTACGGTCAATATGGAAGATTTGACAGGTCCTCTGCTTCAATTTTTTAATCACAGACTGTACAGGTTGATTGTGTGAAGCCTTGCGTTATCATGACGAAGAATCAGTCTCCTTTCAGGAAATTCCGGGTGTTTTTCTCGTATAGCGTGGGGAAGCTTCTCATTAAGAACTTTGGTTTAGGCCTTCTTCATTTCTATTCTATAGCACGAAATTTGCTTAAGTGTTATGGAAGATTCTAGACAATTTGGTCTTGGAAAATCTGTGACAGATCCTCGTCCTTCTTTGAATCCCTTATGCCACTTGAATACGGTAGTTTTCTTCCAACATTCATCTCTATAAGCTTTACTCATTTCTTTAAGTATTTCTGAAGCACTTAAACTACGTCTAGCACAGTAACTTGATATAAATCTGTTCTTACTGTAAGTAATTCATGATATAACGACAAAACATGCATATTTACACTACAATAATTGCCGCAGGGAATAGACGTGGAATAATGAGCATGAATTACGTAAGGTAGTCCACTAAAGTTAAATAAAGTGCCTTTAGCGTTTGAACTCCGACGGTCATTTAGTATTGAAAAATAGAGTATCTTTATGATGAGCAGCTCACGATTATACCAAACATTTTGTTAAAAAGAAGAAACTATGATTGATTTTTTTTAACAAAAAAATGAAATAGAATACTGTGAATGCTAAGAAAATTTTTATCAAATATTTTCCATGAAGTGTCGAAATACCGAAAAGTTAAATGAATGAAGATTATATTATAATTATAAAAAAAGAATCAGATAGGAGACCAACTAATTTCATTGGGCATCGAACTACACAATTGAAATATAATTATTAATGATATTTCAGGAGTGTGAAAATCGAAATAATGAATAATTACTGAAATGAAAATATAAAAGCAATGTAGATAGAAAAGTTGTTATTATTTATTAATGGTTTTTGTGATTTAGATAATATGATTTATTATTGAGTTGTGAATTTAATGTATTGGCATCCATATATCTATAATAATATTTTAAAATTAATAATGTGTATGGAAAACAATTAAAAATATAATGAAAAGTAACTGCTCAAACTTTTTCATTAATAATGTATAGTTTAATTTTATAAATGGATTTATACACTAATGATGTAGAAAATTACGCTTTAAATTTTAATAAAAGGTTATGAAAAATATTATTTTTTTCTGGATACATAAAATAATAGATTTGTTAAATTTTTAATGAATTTATTTTAATTACTAATTTATGTCGTTATGTAATCCACATGTATAATGTAAACCGCACTTTTATATATATATATATATATATTAACCATAATAGAAACACTATTTAAATTTTTACTTACATTTCTATTTTGCGCTTATTTTGATTATAAGTAAGAAATAAAGAAAATCATATGAAAAAAATGATCATTATAAAACCTTATATGTTATAATTTTAGTATATTTTTTATATTAATATCTTTTTTAATAAAGAAAGTGATTGGTTTAAAATTTTCTTAAACGATTTTGACAGTGTAATAATTAACTTAAGTAAAAAATATATGAAATTAATTGATTAGTTTAAATATTCGTTTCAAGTCTATGATCTACGTCTTAAAAACAAACTTATAACTGAGCTATCTAAGATATTAGTTTAGTATTTATTTTTTATATAAAGCTGTTTTTTCCTTTTATTTACATATTCATGCCGAAGAAGAATAGTGGTATTAGTCGAAATAACATGTGAGCTATTCCTACAAAACTTATCGTACACTGTACTATTATGTAGAAAAATTATTAAAAAATAGAATTTAATTAAAAGAATAATTCAGTTAATAAATTAGCGACAATATTTGATTTTTAGAAATAAAAAATTGAGCAGTTCTTTTGAAAAAATACTTTTTTGATTTTGTGTATCATCGATATGTGAATGTTATATGAGCATATATATATATATATATATATATATATATATATATATATATATTCCTTGTCTTGGTGTTCGTTCTTTTGGATCACTTTAGTTTCTATTTTTTATTAGTTTTTGCATGTATATTGCTTTTTGTTTGGAAAACATTACACGAATTTATTATATGGATACAAATAGGCATTCAAATATATATATATATATATATATATATATATATATATATATATATATATATATATATGTATATATATGAGTGTGTGTGTGTGTAAAGCAAAGAATTCAAAAAATTTTCTTAGAATAAAACTCCTTAATAAATTAATAAATTATGTATACAAATATATATATATATATATATATATATATATATATATATTATTGAACTCGGTTATAACGAGCACTGTAAGATTGATTACAGATCTTTGAATTTTTGTCTAATTAAATATAGCAACGCAGGTCGTTTGTACATTCTCATGTTTAATGTTAAAAAATTACAGTTATATTGAGAGCGAGTAATGGCAGATTCATATTCTTCTAATTTTGTAATTTAAAAATTATCTCCAATAATATTTGGAAATTATCTCCAATTAAACAAGGAATAACTTTATATATATATATATATATATATATATATATATATATATAGTATATGTATAATTCGAATACCAAATTTACTTTCAGTAATAAATCTGTCACTTAATCGAAAAATTTAAAATTTTTTCTAACCAAAAATTTTGAATAATTTATTATTTTGGATGTTTAATAATTGAAATTGCAATTGTGATGCTATCATTCGTATAGCACTATGGTATAGAGTTTTTTAATAATGTTCATGTACTTTACCTCTTGCAGTAGATAACATCGACATAGAAACACGAATTAATAAAAATGAAAAAAGAATAATTATGGAATATTTTTGATTAAAAACATGTTCTATAGCTTGTAGGTGGAATGAAAAATTAAATTGCGAAAGTGAATTTAGCCATAGTGCCAAAATCATATAATAACCAAAGTTGATTGATATATTAGTGAAATGAGCTTATTATAAAAATATATTTTGTATGAAAATATGTACGAATCAAAATTTATCCTAATATTTGTTTACTACAACCGAATTCGACTCATATTTGAATGAAATCTTCAAAACTTTCAAATTAAAATATAAAAATGTTCAAATAATTATTCAAAACAATAATAAAATATAGTGAATTTATTCGCTAAGCTCCATTATTGTGAAATACTTATATTTGATTTAATATTTTTTTTATGCATTTTCTTTTTAATTTTTGATTGCCTGACAATTTTTTTCCATCCATTTTATATTGATAATATATATCCATTACACAAGTCAAAAGATATATTCTCATATACAGTTTTAAAAGTAATGTATATTACTTGGCGAAATATGGAGAACCTGTCACAATGTACGGTTATGTTAATTGAGGAAAACTAGTTATATTCCGAACCAGAATAAGTTTTCAATAATGTATCATGCTGGTTAGTAGCAAGACGGTTGGATATTAATAACTGTTCACTTTAAATTACTTATCGATCATAAAATGTAATTGCAAATATAAAACTATAATGGGTTTGATAAATGAGTATTTTTTTAAAAAAAATCATTTTTTCCTTACATTATAATTTTTTTTAATTTTTTGCATATTGTTTTATTTTATGTTGTTGTTTTATACAAAGATATGTCAAAATACTCGTGTGATAAATGTTTAAAGACCATTAACTAAGAAAAAATAAAAATAAGAAATGGTCGTTAAGAAAATATTTTATATTAAGAAATATGTACTTTATTAACTCAAAGTTAAAAAATTTTAAAGGGCAAGCTGATTATGTTTACTCGATATATAAAACTTTTTTGTCATTTCTGTAAGAATTTGTCTTTCAGTGAGTTTGCAAACTATGTATTAGCAGTAAAAAAATTAGAACTCTTAGCTCTTTGAAACCTGACGTGGATCTAGGAATCCATTGATGTTTTTCAAAGAAATTATGGTTTCAGAGCGTTATCTTTTGAATGATATATTTAAAGGTCATTAATATCTTTTTAATAAAACTAAATTTATTAACACTCTTTCATTAAAAAAAATACGGTCGTCCAAAAATCAGAAAAAATCGTTTTTTTCACTTAAAAACCTGTAAAAATTGTGAATTTGAGAATTGGGTTGAACAATATTTTTTCCAAAAGTTCTTCATTCAAAGAAAACGTATAAAAAGTTCGAGACTACGTCCAGGTACAAGATGTAACCGATATGAAACCGTTTTGTGAAAACTTTATTTAAAAATTTTCACACCAAATGCTAAAGTTATTTCTGCAAATTTTCAATTATAATCAACTTTTCCGCTTCCAATTATATATTTCCAATCAAGAGATTTATGTTTCCCCAAATATTATCAAAGATTTTCCACGATATATCACATAAATGTGAAATTTCTAATTGCCAATCTGAATTAACATATTTTTCTTGTAATCTACAAATTTGCAATTTTTATTTTGTTTAAGACAAAAGAATGTCCAAATAATCAAAAAATATTTGTTAAAAATTTTTAACACCTTTTTTTCCCTCCCAGCTCCAAAGTGTTAAATACTTTTCAAATTTTATTTCATTTTTATTTGTTTTGAAGTAAATTAATTTTTAAAATAAGTTTTGAAATCATAAGATAAATAATTGATGGATTAATAAGGGTTAATATATTGATTTCTTGTTTTTTGAATGAAAACAATATTTTACAAGAAGAATAATATTTTTAATAATAATAATATTTTTATTAATATATATATATATATATATATATATATATATATATATATATAATGGTTTTGTTAAAACACTCAAGTATTTTTTAAAGCAGTATCATTATTTTCTGAGATTGAATACTAATTTTGATAATTATTCAATATTTTATACACGAAGCCTCCTGTACAGTTCACATGTATTTAATAAAAATTATTTTTTTTAAATATTCATATTCGGCTATAATTAGATTTGAGTATGAAGCGAATTAACAACAAATAAATCAATTTTACATAAAAAATAAAATATTCTTTACATAATAATATTATTAAGATGTTATCTACAATTTTTATCCATTCTATGAAATTGTGCACGTAAATATGAAACTTGATATAAATTGGAACGATCTTGATAATAAAATAGTTAATTAAAATTAATTGTAATTAACGGTTGCACTGTAATTATTCAGTTAGTGTAAAAATAATACCGAATAATATAAATGCATTCTGAGTTGAATACGACATATGTTTCCATATAATGGAGTAAAAATGACATACGGGATTTTATTTTAAATATATTTATACACTTATTAGAATCATAAACATTAAAAATGAATAAATGTATATTTTTTAATACGATAATTATATCTATGAATCGTTATATTCTAATTAAAGTATGAGAAACTTTTTTAATGCGTTTTAATTTATTATATATATATATATATATATATATATATATATATATATATATATATAATAAATAAAAACAAAGATGAAATAATTTAAAAATGAGTTCCTTGTTGTATAAGAGAAAAAAAATGTACAGTATACAAATTCTTAATTATTATTTGCTTTGAATTGAAATGATTTTCATATTGCATTAATAATGGAAAAATGTATCGGTAATTGATAGTTTGTTAGTGAGATGTGTAATACATGTGAACGTTGTAAGAATGATTCAAAGATATATCCTGTGCAACTTGCGGCGAGTTGCAGACCTTTCAAACGCCCTGTACTAAATGATTTCAGTATCAAGATAAACAATTTATTATGGAGGCATCGTACACGATCTTTTAATAAGTACCAAGGCAATCAGCCAAGCGTGGAGCAGCATCGTCTTGAACGCGTATGTCACGACGAAAACACCAAATCATGATCTGTCTAAAGCACAATTGGACTTGTGTTTTATTAAATTTCAAAATATTTTCGTTTGCTCCAACACGAACGAGCAATCCTCTTTTTGTATCGATATATCGAGTTTTATGATCATTCAGTCGTCGTTTTAAAAGTAATAGAACTGTATATTTTTTTAACAGTTGAGATAACTATTGATCGTTTTAATCAATTTGTCATTTTTATAATTACTTTATTATTTTAATGGGTACGAATTTTGATTTTCAATATTTTTAATTTTATTTATATTTTATTATATTGTTTTTTTATGTAAACTTTTGAAAAAACAATCATAAATTTGTAGAAATAAGTTTAAATATATTATAAACCAGTTGGTAAAATATTTATATATATATATATATGCATGGTGAGGTTGTAAATGAATATTATTGTTGGATATGGCATTAAGTTCAAGTTTAAGATTTCATTATTTTATTTTAGTACTAAGGGTTTTTTTCTATGATTTATAAAGTTTATTTATATTATTTATAGAATTTAATGAATATTATAGAATAAATAGAGTGCATTTAAATAAAATTGTATGTTGCAAATGAAACTGAAGTTTTGGATCGTGAAAGGTTTATCTTGATTACATAAAAGTACAGTTGTAGTTAATTTGATATAAGAAAAAAATCAAAAACAGTATTCTAATCTGTTGTAAAATATGATTTTATATAAATAACGTGATTTATAGTTGAATATAGCATTATTCGAATGATTCTAATAACTTATGTTTATATGAGCTTCATCACTTAGAAACAGTTAATTTTTTAAATAAAACTTTTATTTTTTTTCCCTTAAAAAACTATAATTTCTTATTTACTTGAATGGATTATGAATTTTCCAAAATGTAATTAAACTGACACGTTCAATGTACTAAATGAAATGTTTGGAATATAATTAATTCAATATTCAAAAGAGCGTATTATGAATGAAATATGATAAATTGATTATTTTTAATTCATTATTGAATTTAGGAAACGATTATGAAATAATAATGAGTTAATTGAAATTTAGTAGTCTTTTAAATATTTGTCTATAAGTTCACCTGTGTTCTACTGCAGTTACGGTTACGTATTTATATAAATTGTATTGTCTTTATTAAACATTTTGATTATTTTTTGGGACCAATTTATATAAATCGAATAAAAACTTTTTACTTCATATCAGAGTTGAAAACATATTTTTTATTTATAAATATTTATTATCTTTCAAGTGATAAGAAGAACATTGTAAGATATTTTTAGGTGAAATATAAATATCATTTTTACATATGTATATATATATATATATATATATATATATATATATATATTTATATATGTATATATTTATATATATATATATGTATGTATATATATATATGTATAATATATGTATGAATGTATATATATATATATATATATATATATATATATGTATATATATATATATATATATATATATATATCCATATCAAATAATGTTATTAAGCTTCTAATAATACTAAATAAATTATATTTTATTTAGAATTTTAGTTCATTTTAATACTAAAATACAATTGAATTAAAGTACTGAATAAAAACATGCTTTTTTAATTTTTGCAAAATTTTTTAATACTTTTACATATATATATATATATATATATATATATATATATATATATATATATACTTATACACGCACACACAATTATTTCTGTATAATTTTACAAATGTATGTAGGTGTACTCACGATTGAATGTATGTATATATAAATAAAATTCAACATGGCCGTAGAAAAAAATATCGAATAGGCTGGAATCCTTTAATTTTTTTATATAAATGTATTTCTTTTTGTGTTGTATAGTAAATGCGGGAGACTGCATGCGTCGACTTTAATTAAAATGTACGTGCTGTGCAGGATGCGCAGAGCGGTGTGACGAATCATGTCCAGAGAGACGTGTGTTCGACGATGACATGCGTGACGGACTTCCTTTAATTAGTCAATCGCTATGCACAGTCGTGTCCAGACGTGACAATTGTCACTAGTCCGACGCCATCACCAACTTAATCAAACGACGCCGTTTGTTTATGTCTCATTGTTTTCAATACTTTATAACTTTTTTATATATTAAGTATGTGACTCAATAAATTTATAAAAGAACAGCTCACATATATAAATTAAAATACGTATATATACATACACATATATATATATATATATATATACACACATAAATTCATATATTGTTATTAACACTTTGGTCGCTACGCTGTTCATCAGCAGATTTCTAAAAACTAAACTATTCAATTAATTGACACGAGAAAGTAATTAATTAAATAACTTTATTATTTGAGAGATACATTTTGAAAAAATATTTGATATATTACAATTAACAAGCTGATGGTAAAAATTTACAATTAATCTAGGAGGTTACAAGATATTTGCACATTTATGTGTAATTATATTTGTTTCTTTCCTTTGAAAAAAATGAAATAATTGATCAATAAAATAGAGATTAAGGAATTTTGTCTATATTAGTTGTTAATTTCAACTCGGTATTTATTATATATGTATGTATATATATATATATATATATATATATATATATATATATATAATTGTATATGTCTGTGTATATCCACAAGATGTTTGTAATATTTCACTAAATATTTTTAGTTTCCGAAAGATTCTTTTAATATATTTCAGTATTTGAAGAATATAATGTGATGTATAATTAGTTAAATTCTCTAAATAAGTATTATTTAAAAAAAGATTAGGTATGAATTTCGTTTATATATATATATATATATATATATATATATATATATATATATATATATATATATATATATATATATATATATATATGTGTGTGTGGGTTTGTGTGCGCTGATTTGCTGTTAATGAATAAAAAATAATCGCTAGCTAAGTATCTAGTATCGTGTTATAGAACCATGAGAATATTACTGTAATTGCCGGTATCTAGTTTCATGTAAGATCTTAATAATCTTTGAATATCGCGCAAACCACTTATCAATTTAAACTATGCAGGCTTAAAAAAATAATTAGAGGCATAAACGTCGTCTCTGCTGTTATAATTATTTTATAATTTTTTCGACGAGAAATTATTCTCAATCTAAATAGAAATATTAACACGTTTCATGGACCAGAAAATTATATTACAAGAGTTCGTGTTGAAATTAGATTAGAGAATAGAATACAAAACTATATTGTTAACGATTTTCAATAGTCAACGGAAATATTATGATTGATCGTTGTGCATTAGTTATATTTATTTCGTAAAAGAGTAGAGGATATGTGAAGAAGTAGAGTTTTTAAAGAAATTACAAAATGATTCAGATAATTGTTTTAATACCTTTGAACCAATATATCGACTTTTACAGATTTGTTGAGTTACATTATCAGTTGGTATACAGAATTTTTTAAAAAGATAAAATAATTATACAAATAATAGTATTTATAACGGTCAGGTATTTTATTAAATATTAGAAAATGGAATATTTGTTTTTCTAAAAAAAATAACCTTTTGAATTCGAATGACATTGTGGAATTAAAAGTTTATGTAGAGCTCTACGGTGGAAAATTAAAATTGTGTAAATAAAGTAATGGTTACATATGACTGACTTATTAATGGTAGATTTATTGATCAGATAAGAAAATACTTTTTTAAATCGGAATTTCAGTAGTGAATTTAAACATAGATACACGGATGTGTCTTAAGTGTCATAAGAATTTCAAAAGTTTTATTATTGTTATTGTATTTATTGTTAAATTAACATAAAAAATATTTTTAAAATACCAGGTACTAAAAATATCTGCTTACGAATAAAAATAACTGGTGTAAATTCATCCCTGTAAAGCTTTTCTGAAGTTATCAAATCTTTTATTGATATTGATATATATATATATATATATATATATATATATATATATATTGTGTTAGAATGTAAATGAAAAAGATTATGATAATTTAAATTCAGCAAAATTTTCAGAATAATATTTAATTATTTTTCTTCAGTTTAATAAAGTGTTCTACACTACCTTTTTTCTAATGAAAACATCTCATTAACAATTCTCAATCCATTCAGTACTAAAATCAATTTAAATTTTTGGATCTATTTAATTAAGTTTTCAATAACACACGTGTAAAATTAAAATCAACTAGACAACTTCTCTCAAGTTCTATAAAAATACCTATTTCTTATTACAAAAAAATCTTATATTAATTTTACAAAAAAAAAAATGCCAAAACATAAAACCCTTCCACATGAGTGAATAATCGGCAAACCGCTTACGTTTCTATGCGAATAGTAGTTGTTGATGTTCCGCTACTTACTGATCGCGTCGAACGTTTCGTTGTTGCAGAGGTGTTAAATAAGCCGAATTCCTAGAGGGCACAGGTCGAGTATCCGTCATTCATCATCTTATTTATATGGTCTAATAATAAAAGGCACCGACAGTTGTACTGCGTTGTTTGTTGGAAGACAAGTTTTTAACAATATGCATATAAACTAAAATTATTCTAATCTCGAATTTCTATTATAGTTTCGTTTTTAGTACAGTGTTGTTGGTACCAAGATAAATATTTTTTTAAGACTTGTACAACTCAATTTATTTTTATGTATTAATTTGCACAACTCATTTAACGGCTTCGACTGTGTAATTTAGCAACAATATGATCAAATTTGTTAATATCTATATAAATTAATTTATTACTTCCCTAGTGAGCCTCAACCTCACATGAATCGTATCAGGAACATATAAATTTACCTTATATAAACCATATATAGTTTATATAAAGTGAGATGAGGGTTATTATATAATTTATTTTCAAATATTTCAAATCAAATTATCTTCCCGTAACGACATTATGTTTTAGTAGAAGAATGTTTAACACAGATTCGAAAACATTTTGTAACAGTAACTTTTTCGATACCAGAGTGGAGGAGATTTGTGTAAACATTTTTTAAAAAAATTATAATCTTTAGGGTTCTGTGAGTCACCAAAGTTTGAAAATCACTGTTCTAAAAACATTTTACAGATGCGTAATTGATTTCCATTGACTGGAATTTTATTATTTTTTTTTTGTTAATAAATAATGCAAATAGATTTTTTTATACTTGATATATTTACATAAATAATATCTGAGTTATAAAACAAAATTTATTTGGAATCCGTTAGATGAACTACATTTGAATAAGTGACTTAGTAAACGGGTGGAAATATTTTTGAATTTTTTTAGATATGAATTTTATTTAAAGTAAGAGTGACTTTGTTTAAGATCACATGACGATAAAAAGCTGTATAATCAATTACTATAGATCTATATATTTTTTAACAATTTTTATTAAGACTTCTTTACTATTACTAATGACTAGTCTGATTGAATGCCATTTTTTAATTTATTAATTTGGAAGTTGGTTGTTATATACATAATTTAATAATTGAAGATCGGGTTTTTTAAAAAAATATTTAACATGAGAATAGAGTGAAACTGTTAGATTTATATGAATGACTAATATATTAGTCATTGAAATGGCATATGAAACATCTTTCTCTATTATGAATGTGTTTTTCTAATGTATTATATAGTTTATTATAAATTCGTGAGTTTTTATCTAAGACCTGAATAGTATTTACTAAAATAAATCTTTCCGGCAACATTTCAGAAAACTACATGAATTTAAAAATCTTAAAATCTTCATGCAAAATATTCAGTAGAGGTTTAATATATATTTTCAAAAATTGTGATTATTATGTGATTATCGAATTAAACTGATAACCAATGAGTAATTAATATGAATTTGACATAATAAAATACACCGGAGCTTCTATTTATGAGCTATATTAAGAATAACTTTTTACTATATTCAGGTTTAAATTAAATTTAATATTTTTATTTAATTAAAATAAGCCAAATATTATAAAAATTATATTAATTGGAATATCATGAAAAAGATGATTACAAAAATAGTAGGTTAGGCAGTATGATTACTGAATGAATTGGAGAAGAAGAAAACGTTATAATGACCATTTTGTATAATATTACTACGAGGACATTTTTAAAATTAACAAAGATTTTAGTAATGTGCATAAAATCTAAATGAAAAATTAAAAAATTAAGAAACGAGTAATCTATAATACTTAAATTAATAAAGGAAAAAATAATTTAACAATTATTTTACTGTTTAATAAAATAGTGTAATTCTGATAAAGTTGTATTTTTGGAAAATAAACCATAAAGTGAAATATATATATATATATATATATATATATATATATATATATATATATATATATATATATATATTATATAGTTTATTATAAATTCGTGAGTTTTTATTTAAGACCTGAATAGTTTTTAGTAAAATAAATCTTTTCGGCAACATTTCAGAAAACTATCTGAATTTAAACATCTTAGAATCTTCAAGCGAAATATTCATATATATATATATATATATATATATATATAATTGTTGTAAAACTGATGTATAAGTAATAGGTAATTTCCGATTAAGTGTTCGACAAACTAACAATAAATAAATAAATATCCGGAACAATATTGTAGGGAAAAAGTATTTTTAAGATATTATTTCTTCACTATTTTTTTTCTTAAATTCAATTCATAAATTGTATTTATATTATTCCTTACAGTACAAATGACTGTAAATCAATCCACATGACAGATTAATATGTACTGTTATAAACATGCCTAAGATGTATTTGACTATGTATTAAAACATATACACATCCCATTCATTCATACATACATATATAATATATATATATGTATTAGTGTGTGTAAATTTGTGTACATATTTATTGGTAGGCGTATTTAGACTTGTCACAAGACGGATAGTGACAATTTGCATCTAATTTTATTAATCAGTAAAATCGTATATATTTACAGATCTCAACTGAACGTAATTCATATCAAAAATTAATATTCTTATATCTATTTTATTATTTGTTCGTTCATGGGCATGACATAATGTATAATAATTACTTGTCAAAACAGCGCTGCGATTGGATTTTATGAAATTATCATTTTGATGTGGGCATTTCACACTCGAGCGTTTGTCGGCGGATTCGTTGGAGATGTCTTTTAATAAAGCTGTCGCGGCTCAGCTCGCGCACAGCAGTGTCTGGCGCGGCTCTCGCACACCAAAGAGCATAACGCTGCACACCCCCTTGTGTGCTTGGGTCGGAACACCTGTGTCTTACAGAGATGGATTTAATTGAAATAATGTATATATGTACATATATATATATATATATATATATATATATATATCATGCAAAGATTGATTTTTTTTTATTTCTTTATATGCTTTGTTTGATATTATTTTATATTTATTTGACATCATAATTATCCACTTTAAGATAATTTCTGATTTTTTTAATGTTTCCAAACAAAAATATTAAAATTTAATGTTTAATTACCAAAGAATTATTTTTTTTGATATTGTTGTGCTGTCTTACGTTTTGGCAAAACATGAAATGTAATAATAAAAAATTAGGGAGGGTTCTTGAATTTTGAGATGTTTTTAAGTATATACATACATATATATATATATATATATATAAAACAAATATCTGATTTTAATAATGGTCTTAAATTCAAAATATTTTCTTAGTTCAACTCGTTATATTTCAGTTCGCATCTATAAATTCTTTTATGACGTGCCCTAAAAAGCTTGAAGATGTACTTCTCAAACAACAAACTCATTTAATTGTACTTTGTACATGATTTAATAAAACTGCAAGTAATTCTGTGTATAAAATATAATTAATTTGAATATAAATGTGAACGGTTTTATGATTTTTTGTTAAAACAGCCGGATGTAATTAAAAATTCATTCTGCAGGTAAATATAATTTCAAGAATCAAACTTTTTATTTTGAAATGCTCCTCTAAAGTTACCGACAATGTGGGTTATATATATATATATATATATATATATATATAATTAATATAAAAGGGGTATTTAAATGATTAACATGATGAGGTCTTCATTAATGTGTAATGAGTTGGAATTTACATAAACATTAGTTGATATAAAAAAAATTAATGTTCAATTAAGTTGTTATAGTAATGTTTTAAGATCTATATATATATATATATATATATATATATATATATATAAATTTATTTTCAAATATTTCAAATTAAATTGTCCAATTATATTTATAGTAATCATTATTTTCGTTTTATGCATATTATTTCTCGTTATTTACAATAAATGATCCAATAAAATTCTAAATGCTACTAGTTCATTAATTCATCTTTTCTTTGAGATTTAATATTGAATTTCAGTTTATTATTAATAATAATAATAATATATATATATATATATATATATGTACCCTAATTTCAAATATATAAATATTTTAAATGATATTATTACGTACGAAATCTAATATTTTAATATAAAATGAATTCGTTACATTATAAAAGTAGCTATTATTTCAGAGTGAAAAAATCTAAGTTTATTGTGGATAGAAATTCACTCAATACGTTTCTGGCCGTTGAGTTTGCCTCATACAATAATAAAGTCATCATCTTTGGTTCGGGTGTGGTGCATAGTGTCAGTTCGCGACGAGAGCGCCATGATTTATGGGGCGGAGCGCCGACGGGGGGCCGCGGCAGCGCCCTGTGAGATCACAGGATTTAATTTCCACACACATCCATCTATTTGGCTGATATGAATACGCACAAACTATATACAAGTCGTAGTGTGAAACTCGTTACATCATTCGAGTCATTTGAAATAGATACGAAAGATCGGTTTAATCAGTTCATGATTTACCGATGGAATAATTTTACGTGAAAATGTTGTACGCCTCCATCACCTTTACACTCAAACACTTAATGTTTTGTAGATTTATTTACAAGTGCATATGTCATTTTCAGTACTGGTTTATTAAATTTATATCTTTGTACACTATATATATATATATATATATATATATATATATATATATATATATATATATATATTTGTGTGTATGTTTGTTTCTGTTTGTAGGTGTCTGCCTGAGAATTAAAATCATTATTATAAAATGTAATAAATAATATGATATTAAAAATTTCGCTCTTCTTTACTTTTTGATTCTGGTTTAGGATATAGAATTAGGCGCAATTCATTAAATTATAAAATACAATATGTATTTTATAGCTTAATCAATAATATTTAAAAAATATCATAAATTGCAGTTTGTCGACTGCTTGTCGAGTGTTTTCAAATAATGTTTTTTCTCGAAATCTATGCAAAATAATAATTTGTAAGGGATGATTTTTTCTCACTATCTAACGATTTTTTTTCATTTGTCGTTATGAAGAAATGTTCCTCTGTAAAAGGTATTGATATGTTCATGTTTTCGATATACTTTAAGAAAATTGAAAAAACAAACTGTTTGTTTTAACATTTAAAGATTTTCAGTAGATAATTACTTATTATATCAAAAATATCATTGGTATAAGAAGAATATTGTTCTATTATCAAATTTATAATAACATTGTATATTGTTTACTACTATGTTTTAAGAATTTAGTTTTATGACAAAACTATGTCAAGATGATATAAAATTGTACTACTTTTGTATTTATTTTTAGCAATAAGTTTTTCTTTTTATTTTTTTAAAAATAATTTCTGCTCAAAATCTTCTTCTACAAATCAAATAAAAGTTAATTTTATAAGCTAGAAAGAATTTGGTATTATTAGGTTTTAACAAAGTTTGCATACTACGGACTCAAGTAATAGATATGTAATTTTATTGTTTTAAATAATATTTGACATATGTATATTGTTATTTGTGCGGGTTCTCTTTAATAAGCATTATTTAACGTTGTGAATATTATAAAAAACATTTTTTGTAGTTAAACGAACATTCGTGTACTGAAATGTTATGTTTTTACTATGTACATATATATATATATATATATATATATATATATATATATATATATATATATATGTCATTTAATAGAACATCTTAATTAACCATTGGCGTATAATAATGTATTTACATTTATGTAAGCAAATAATAAAATGACTTGCATCTATTTATCTTTTATGCATCAGTTTATATTTATTTGTTAGCAAAATGTTTACTTTTAGTTAACGGAAATAAACACAGGAAATAAGTATACACATATGCAGGAAAACATTAACTAATTTTTTGACTTGTAAATTAATTTCAGTTAATTATTTCAGTATATATGTATATATATATATATATATATATATATATATACATACACTCATTTATACATATATCTATCTATCTATCTATATATATATATATATATATATATATACATATCTATATATATATACATGTATAATATATATATATATATATATATATATATATATAATAAATAAAATGAATCAAAATAAAATAAAGTTTATCGATAATCATTGGTACATAAGATTCTATGTACTGAGTACATAGAATCTGAACAAGTTTAAATGGATTTCTAAGGGAATAATGCAGTGTTTGGCACTACCTTAGCCGTGAGGTACTTAAAGTGCAATTTGACCAAGCTAATGATAGTAAAACTAGTAGAAACTAACCTAACTACTTAATTTATTTTGATGTTATCCAAATTTTATTTTTTGTATATATATATATATATATATATATATATATATATATATATATATATATATATATAGCTGTATATTAATTTCCGACAGGTTATAGTAAGGTAGGTTATTTCAATGTAATGTGTAATAAAGAAAAAAATACATTTTTTTATGAAAAAGTACCGGTTTTAAATATAAAACACAAATATATTTCTGTAATGTTTATATATATTCATGGATAAGTAGTCGAGAATAATACACTGGCAGACATTATTACTTGTGTATACTGATAATATGTCCTTTCAACACATCATAGAAATATTATAAAAGGCGTATTATTTGTAGGTTTTAAGGTCTATAAGTAATCACATCCGTGCGTTTAAGTGCGCAAAATATACACGGTCACAAATTGACATGCTAATAGAACCAATAATCGTGCGCGTTCCAGTTCTCCCATTACGAAACAAAACAAATGAATTCGGCGCGCCTGCGGCTCCGCTCTGCGATTAAGTACGCGAATTAGCGGGAAAATGAAACGGGTCGACTTACACACGCGTCAGTTTACGCATGAGTTTTACACGCACCACGCAACATATACAATAAGTTACTGGACGTGCAGTTTTGCCCAATGAATTGAAAACATAAACAAATTCATAATGGTTGCGGTTTCGGTAACTGATCTTACAAATGGGAACTAATGAACGTCTTTCCCACATAAAACATGTACTCATTTTATATATATATATATATATATATATATATATATATATATATATACACTCGTAAGAAGTATGTACGGTTTTATGGAAGGACGAAACGTTAAAGAATTTCATTTAAAGAAATATTCAATGAATAAATCATATGCTTTGTTACGATTCATAAAACAATATACAAGTAAAACAATATTTATATATGCATATATATATATATATATATATATGTATATATATATATATATATGTATATATATATATATATATATATATATATATGTATATGAGTGCAAAAATGCAAAATATAGGTAAACGTATAATACAATTAACTAAAATGCATGTAGAAAAAAGCGAGGATAATTATATTCTTAGTAAGTTCATTTTATGATTTATGGATTTTTATTTTTAACACGACAAAAATTGATTTTCTATTTACACTCACTCAACTATTGTTTCTTTACTTATCTTCTGGCATTAGTTTCATAATTTATTTAAAACGCATGAAATGTATTTTTATAGATGTACTTTAAACGATAATTTTAAAATCACTGCTTTGTGTTTGAACAGTTACTGCATAAATAATTATATATTTAAGTATTGACAGTAGTTAAATTTAATTTCAGTCATGACAAACAAATATATATATATATATATATATATATATATATATATATATGTATATGTATATAAACTGAAATATTTTTAAATGTCATCCTTTTTTTTGTTTATGCTTTGTGGAAAAGGAATTTTGGAAAATTGATATATTTATTGTTATAATTGAAATATTCATTGTATATTACTTATAATATAAATTTTATCAATTGAAATTAGAGTATATTAATAATAAAATGAGTTAATAAGCATGTAAATATTTTTTAAAGTAGAAAAATATTTTGAATATATTTTTACATAATAAAATTATTTGTCGACGAAATCAATTTCAATTGATATAAAAATATATAATAGAGCGAAAGTAATTATATTTTCTGTAAAAAGAGAAAATTTCATGAAAAATTAACAATTTTTTTATTTTCATCTCTATTTTTTTATTCTTCAAATTTTTTTTATTGATTAAATAAGAGACCATAATTTAACATTTATAATAAATATGGACATTTTAGAAAATGGGATAAATTATAAAATCTAGAAAACTTTTTTATACCTTCATAGTAATTAAAATTATCAATTATTAATTACTGAATATTTTTGACAAGAAAAAAAATTATTGTTTGTGTGAAAGTAAGAAAAATATTTGTGACAGAGACTTTAACTACAGTATAAAAAATATGTTTATGTTTATTGTTTTCATTCTGAGACAACTGACAGAAAAGGAACAAGTACTTTTTTTATTAATTTGTTATTCTGGAATTAATTATTTACCTTTAACGATCGAATCTTATCTCCAATACTAGTGTCATACTTTTTATTCACTTATAAACAACTGGTAAGAATGTATTAAATGATTTCTAACAACAAATGTATTGAAATTACATGTGGAAATGTTATAAAAAATTAAGAAAAAAGCATTTAAAAATATAGGTAAATATTATTTTTTGTTGCATGGAATTAGTAAACTCTCTTTTTTCACAGACCAAAAATCATAAAGAAAAATATTGTATTTAATAAAAGTATGTATATTAAATTCATATCTCTTATTAGAAAATGAAATTATTGATACACGTTACGGTTTATATAGATTTGGACACTAAATAAATAATGTGTAAAATATATTGAGATATCGATTTTAAAATCAATGTAATGGTATTGAATATTTAGACTGAAGTGTGTATCCAGGTATAAATGATGTAACACCTCGGTTGATGTATTATATAATAGTGTAAATTGTATAGATTTGTGTCAGAAGTAAGTAAATAGTAGACGTCCGTCAGCGTACTGAGGTATGATTCTTTCTTAGTTATAATTTTGTAAATAAAATTTGTTTAATATATTAAAGTATATTTAGTAAGATTAGAATTATTTGCATGTTGGTTTGTGTATTTTGAATATATTTCATTTTTTTAAAAAAAAATTATATATATTGTTGTAGATGTACTTTAGAGGTTAATTTTAAAATAACTGTTTTATTTTTGAACATTTATTGCATAAATAGTAATATTTAAGTATTAGTGGAGTTAAATTTAATTTCCATTGTCATGTATAAAAAAAAATTAAAATTATTTCAAATGTCATTCTTTTTTTGTTTATGTTTTGTGGAAAAGGCATTTTGGTGAATTGATATATTTATTGTTATAATTGAATTTTTATTATATATTACTAATAATATATATTTTATGAATTTAAATTGCAGTATATTAATAATGAAGCGAGTAAATATGACTGCTAATATTTTTTAAAGAAGAAAAATGTTTCAAATATGTTTTTTAATAATAAAATTATTTCTGACAACGAAATCAAATTCAATTGATGTCAAAATATATAATAGAGCCCAAGTAATTATATTTTATGTAAAAAGAGAAAATTTCACGAAAAGTTAACTATTTATTTTATTTTCTTTTCTATATTTTTATTTATTGAATATAAAGTCGATAATTAAACATTTATAATAAATATGGACAATTTATGATTTGGCATAAATTATACATTCTAGAATTTTTTTTTTAAATATGAAAACCAAGAAACTAGGCCTTTTTGTGATATTTATTAATTTATTTTCTAATTATTACTATTTTATAAACGACTTTTTCAATTTTCTGCAAACTACATTTTTTTCTGATTATATCAATTTTTTTTTAATCTTAGATCTCTGATGATGATATCAACGTCATAGCTATCAAAAAAATGTTAAAAAACATTAAGAAAAAACATTTAAAAATAAATCGAGAAAAATATTATGTTTTGCATGAAATTCATAAACTCTCCTTTTTATTTAACAGACAAAAAAGATAAAGAAAAATATTGTATTTAATAAAAGTATCTACACTTAACTCATACCTTTTACAAGAAAATTAAATTGACAGACGTAACTGTTTATATAGATTTTTGACACTAAATAAGTAATAATATGTGTAAAATACATTAAGATATCTATTTTAAAATCAATGTAGTTGTATTGAATAGTTAAACTGATGCGCATAGAGGTATAAATAATGTAACACCTCAGTTGATACATTATATAATATTGTAAAATGTATACATTTGTCTCTGAAGTAGGTAGATAGTAGACGTCCGTCAGTGTACAGAGGTATGATTCTTTCTTAGTTATAATTTTGTAAATAAAATTTGTTTAATATATTAAAGTATATTTAGAATTATTTCTATGTTGGTTTGTGTATCTTAAATATATTTCATTTTTTTTAAAAAAATGAAATGTATTGTTATAGATGTACTTTAGAGGTTAATTTTAAAATAATTTTTTATTTTTAAACAGTTATTGTATGAATAGTTATATATTTAAGTATTGTTAGAGTAAAATTTAATTTCCATCGTTATGTGTAAAAAAAATTAAAATTATTTTAAATGTCATCCTTTTTTTGTTTATGTTTTGTGGAAAAATCATTTGTGGTGAATTGATATATTTATTGTTATAATTGAAATATTTATTATATATTAGTAATAATATAAATTTTATGAATTTAAATTTGAGTATATTAATAGTGAAGCGAGTGAATATGACTGTTAATATTTTTTAAAGAAGAAAAATGTTTTAAATATATTTTTCAAAAATAAAATTTCTTTTGACAACGAAATCAAATTCAATTGATGTAAAAATATATAATCGAGTCCAAATAATTATATTTTTTGTGAAAAGGGAAAATTTTAAGAAAAATTAACTATTTCTTTTATTTTCTTCTCTATTTTTTTATTTACTGAATAAAAAGTCGATAATTTAACATTTATAATAAATATAGATAATTTATGAATTGGCATAAATTATACATTCTAGAATTTTTTTTAAAAATATGAAAACCTAAAAACTAGGTCTTTTTGTGATATATATTAATTTATTTTCTAATTATTACTATTTTATAAACGACTTTTTCAATTTTCTACAAACTACATTTTTTTCTGATTATATCAATTTTTTTTAATCTTAGATCTCTGATGGTGATATCACCATCATAGCTATCAAAAAAATGTTAAAATACATTAAGAAAAAACATTTAAAAATAATACGAGAAAAATATTATTTGTTTTGCATGAAATTAATAAACACACCTTCATATTTAATAGACAAAAAACAAAAAAAAATTGTATTTAATAAAAGTATGTACATTTAACTCGTACGTTTTACAAGAAAATTAAATTATTGACACACGTAACTGTTTATATAGATTTTTGACACTAAATAAGTTATATGTGAAAATACATTAAGATATCTATTTTAAAATCAATGTAGTTGTATTGAATAGTTAGACCGATGTGCATAGAGGTATAAATAATGTAACACCTCGGTTGATATGTTGCATAATATTGTAAAATATGTACATTTGTCTCTGAAGTAGGTAGATAGTAGACGTCCGTCAGTGTACTGAGGTATGATTCTTTCTTGGTTATAATATTGTAAATAAAATTTGTTTAATATTTTAAAGTATATTTAGTAAAGTTAGAATTATTTGTATGTGTTTTTTTGTATATCTTAAATAAACGATTGTAAATAGAATTTTAGTACGAGTTTCACTTAGAATATATCATTTCACACACACATATTAAATATTTTGAATCTAGTATTATCAATGAGTGGAAATATGATAAGAATATGTGTTTTGTTATGCGCTAGTTGCTCTCGTACAGAAATTTATTATTTTTTGGTGAATCAGAAGATTATTTCTTAGTAAAATGTATATATATATATATATATATGTATATATGTATTTATGTATTTATATATGTATGTATTTATATATGTATGTATACATATGTATGTATATGTATGTGTATATGTGTATGTATGTATATGTATGTGTATATGTGTATGTATGTATATATATATATATGTGTGTACATATATACATGCATACACTTACAACATAACTAAAAATAATATCTTGCTTACATAAAAGTGTGTTATTGAATCGGATGTCTAAAAGATATTATATCCTATAGCACACTTTTTGTAACTAATATATTACTTTTAGTTATTGTGTTTTTAAATGTGGGCTTAGGTTAACGAAATAATTTTAATGAACGAAAATAATAGTTTCAAAGTTTAATAGCTCAATTTTTGTTTATTGTTTTTACTTGATATCAGATGTATTTGTTCAAGTATTATATAATCAGTAACATATTAATTTTTCTTGAGTTGCATAATTGAATTTCGGTTTTTATTCATGAGAGGCTGAGGTTATTACTTGATAGAATTACGTCATGATAGAGATATTATGGTAAAAGTACTGATAATTTACACTCTTTAAACAGAAATGAAGGAAAACATTCTTTCATTTTTAATTTTATATTTGTTTTAAATATTTGTAACATAATTTAAATAAATTCTCTTTAACAAACACATATGTTAGTTACTCAAATAACGCAAAATAATATATAGAATATCAGTATTTGACATATGAAAGTATTATTGGTATTAGTAATTGGTATACTCATGCATTATTAATATATATATATATATATATATATATATATATATATATATATATATATATATATATATTAATAATTTAACATTTTTAATTATATCTTTTTTGTAATAATTAAGTTTAAGAGCATTTTGTTAAAATGCACTTTAAATAATCTAATTTTTTGCCAAATCGATTGATGCAAATGTTAAAAGTGATTTTAAGTCGAGAGAGCAAGTATTTTGCAATAAATAATAGTGTTCGACTGTCTTCTTCTGTCCCCGTTAGTAATGAACGGCACCTAACCTAGGTATCAATTGATTTTTCACTAATTATTCGATAAAACATTGATCGCGTCATTAAAGATCGGAATCTAACCCAGATATTGTAAATCCTGCTCACCCGACATAAAATCACTTTACATTGAAATCAATTAATTTAGCAAAAAAGTAGATTATTTAAAGTACATTTTAATAAAAACTCTTAAACTGAACCATTACCTTCTTTTAAATTTAATTTGTTTTTCTTAGAATTAAGCATTTATATTTTTCATGTTTCGTTTTTTCACTCTCATCAGTTATTTTAACATTTCTGTATTAATTCTTAAGCTATAACTGTCGTACATTTTTTTCTGATCTAAATATTAAAAATCTCAGGATGTTCTGTACCCTAGCATCTTGAAAATAACATTAATATTGAAATACAAAGAATAAAAATATAAAATAATTAAATATCCTATTACAATTCATTTTACTACGATTGATTTTATTTATTCGCGGTTTGAGATATTTTTTTGTTCGAGTTATTTTCTATTCTTGTTATAACATATAATGGTACTGAATGGAAATAATATTAAGGAGAATTAAGTTGTATTAAAATTTTCATTATTAAGTTGAAATAATTAACAGGTTTTATTTTGATTAATAAAATAATACTTTATTCAGAGTATCATTTTATTATGAAAAAATGTTATAATTAATTGAAACTGCAGCAATTAAACAAATTTGTTTAGTTTCAAACATATTTTTTTATAATTTATATAAATGTTAACGAAAATACTGACAATTTACTTACTTTTTCAGATATTTGGATACAAATTGTAAATCAGAAGCAATACTTACAAACTTTTATTTTAATGACTTATTTAAAGTTTTTGAAATGTGTGTAATGTGCGGTGTTCAATTCTAGACATTTAATTAAATTAAGAAAGTAGTAAATATTCGTGATTTATGTGGTTAATAATAAGTTTTATTTTAAATTCAAAAAAAATGTTCAATTATGTTTAGTGTCAATTTCGAACAGAGTGCAATAATTTACATTTAACGTCCGAGCTGTTACTAAAATCAATGTGGTGAAATCTGATTGTGTAGCAGAGTACGACTACCAGGTATTGTTTTAGAATTTATTTAGATTTTCCTTGAAATCGTTTTGAATTCATGCATAATTTACCAATATATAATAACATTATACATATCAATATAAATTGTGTACCGATACATACTATATCCGTGTTATTCTATTTACTTAATACGAATATCATTCGTTTTAAAACAATGCATGAACATAAAACATGCATACGTATTTAATGTTTTTCTAAATTGGATATTTTATGTCACACTTCGTTTGAATTGTTTTATTCGGCAAATTCAAGTATGAATTAATTCTTGCCATGATGAAATTTATAATGTATATAATGTACATATATGTGTATATATATATATATATATATATATATATATATATATATACTATTAAATACAAAAAAACATGAATTTTTCATCTAACTTTTATATTTTAATTAATGATAAATTATTTCTTGATATTATTTTTCGGTTTTTGAATGAATACATTTTTACTTATTGTTTTATATTACTTTTGATTAAATCAATAACTTTTTTAATTCTAAATAGGTTAATTGCTAAGATAGTTATTTACAAATGATTTAAAAATTTGATCAAATTATTATCTATTTCAGTTAGAGATAACTGTGTACTCTTTAAAATATCATTGGCTATTTTTCATAAATGCAGCATAAAATAGATTATAATTATATATTGTACGTATAGTTTTAGTATAAAAGAAAATTATTTATTAAATATTTATTGTATATTCACGTTTCTGCGCATTTTATAAAAATATTTTACATTTATACTTTTTAGATAATAAAATTTGTGACGTTTAAAGATTAAAAGAAGTTCAATATAAAAAAGTAAATAGTTATTTTGACAGGTCATACTGGTTTTAAATTATCTTTTAGTTCATTTATTATATATATTTTTATATTTTTAACGTATTTTCTTTCAAAATATTGGAATAAAACAAAAAACTTAAAAAAATAATTTAAAGTTCTTATACGAATTTTATAAGTCTCTAGTATTAGAGTTGTTTATAAAAAATAATCTAAAAAAATAGTTTCTCTCGTTTTTTCCTTAAGTGATATTATAAAAGAAGTTGAAAAACATTGAATTATAGATTATTATCATGTTATATTTTGAATAATAATATAATCGTATCAAAATATCAGTACTACGATTAAATATAAATCATGTATAGGGAGATGAACCCTCTAGCACACCATTCTTCCTATTTGCAATTTATTATGAACTATGATTATGAACTGTACCGTACTATATTAGCTTCGAACATGTGTCTGATTTTGATTTAATGTAT
>CM068316.1:41251570-41414070 GCA_034766995.1 Acanthacorydalis orientalis
GTTTCAATAAAATAATTGCATGAAAAGTAAACTCGAAATTAATTAAATACTAGGGGGCTTTGCCTTCTGATCACTGCGCTCACTAACCCCCGAATTCGCTGCTCTCGCCTACTTGTCAAATGTACATGTAACTGAATGAAACAAATATATTTGGGTATCATAGAAGCCACGTCTCAAATAAACAAGTCGACGTCATGGATTTATATATATATATATATATATACTATATATATTATATATATATATATATATATATATATATATATATATATATATATACACAATATGTATGTTAATGTCTGTATAAACATTCTTTTCGAAAAGTTTTTCTGGAAAATTTTTATTATATATATATATACACACACAGAGAGAGAGAAAGAAAGAAATGTGAAAGTGTGATAAGGTTTTATATTTTTTGCACTATTGAAAAAAAATTATTTTATTTGATTTAATAATATTTTAGTGTAGTAGTAATTTTGGTGCAGGAAAATGAAATGATTGAAATATATTTCTATCTACACTAACTCATAATTTTATTTTTCAAATAAATATAAAATTTAGAAACAATTTGTATTTTTCACTTGATTTATTAGTTAAATTTTTTTAAATATAAAAATAGTTTATTTATTCGAGTTTTATAACTTAGCTTTCATTAAATTTATCTTAAAATATTTAATATCTATCCTTAAGTTAAATAATTACTTCAATAATTAATTCAGTAAATGCATTGGAATATATTACTTTTTCTACTATAAAAATTACATTTTTTAATATTTATGCCTATGAATAAATGCAGAAAACAAGTGTAAATGTATCTAATAAATATTTGTACAAGTCTAGTAAATGTCTATTTGTTAGAAACACAAAAATCAATCATGCTAACACAAAACTAACTTCAGTCACTATACTTCGTTGTTTTGAGATTATAAAATTAAAATTTGAATGAAATATTGCAGTACAAAACAACTTTCAACTTATACAATCAATGAAAACAAGTCTATCAAGAAGAATTATTTGTACTTAGTTATTTCATTTGTAAATTGAAGGCAACTATTTTAGAATGTAATCATTGTTGACTTATATCAATGTACTATTTATATATATATATATATATATATATATATATATATATATATATATATATATATATATATATGTACGTGTGGGTGCATATGTATGCATGTATCTGAATTTGAAATATTTGCAGTAATTACTGTTCATTTTAGTTTAGTATTTATTCATGCAGAAACATTGTTTGTCTATTTTATATATAATTTATTTTTGTTTAAACTTGATCGACCTCATTGTTAAATTTTTGCATTATATATATATATATATATATATATGATATCTAATGAATATCTAAATTCGGATTTATTTAAAAATACTCTTTTTTAATTTGTACCAAATGTTAATTTAATAATAAAAAGTCTGGAACATAGAAAAGAAAAATGTAACAATTTAATATATAAAAATATAAATTTCTACTTTCTGCTCTGGACTTCATCGAAAATGGATTGACTATCCTTTTTCTATAATTTCACTTTATTGTACTAACATTTATAGGAATTTGATTGATATTTTGAGAGAATTAAAATTTTTCTTATGATTGTTTTGAGGTGTTCATTTTTATTAGGATTTTTTTTTTATATATTTTTCAATAATAATTCTTAAATATAGGTATTAATTATGTATATATTTACATATATATATATATATATATGTAAATTTATTTTCAGTTAGAAAAAAAAACTGTAAATAGATCATTGGAAAATTTGCACAGCTGTACATAAATAATTCCATTTTGTCGATGACAAAAGAACAATTCACTAACAATAGCACTATAGTAAATGGATGAATGCTCATTAATTCTATCGAGTCTACGACACAGACATAACATGATATATTTGTTTTAATATCAACGTATCGCCCATCCCTCGTTAATAGTCGCCCCTCGACCCCGCCAAAACCAATTAGTGGAAACAGTACGGACGATCCACATTTCGACTCTCTCTTACAGATGAGTCAATTAACACGTAGTCACCGTGTACCATTCTTTTCATAATATTTAAATCGAAATGGTATCATTTGAAACAGTAATAACTATTGAACAAAAATTGGTATTTTTGCACATTTTTGTATTTTAGTTAAATTCTTTCAATATAGTACTTCAATATTTTAATAATAATTTTAATTTTGTTCCAAATTTGTAACTATTTCATATGTTTATATATTTGTCAATAATTTAGTTTTTCTGGTTGATGAAATTATTAGTAAAACAAAATGTATACTAAAAAGATTTGTTCAATATGATCATATTTGGAAAAATTTCATATGTAAAGATATGAAGAAAGGTAAAAATAATAATTCAAAAAGTTCCTTTTATATAAGTTTAGAATTTTATATATTCATATAACATTTAAAAAAATATCTATTTGATGATTCTTTGTAGAATAAATGTTGTTTATTTTACTCTAACTAAAACGAATCAAGCATATTTTTTTTGTATCCATATGTTTTTTTTAATAACTTTATTATATCTATTTGTTAATCTTTTTCTGGTTTTTTTTATACCTGTTCATTTTGAACCATTTTCTAGTTCTTTTTATAAAATGTGTTACCATTTAAATATTAACTTTTTTGATTTGGTATGTTTATTATACTGAATATATATATATATATACATATATATATATAGATATATATATATATATATATATATAAATATATATATATAAATATATATATATATATATATATATATATATATTTATTATATAAAAGCTAATTTTAAATCAATGTGCACCGAAAGCAATATGTATACGTAGAATTTAAGTTTCATCAACTGTGTACACCTTTTTATTACTTGACTACATATAAATCGGTATAAATAGAATTTACTTGAAACATCTCTTCATAACGAATAATGCCTATATGATTTTACTAAAATATATGAATTAAGTGTATATATATATATATATATATATATATATATATATAAATACACATATAAGGGGGGCACATGCCCGCTTCGCTCATCAACTCCCGGGTTCTCTGTACATGCAATCGAATGAAACAATACACATACTTTTCAAGACTCATTATGTCTAAATTATTATAAGAGATACAACAACGTAATCGTTATGTATATATATATATATATATATATATATATATATGTACGAGTATGTGTGTGTGTTTGTATATTAATATAAACATTGCAGGAGATTATTTTTGGCAACTTTTTAGTTTTTTCTGCCTAAATACTATTTTATATATATATATATATATGTACATATGATTTTATGAACGATATATTTCATTTAATAAAAGAAAAATTGCTTTTTACATTAAATATGGCATTAATTAATTAGTGACTGTCGAAAAATAATTGACATAAGTAACCAGATTATTTTTGTATACAGTTTAAAAATTTTTTTGTACCTTTTGATTTTATTAATAATGAAATAAAATGTTATTTGAATATTTTCATACTTCATTTACAATTTTATATATTGAATATGAATATTTATTGTTTCATTTCGATTATTTTACATAGTGACATATATATATATATATATATATATATATATTATATAAATAGCATTTTTGAATTAGAATTAATATTTTAAATTAATATATCAAAAATCAACCAATATGAACACAATAACTATGAAAAGAAAACATATATGATAATAAATACTTTAAAAAATATATACCAATATATCTTTCTTTCTTTCTCTTACTCTTCCTCTCTCTCTTGATATATATATATATAATATGTATATAAATAGACATTATATAAATAGTTTTTTTTGAATTAGAATTAATATTTTAAATCAATATATCAAAAATCAATCAATATAAACACAGTTACAATGAAAAGAAACATCTATGATAATAAATACTTTAAAAGAACATTCCAATATATCTTTCTTTCTTTATCTTACTCTCCCTCTCTCTCTTGATATATATATATATATATATGTACGTATGTATACGTTTATATTTGTTTTGTATTTATATAAAATACAAAAAATCGTATTACTCAATAAACATTATATGCATTCTAAAAGTAACTTTTTGCTTTTACTGTTTTAATATGATTCATTTAACAGGTCAATGTTCTAATTTATTTGTATGAGTAATAAGCTCGCAGGCAAGTTTTAGGTTATTGTCTCTATATTTTTTACGACTAGTAATTATGGCATCATTCCAATGCATGTTAATTACTAACCGGTATCACATGAAACGCAACACAAACTTGCAAATTGTGACAATTCACGAAAAGTTGTTATGAAACGTTTTCATTCATGGAACTCCACCTTCGTCGGCATCCGCTATGTTCGTACAGCATATATTGAGTAGCTTAATTTAAACTTAATTTATGAACGTGCGAATTCACTCGCAATGTACCGCAGATCGACATGAAGTTCTGTGCTTCTGCTAGTCGACATTGTCTGACGTTTTGAAATACAGTAAAAAATATGAGCTCTGAACAGACAGTTCTTTCTCGCCCAGAGGCTCGTAACAGGCGTCGGAACGAGATTACAAATTGAAATTTTAAATCATAACGACTATACTATACATTAAAATTGCGTGCTCGTATGCAACATAAAAAATCAATGTATTAAAAATGAATAATAGTACTCTGTTCATTTGACGAATATATAATTTAATCGATTTAAGTTTTATATATATATATATATATATGTATGTATATATATATATATATATATATATGTAAAAAAAATAAAAAAAGGATACCAAAAAAGGAATATAATCATATTTTTGAAGATTCTTTTGTTTGTATGATTATCTACATTAAACAGGTTGTCAAAGTCTAATGTGTCAATTTTGTAAGAGGCCTTTTTTACGAAAAACAAAGTTCTAAGTATATTTTAATTATAATTTTTTAATTAATGACACGATGATGGTCCAGTGGCACTTTGAAGTGATATTTTTGGTTTTTTTGTCGATTTAATCAAATTTAAATGAACCATATGCTGTTCTCTTCAAGCATTTGATCACCTACGGAGCATGGTTTCAATGATTGAATGTAAATATATATATCGAGGAGCTTCGATTAGATCAGTGGTATTCAAACTTTGTCGATTATAATTTTTTTTCGGAATCCCTACCATTCCCAGTAAACTCAAGATCCGTACAACACAGTTTTCACAAAATCAGGCATCTTACATGACCAAATTTTATTATTTACATCTGATTGAGCGGGATCGTAATGTGTAACTCATAAATACAGTGTTACTGCATAATAATCGGTAACAATATGTATTTATAGAAATAAAAGAAATTATTATGAATTAACTATTTTGAATTTTTAGCTTTTCGGATTTTTTTCATTGAAATTTCTTCCGAATTTAGTCTTTGTCTTGTGGAACCCCTGAAAAGGTTGCGCGGAACACAGTTTGAAGAGTACTAGATTAGAATAATAAAATCGATTTTTTTAATTTTGTAGAAAAACGAAATGTAAGCGAGTATTTTTTTTTCAAAAACACTATTTCTGAAAAATGTGATTTTTTAATCATATTAACACACTGCATGTGATCGGTTAAACAGCGACATAATATCAGAATGAGTCTATTAAACACAGGGACGGCTTAGTTTTCATTTGAAGCGACATATAACGAATTTTTTTTTGATTTAGTCAAATTTTAATGAATCATATACTGTTCTAAATATTTTATCAGCTAAAAAGTTTGATTTCAATGCTTGAACGTTAATATATGGATTTAGAAGCTTCGGTTAGTTTAATACAAAAATGTTTATCTAAAATTTTTAGAAATTTCTAAAAGTAAGAGTATAGAATGATTTTTTTTATCGTAGGGACACTACATGTGATTGGTTAAATCGTAAGGTAAAATTTGGTCGATCGTATTATGCACAGAGAATATTTGATTTTTCTAAGTGACATTTAACACAATTTATTCGATTTAGACTAATTTTAATGAATCATACGCTGTTTTAAGTACTTTATCGGTTGCGTTGTGTGGTTTCTATTCTTGAATATAAATTTATAGATGAAAGACTCGATAGAACTAATAAAATCAGAAATTTTTTTTGAAAATTTTGATGTAAAGTTCTACAGTAAAGAGTAATTTTTTGAAAAAAAAAAACAAGAAATTTAAATTTTTTCTAGTAGTGTCAATATAGGATATTAAATCGCAAGGAAACATCAAATCAGTTGTACTATACACAAAGTTGATTTGGTGGCTCGTTTGTTAAGATATTATATATGTATATATATATATATATATATATATATATATATATGTATATATATATTATATTATATCATTTATTATAAAATATATTTATCAATACGAGATGAAGATATTGTAAAACCGTAATTTTCAATTTTTTTAGTTTTTTAATATTTCGTTTTTTAATAATATTAATTTTAAAACTGAATATTATAAATAAAATTTAAATTTTTACACAGAGAAAATTTTCATTAAAAATCAATTTGATATCATTTAATTCTGATCTTATAAAGTACCAGCTTTATATAAAATTAAACGAACTTGAGTATTAGTAATTAGATATTCTTAATAAAGGGTTTATCTTAATTATAGTGGCGTAAATTTTTAATTTTATTATCATTAATTATGAACAGAACTCGAGATCATAATCGCTTATTTTTTAATGTTTAAATATTAAATTTAATTAGTTCATTAATTTAATATACGTAAACACCTATATACAGCATTAACATATAGTTTAATAATGTGAATCACAACAGTAGCTTCAATAACTGATTCTTTTCGCTTTGTTAGAAGTTTATTCGTGGTTTGTGATTTTTTTACGCTTCCCGAATATATATATATATATATATATATATATATATTTGGAAAAGTTTTTAAACATAATATATAAAAAAATATATTATTTGATTTCCTTGTCATTTATATACATCTATACTAATTATTTTACACTCCATCTCATATTTTGTAAATGATTAATTACTGAGAATATATCTTATATTTCATAACTGATAAAATATCAATAAATAAAAATATCAAGGAAAAGTATAAAAGTACAATAGCCAGAATATATTTTGCAAATGACATAAATATTTGATTACAAATGATGACTTGATTTCAAAAGGTTTTCAAATGTTCATAGTTTATTTTCGCGTTGCATTACATTTCATTTATAATATTTGATTAAAATATTTTGCTCTATAACATTTAATTAAGCTTCTATTTATAAAATGTTTCCATTTTTTACGAAAGAGTTTTGTACTCATGCAAACTTAAAAAAAAATTATCAAAAATGCTCATTAATTAATAGCTGATCATTTCGAATTTTATTTAATCACATTAAATGGAGATGATATATTCATATTCTATTTTTTACTTTACCTTAATAATTTGAGGATGATAAAATTGCCATCGAATTGCGCATAAGTAATAACTGAAATTATCAATAATTAATTATTGAAAATGTTTGCTTGTGATTGTGACAAGAGAAAAAGTAATTCGTGAAATTGAATTCAGTCATAGTGCTATTCCTTGTGTTTGTTTATTTTTCTTATGAAATTCGCATGTTTTTATATTAACGTTTCAAATTTATTATGTATTTTATTTGACGATAATTAATACGATTTAGTTTAATTTTTTAGATACCTCTCTCTATACTGATATGTAATTGTTTGTAAGAAAAGTAGTTTTTTTTTTACTTTATCTTAACTACATAATGACATTATAAATAGAATCAGATTGGGATTGTGTAGCTATCTGTATATCCGTAAAATAATTTATAAGTTTTTTTTTTAAATCTTCTGATGGTCTTATCGTAGAAAATCACTTTTATACGTGCCTACCATGACTGTTTTTCATTTTATGTAAGTGTAGATGGCTTATATAGGTAGCTTAGAAAGCTACTTGAGGATAGATTCTCAGGTAGATCATCAGTTATCACTTAGACCGAGCAATTGTACGGAAATAATTGAAAGCTAGTAGTAGCAGATAAATACATAAGTACTTCTTTAAAACTAAGATAAATAGTAAAATACACCAAATACAATGTATATATATATATATATATATATATATATATATATATATATATATATATTGTTTCAACACTTAGTGCAAATTTCTGATTAATAAACGAACAGATTTCATCAGCGGCGTGGAATATAAGGCTCAGTGGTTAGTAATTCAAATACGATGAAAGAGGTTAAGTAGTGATAAAAGCTTCTTTTGAACAAATTTCAACTTAAAAAAAATAAAAACAGTACAGGTGTTGAAATATTATTTTTTGACAATAAATATTTTTCGATAAATTTAACTTTCTTCAAAAATTATTTCATACATTTCTTGAAAATATATTTTTTGTTAATATATTCTATAATTTGTCCCTTTACACATAGGCAGACACACATATATATATATATATACATATATATATATATATACATATATAAATGTAAAATATATATATATATATATATATATATATATATAAATATATATAAATAATATGCATAGTATACGCATATAAAAATGAGATGTCTTCGTTATCAATTACTAATTGATATCCGTTCATTTATTATTTAATAACACCAACAATATTTGTAGGCGTATATACTTTATTGTCATTATTATAATTGTATTTTTATCAATAGTTAATTTAATAATTAGACCGTATCTTAAAGACAAATAATAAGTATTGTTTTCATGCTATATTACAATGTATAATCAATTATAATTATATACATATTATATTAAACGTGTGAATGATACATTAACAATGTACTGGTGATGTATGAAATTTATATTACGTCAAAATGTAATTTGATCGTTTCATGTAACAATTGTCGAAACTATATCATTATGATGTCAAGTTAGTGTAATGAAATGTACGGCATTCGGTAGTTTTTATCGGTATAATTTTATGTACATAACTGGTAATGTAAAAATCCGTGAGTTATTTTTATAATATTGATTTTGTGTAATTAGTGAAACAGTATGGTTAGTATATAAATTAAATTAGTACAGTACACTTTTTCTTCTTTTAAAAATCATTTTTTTATAAGGATGATTTTTTAATGTATTAGACTTAATAATTTGTTAAGAAATGAAATTAATTAAATATAGATACAATAAGGCTGCTGCTCAAATAAGGACCATTGTATGTGTTTGAATAATAAATTTGATTTGAGGTTTGTGTTTTCAATATATTAACCCTTTCGATACTATCGGTGATTTTAGTCACCCACCGTCGCACGTTCGCTGTATCCTACCGGCGACTATAGTCATTCGTTACAATTTTGCATTGATTCATAACTTTAGTCGAACATAGCATAGCTTGTTATCTCCATCAAAATCGATTTGTTTCGTAATTATTTTGTTTTTTGATATGGTCACTCTGAACATAACATGAGGATCAGTGCTAAAGAAGCGTTTCGATAGTGCGTTAGAGATAACATAAGATTTTATTTCAGAAAAGTATCTGATTGTATGTACTTTTATTTTTTAGGTTTTCATTTTATTATTTATTTCCTTTTATTATTATTTTTTACATTTGTAGTATCAGGGTATGTTTGTATCGTAACAAGCCTGTGGAATACCCGTACAGAAGAAGCATAGTGGCGAAAGACATAGATGTATCGAAAGAGTTAAACTATAAGAAGAAAATATTTAATAATTTTAAAAAAATGTTGTTTCAAGGCCGGGTGAAATTTACATTTTTGAAATTGTTCCATTCAACATACACTGCATTTATAACATCCAAAATCGATATATAACCTGTAAATTTTTGTTCCATTTAGTTGATTATGTGTAGTATAATAAATGTTTTGTAAAAAATAATCGAAAAGTTGGTTATATTATATCGATTCGTTTAAAATTTCAAGTAGAATTAAGAATTAGAAATAATAGGTTGATTTTTGATAGATTTTGTATTTCGAGGTACGTACGGCAATTATTTTTTTTCATCTAAAACTGAGGTTAATCACTAATTTAAAAAAATGTTTAATTTCTTAGAGAGCACTAAATTTATTATATTCGTGAAATGAAGTCATTATAAAATGATTTTTTTATGGAGTAATACGCAAACAGAAAAGTATCTGATTAATTGCTTACAAGACCTGAACTCGTTATATTTATGCTTGCTATAACCGAGTTTGTATATATATATATATATATATATATATATATAGTATAATAATGGATAATTGTACTATTATTTATCATTAATTATTTTTGGTATACAACTTGATTTAATTTAATAATTGTTATAATGAATAAGTATTGTTAATTTTTAATAAAGAAAACAATATATTTTTTTCTTACTAAGGTTTATTATTTTCATATTGTTATTTTAAAGAATACTATATCCATGTGTGCAACATGTATGAGTATATATATATACATATATATATATATATATATATATATATATATATATATATATATATATGTAAAATTGTTACACACACGCTACCAAAAAGAAGAAAATAATAAATTAACCTCGGTACATATATTTAGCTAAAATCAATAATCCAGTCATTTTAAAACTCATCAAATTTCCATCGACGTTAACCTATCAATCAGTATAAATTTACACAATAAAAACATCACAATATTCAATTTTCATCGACTGAAAAAAGGTCGTCTAACTAGTTTATAATAATAGTATTCAAAACAACAACAAAATTAACACTAGCACAAAAAACGTATTCGTCCGAAAACTGTATTCAAGCATGGATGATACCCACCTATCCATCCATCTTTTCTATGATAATAATAACTGATATAATACAAGATAATAATTTAGCAGGTATACAAAAATAATTACCCGAGTCGAACTTTTCAAAGGAAATTATAGTTGGAAATTAAATTTGAACAAGCGCGGGGCCTTGCCTGCCAGGCAGGTAATTAAAGGGGGTTTCGGGGATCGGAGGGGCGGCGCAGTCAGCCTCGGCTGATGTCTTAATAACCTGGGCCCGTGACAGGTAAATTGCAGCAGAAATATTACAGGTAGATTATATTAAACATGTGAAGCAGTTGCCGACTACAGCGCGAATGGTCGTCGCGTATGTACGTATTTTGCTAGCGTGTTGTTTGGTGGCCGTTGTGTTGGCTGAAGCCTCTCTAGTCGGCCGGAATACGAGACTGCTATGCTTCGACCCCTGATTGCGTGTTCACACAATATGCCGGTTATCACATGATTTTTTTTCATCAATGCTCTCTATTACCCCACTGTACGTTATGGACAAATATGAAAGTGTATATTTTTTATAATTAATTACATTTACTCGAGCAATAACAATAATTTCAGTCTGGAGTGCATGCGAGTATCGCGGGTTTCTTTATTTACTTTTAAAGGGAACAATACATAAACAGTTCTTCAATGAAATAAGATTTAATTTTGAACTTTTATTCTGTCAAAGTTATTAACATTCCATTATGTTAAACATTCTACCAATAAACATAATTTTCAAATCTAAATTCATGAGAAATTCTTTACTACAATCACTGAAAATTTTGAAGGAAATATTTCAAATTTCTCAATATTTATATTAATATTTTTCATTTTTTTTTCGAAAATAAAACGTTTTTTTTAAATGACGTTTAAATAAATAAATGGAATAATGTTTTAAATTTATTTTTAACCTTAAAAATTTAACATTTATAGAATCGTATTTAGATATATTATTCGTTTCAATTTCTCATTATATTTGTTAATATATACATCCTTAATAAACACTTATTTTATAATACACATTCTTTTTTGTATTTTAACTATTTCAAATGTATGTTGAATAGTTTTATCAATATTTAAGATAATATTTTTTTTCTGTTGGTTTTAGTCCCGTTGAATCACTTGTGTAGTAATCTGGTACAATTAGTTTAGATTTCAGATACAGCTTAAGGTAGTTAACTCATTATTGGGTAATCCCATAATTAATGTTTTTTTTTAATAAGTTTTGAAAAAGAAAAAAAATTGACGTCTTAATTTTGATCCGAAATATATTTTCAGTTATTATTTACAACTTCTTCTCATCTAAATCTTAAATTTTACTTTATTGATTTTTCTTAAATAAAACTTTTTGGGTTTTGTATTAAAGAGAATCGAGTACCTTTCAGGTATACTCTCTGTATTAAGATGTAACAGATGTGAAGTGACAGTAAGTAACAGTTGATAATCCGATGGTATTAGGTCAGGGGAATATGGTGGACGAGTCATAACTTCCCATTCAAATTTACTCAGTTTTTGGAGGGTTTCGTGTACCGTGTGAAGTTGGGCGTTGTCTTAGTGAAAAATTACGACTATTTTGTTGGTCAATGCTTGCCGTTTTTCATCAATATATTGATTTATCCATACCAGTTTTTTACAATACAACTCCTTTATAATGGTTCGATTCTCTGGTAGTAGCTTGTAATGGATAATTTCTTCTATATCCTAACAAACAGACAATATATCCTTTTTTAGATGAAATCCACTTTTCGCAGTTAAAGATGGGGTTTCTTTGCGATTAACCCATAGTATTTGACTTTTAATATTGTTGTAAACAATCAATTTATCATCAGCAGAAACAATTCTATTCAGAAATGGATTATTTTACAATCGGCATAGATGAGAATTGCTAATATTCTTTAATTTGATCTCAAAGAAAGTATTCCAACAGTGTGCATCATACAGTCAATTTTTATGTATGCAGTGGTTTCTTAACAATCACTCTCGAATTGTCTGCACTCCAGATTCGGCAGTTTTGCTTATTAAAACAGTCAGCGAGTACAAAATGAGTCTCATCCCTAAAGATGACTTTTTTTTAGAAAAACCATGTTGTTCTAGTATCCAATTAAAAAATCTCTGATGTAGTGAATACACCGTCGGTTTTAATTCTTATGTTAATTGAAACTTATAAGTCTCCAGTAAAAAACGTATTGGTGTTTTTTTATCTTTAACTGATCCAGTATCTTCAAATTTACTCACTAATCGAAGAATTATTGATTCATATGGACGAATATGTCGGAAATAAATATCTCGTAATTTACGAAATGTATTTTTTATATAACTACCATTTTCATTATTCAATTTTACGATTTCAATGCGTTGTTTTGTTGTATATGAAGCCATAACTAAAAACGGAAAGGTCAGAACTTAATAAATGTCAAACAAATACAGCCGTCAATTTGATATCTACGGTATATAACCTCTTAAAAAATTGCGTTTCTATTGGAAAATCCTATATGTATATATATATATATATATATATATAAAATTGAAATTATCCACAAAAACCTTATAAAACAACAAGTTGAAAAAATAATCTATCTGGCAAAATGTTTATATAGACACTCTAACATATATATACTTTTATAAATTCATGACCTTGAATTATTTACTTGGAATGAGGTTTCTATGATGTCCAAATATATTTATTTTTCATTTGGTTACATATACAAGCTTATAACTGACAAGTGGGTGAGCTCAGCAAGCAAGGGGCGAAGCCTCCTACTATATATATGTTATTTTTAATAACAGAAGTTTTCAAATGAGTTAGAAATGCAATTTGTTACATTTGTAGATTATTATTAATATTTATGAAAAAAGTTTAAGAAAATGCAAACATTTTCAAAGTTGTAAAGTCTATAAAAATATTTGTTCCGCTTTTGTTACGAAAATTTTGTATTTCAAAGCTTTACTTAATTTCACTTGTATGTTAATAATATAAAATATAATAAGTTTATATAAAAAAGATAGACAAAAATTAAAAAAATAGATATTTTCAGATAAAAGATACAACTTTTCAAAAAACAGTATTTCTTGTTGCTTTATAATTTTAACATAATGTACATATTTTTATTTATAAAATGCATTGAATATCATTAAAAGCTTCTACGATGTCAGTAAGATTTTCAAATTGTCTTTTAAAATTAAATGGATTGTAGGCTATAAAATATAGCAGATTTCTTAAAATTGAAAGACAATTTCAGAAAATTATTGAACAAGTTTTTAATTAAAAGATTGTTATAATAACTTAATATTCAAATTTTATTTAAAATAAGTGTTCTCTCTCTCTCCCTCTCTCTCTCTCTCTCTATATATATATATATATATATATATAATACATGAATACACGATATTGAGCGAGAGAGTCAACATGTGTGTATATGTAAATAAAAGTAACAATAAGTTAATTTTTAATGAAATATAATAATGATTAAAACTATTACAGCTTTAATTACTTGAAAATAATAAAGATATTTTAATGCTTCAAATACATATATTTCTTGTACAAAATTTCCTGTCATTAAAGATGTTTGTTTGTCAATTAAGTAATAATGTCCTTCATATAATTGAAGTCTTAAAGCTACTTATTTCACGCATGCTTATGTAAGTGAACATATATACGTATACATATATATGTATGCATATATATATATATATATATATATATATATATATATAATGTTTAGATATAGAAATTTTTTAAAACATAAAATGTGTAACAGAATATTCGCTTCCGGATACAAAGGTTATGAATTTATTCCCAACCGGGGTATATAAATTATATATTTTAAAATTATAGGTTTGTGGTTTTATGTTGGACTTACCATAGTTGAGTTTTTTCTTCTCGTTCAGCTTGTTCTTAAACAGCAGGTGAGATCGATGAGTTGAAAATATAAATAAAAAAAAACGTGTAAGATAATTTTAATAATTTAATTTTTTTTTCTGAGTTGGTTATAAATATTATGTTTCGGTTTAATTTCAATTTTCATCTGTTTAAAATATTGTCCTATAATTATCATTTACATTTATCAGATAGATATACGTTTCGATGTGACCCGCAGCCATTCTAAACGTTGTGTATAAATCCTTGCGGCGAATATGACGATCAAACAAGGCCATATATGTATAATGTTCAGTTTGATATATGTTTGCGATAAGTGTATATATATATATATATATATATATATATACATATACATATAGACTTTATCGATCCGTTACTTAATGAAGGTCTTTCCATTCATTTATTTTTTGGTCGTTGAGAGCTTTAGATGTAGATGAATCTTAAATATTCAAATAAGTAATCAATCAATTTGATTTTGACAGAGTTTGATCACTTTATTATTTTATCATAGATGTAAACAAGGAAATCTCTTAAAAATACAAAAAATGTTTTATTTCATTCAAAATATTTTCATAAGTAATGTGTTATAATTTTTCTGAATTTGTCTTGGGAAATATGTCTGTTAAAAAGTCTTATGAAAGTACTGTTCAATTCTTTTTAACAGTGTGGCAATATTTATATACAATATTTGGAGTCTTTTCGTTTTTATTAGACAAGAGTTTCAATTTGATGGTGTAGTCAGACTTGAATAAACTTTTTATAATGCTAAATCTTTAGGTTTTTTTGAACTATCCTAATTTCAATTTGTTTAATCTGACATTAGTATCAGATTGGCTTGATTATCTCTCTAATCTGTTTAAAATTTAAATGAGTTTATTGTTTAGATATCTTGAATCTGATTTTACATACACATTTCGTTTTCAACCTTCTTACAACCACCTTTTCAACCCTTTAAAAATCATCATATAAACATCTTAGATTATTAACCTTTTTAATATGAGTTAAGTTCAGATTTTTGTATAAATCTTTTTCTATTTTCGTTTCTTTAAATTTTATATAATTGTTTCAATAATAATTTTTTATTATACTTATATTAAATCTCCTGCGAGACAAATATATGTATGACCTATAACAGATTAAATATCTGTACTTTTTGTTAATTTTCATAAACAAGTAATTAAAAATATGAGATCAGAAAGATAATTTTCAAATTATTTCAGTATAATTTAATATAAAAGTTAAATTAGAATAGAAAGCGGCTGTTCTTGATTTTTCTGTAAGAATTAGGAAATTATTTTTAAAGTAGCTTATTAACGATACGAATTACTCAATTAATAGTGGTTAAACGGTATTTTTAACATGCAACGATGAAACTAATAGTCAGTTGGTTTGAAATGACAAGATAATGGTATTTCAAAACTTCGTACTTTTATAATGTCGAATTAAGGAACATCAGACAATTTAATTATATTAAATTGATCATCGCAGTAAATGTGCTTCTTTTTATACGCAAAAACATTCAAAATAGATTAAAAAAATATAAATTGATACAAAAAATCCGACGTGAATTTCCAATTTTAACGTAGTGTAATTTCAAACAAGTGTTTATTTTTAAAAAGAGATCGTTTGCCATTAAAATATTTATATACTGTTTGACTGGAAATTAAATTATTTTTTTGTTTGCAAATAAAATAACAGAATGATTCAAGTTTTATATTTTATAATAAATTAATCGCATATTTTATATGTTTGTATTGTAACTGAAGTATTCAGTGAATTTTATTTACATTGTTTTTGATTATTTTTTAAGAAAATATTGATAAATTTGTATACTGTCTTATTTTATTTTCATTTTCCTCAATTACAAAATTATTTTCTGCTCGAAAGGAGAAAAATATAGTTGTGGAGAGTAATAACTTATTTTTGAACAAAAACATTGTAATTTATTCTTGAAAAGAGAATATATGTAACACGAAAAGTGTTTGCGTTGAAAAATCTTAATTATAAATTTTCCAAAAGCAAGATACTTTTAATATTTATTTATCATTTTATATATATAGACAGTGAACTAAGTTAAAAAATAAAAAAAAATGATTTTATGATTTATTTTTTATTACAATTATTTATATTTTAATAATCTAGAAGAACTTAGGAAAAAATTAAAAAATGTACAGTTTAATGATACTACAAAGCTGGTTGGTAAACATAATTCCATTTTTGTTTATTTTGAGAGTGGACAGTCACTTATTTTTCGATATAGTTTGTTTTTTTGGAAAAATGAATGTACTTATCTGATTTATGTATACAACTATATTTATTTTCACGGTAAATAATCCTTACATCAATTTCTTTGCTTAAATCTCTTAAATGAACAATTATATTACTATTGGAAAAATAAAATCTCTAGAAAAATCAACTACAAAGAGACCGAATAATATTAAGTGAGTATATGTCTATTGGTTGAAAATATATTGGATCGGATTTCTAGAAGATGTTCCTTACTAGATGTTTTATAAAACATCTTTAGATGATAGTGCAGAATTTCATATTTTATATCTTTCATCTAAAAAAGGAAGGCCTAAAATGTACAAAAAAATCAATTATTTCAACTTTATACGATTATCCGATAACTTAAAAAGGAAAAACACAAGTTAAGGTAACTTCTTTGCTTAAAGCTCTTAAGCGAACAAATACATTGCTATTGGAAAACAAAATCTCTAGATAAATCAATTACAAAGAGAACGAAAAGTATTAAGGGAGAATCTGTTTAGTGGTTGAAAATACACTGAATTAGATTTCTACATGATGCCCCTTATCAGATGTTTTATAAAACATCTTTAAGTGATAGTGCAGAATTTCAGATAAGAGATCTTTCACCCAAAAAAGGAAGATCTAAAATATATGAAAAAATTCCATTATTTCCACTTCATGTGAGTATCCAACCATTTACAAAAGAAAAACATACGGATATAATAGATCTGTTACCGCAAATTCCGCCAATTTTCCATGAATATTTTCATACTCTCAAAACATGACAAAAACAAAATACCGTTATTGAAGAAGTAGAAGAAATCTCTAGAATTATTCTAAATAAGCTATCATGATTATAATTACCAAATATACGTGAATACTGTTATTTATAACTTCCTTTGTTGAATAAAATTAAATATTTAACATGTTTGAATAATTTTGAAAATAGTCTAGTTCATACGAATTATCAAAAAACAAATATTTTTTCATGATACTCGTAAATATTTATAATTACATAAAAGATTTACATTATAACAGTAAGTACTTTGGAAAATATTATGTTACATAATGGGAAAATATTTTTTATTTCACATAAACGCAAATGTCTAAATATCTCAATACGAAAAATATATGACTTAGACCACTGTCATAAGTACTGACATAATTATAAAATTGTCAGTTTTAAATATGATACTTTTTTCTAATTTAAAAATATTATTTAAATGTATTATGTATATAAATAATTAAAATTTTTTTAAGATTCTTAACTTTATATATTAGTATTAAATTCACTATAATTATTTTTTTAAATGAAAATTCTAAACTAATTTAATACATTGAATTTAGCAACAGTTACTATTCTTATAAATACAATTTTATATATAAATGTCTTAGGGTATGGTAAGAAGACTATTTTCATAATAAAACATACTATTTTACAAGATTGTAGGCATTGTAGATATTATAATTTTCGGTACACTGAATATCGTTCATAAAGAAAACTATATCTTGATTTTTAATTTGATTTTTGTAATTATAGCATGAAATGTTCATCGATATATCTTTAATGAGATCTTTGAAAATATAATTACTCCTGTAATTATAATGATGTGAAAAATTATATACTAACTGGTTTAATATTTCAATATATTGGAAATACAAAGTTTTCATTATCTAGCAAAGTGTAAAATTATAGCTTCCAGACTTGAAATTACCATAAGACAAAGCTGTAATCGACTGCAACTTCTTAATAATTTATTGACCCTAGCAATTAATGAATGTGAGAATAAATGTTTTATTTACTAACGTATTAAGAAAAACGATGGGCAAGAAACGCTACGATAGTCAACGTTGTTTTACGGCCTGCGCGGATGCGGTGGGTAATAGGTTCACGCCCAGTTTAATTATTTATTCACGTAGCTACAAGGCTGCTGCTGCATACACTGTACAGCTGTCAATTAATTGAAATACCTGACGTCTCGTATCTCACTCTGACTCGACACAAGACACAGGTATTTGGCGTTGATGAAATTGATTTCTGTTATCGTGCTTTAATTATTATCGCTTGTCAAGTGTCAATTTTGAATTTTAATAAAGTGATTGCTTGATTTATGTGCAATGTTGAATATAAGTAAATAGTTTGGCATTGTTCTAAGTGTAAATTGCTTCGACGAATGAAGAAATAGCACGTATGTTTTCTTCATTCACACGAGAATTATACTTCTTAATAGTATTTAACAAAAAAATGTTCCTTGCATTTGTGGAAGAATCGCAAAAGAATCTAAATAAACATAAAGTACGTGCTTATATGAGTTTTGATTTCTGATTGTATATTAATGTTCGAATTTATTACTTGTATTTCCATTAGTCTTCGAACGTATTGACAAACCAGATGGTGTAATCTAGTGAACAGAATGATTTGGGAATAATGTAATAGCAAGTCAGTTTCAAAAGCTGCAGGTGTTTTTATAAATAACAATTTTTGCTCTACGATGGATCTGATATTGAAATTGAGTCGTAAGAGAGCATTATTGAATAATTACTTAATAATTGGGTTGTTGTATAATCGTTATACGATGAATGCTTGACTTTATAAATTGAAATTTTGATGATATGTTTCATAAATATATCACTCTAAGCGATTATTGCTGAATGTGTTTTTTTTTTCATTAGACAAATTGATACCAAATATCGTTTATAATTTTAAAATAAAAAACAAATCAAATTAGATATGCATGGTTATTAAGTAATAATTTTTATTCGTTCAATCAATTATAGTTTCATTAGTAATAATATTTTTTAAAAAAGTGTTGTATGTAATTTGATCGAATTTTAAAATACATTATTAACTGATTTAATCAATTTATAAATTAAACATTTTTTGAATTAATTTTACTGAATAGACAAGTATAACACAATAGTTATTAGTATTAGCTAGGAGTTTACACACTTCTTAGGGATATGAGATGTTCTTTTTATTTGTGTAAGACATACCAGATATTTTTGTAGATAAATGCCATCGAAAATACAATTCTTTAATAGTTTTTTAAAGATATGAGAATATATTTTAAAAATTTGAAACTGAGAATTTCCAAAAATTTTAAAATTATTTTTTTTAAATATATTATTCATAAAAAATGACTTTTTACATTATTATTTTTAATAAAGTAAAACAAAAATAATTTATTTCAAATATCTATTACATTTTTATACGTTTTCATTAAGAAATGTGTTTTTATTTGATGCTAAAATATGTTAAATAATTTTACTATTTCAGATATGAAATTGAAAATTTTTAATAAACGAATTTCAATTTTCACAAATCGATTTCTTTTTTTAAGAAGCCGTGCCTGTTTTCAGATTCAGGCAATTATTTTGAAGTATCATAGTTTTCTTTCATCATTTCTACAAATCTAAATTAATATTTTACCAGCTGTACTAATTTTTTTCTTTATAATGTTCATTAAGAGATTGGTCTTGAATGTGTTAGCTAGGACAGATTTTTTTTGTACAGCCAGAATTTACTTTTTCTTTATAAATTATTATTTGTAGAGATGTAACAGTTTTCAGAAGTTTCGTATCTTCGTATAGGATTCGTATCATTGTGCTGTTTCTTATGCGTTCTCTCTTTGATATTGATAAAATCCACTGATAACATTTTAATGCAAAGGTTTTTAATTTATAAATAACAGCGATACTCAGCGACCGTGTTTCATAAGTGTACGGCAAGTGAGGGTATTTTTATTTTAATGAAACAACTTGTCTCTTCAATTATTACTCTCACTTCATATTTCGAGTTTGAAACGTATCGTTTGAATGTCAGATGAATTAACAAGAAAGCGAGATAAATTTTTTTTCGCATTTATATATATTTTTTTTAATCATCACAGTGAAGAAACCTCTGAATATTTTATACAAAAATGGTCTTGTAAATATGTTGATATTTTAATTATCACTAGAGCTAATTTATATTCAAAGAAGTTTTGTACTGTTATTGGAAATATTTTAAAATTTAAAGAACTATTAAAAGAAGCAAAAGTATACTTATAAAAAAATTGATAGACAGTGTTTGTTATATAAAATGATATATTGTTTTATCAGGATATTTTCAGAGCTTATATTTTGATTTTTACTCTTTATTTACAGAAAAACTTAAGAAATATTTATTTATCTACCATAGTTTTAAAACACACACACCTGAAAACTAGTTTCATATTCATGAAAACTATGTTATCAATGAAATGTTTATAAAAATCAACGAATTCGTTACATACGAACTAATTACTTTTAAGAGAATAACATTTATAAATGTATATAAGATTTTTAAAATAAGAACAAACATTAATCATAATTTACATAAAACAAGTTTTTATTAAATTTGTATTTTATTTTTAATTCTAATATAAGCTTTACTTTCCAAAAAATCAATATGCCATCAAGATTATTATTTTTTTATTGTTATTCACAAATTGGTATTACATTATTTTCAATATGATTACCTTGATTACTTTTTATATCATTTTTACAGTAGTTATAGATTATATGTTTCAAACCACTAAAGATATTTTTCGAATGCTTAATAAGAATTGGGTTACATACTTTTTTGTTCAAATATTTACATAAATTTATTTAAGTAACATTTAATTTATGAGTTATATTAATAGTCTTATTTACTACACTTAGTCATATACACTACACAACATACACATACATACTTATATATATATATATATATATATATATATATATATATATATATATTTGATAACATCGTGTATAATTGGGTTTGGCTCATTTTCGTTAATAGTTATTATTAAATCGTTCTCTGTCTATACTTATTCCGTATAAAAATCCGTAATTAAATAATTTAACTCACGGCATAATTTGCTATACAATTGATATCATGTATGTAACGCAACTGACATATTACTCATAATTTATCAATACGCAAAATAACCGACATATAAAACACGAGTAAAAAAAATCATACAAGATCTTAATCAAATGATATGTGCAAGATCATGTTCAAGTTTCGAGAACATGAGCTTGCAAAGTTATAAAGTGATTATCTTTAATCATAATTTTAATTCTGCAATGCAAAATAAAATAATAAACAACAGCCATAAACGCATAGGTATGAACACATTTATATTCATAATTATTTTATTGTGTATTGCCAATAAGTTGTTGAAAGTTAAACAAAAGTTTTATGCGGACTTTGAGTTTGCACAATAGGTGTATAACAAATGTATCATTGATACATTCACTAAAGTGGGATTATGTAGTTGTACACACACACACACACACACACACACACACACATATATATATATATATATATATATACGTATGCATGCATAATTGTCACATATTGTTTTACAATATGGATGGGTTCTTGAAAAACATTACATTAACTGAGTCATCGTTAATCGAAGATGTGAACCATGTTCTTAATACAAAAACAATAGACGTGTTTTTATTAAAAAGTAGTTTTATAAGTAGTAAAAAATATAAATATTTTTCTAGTTCTCTTTACAGAAATAAGTTAGGTCCACATAGTTTTTCCTTCTTTTTATTATCTTGCCGTATCCATGCTCCATGTTCTCAACATTGAAGTATTTAGAACACTTACCTATTATTACATCGTTTTGTTCAATATCTGGATATTTTATGATAAAATATCCCTCGAATGAATCGCATAGCTGAGAGAATCGATAAAATCGCTTTTAGAACTCTCTTTAGTGATAACATTTTCTTATAACACATTTTGTTATCAATTCTTGAATGCATACATTAATGAGAGTATCATTAAATTATTCAACAATTTTTGATTATTTAAAGCATCAAAATTAGTGAAGTTCAGTTACTTTTCCATATATATGACGTCATTCTTAATAGAATCGTATTTGAGTAATCATTTTTTTAATGATTCTAATTGAATTCATTATTATAATTCGTCCAAAATTTTTTTATCACTATTATTGATTGCCAATAATATCAATAATCAAGAAAAATGAGATAAAGATAGTGAGTAAGAACAAGTGAACGAACTTATGGTAATTATAAAGATAATATATAAATATTATAGTTTCCATAACTCTCGTTTTTACTCTTTACAGATATAAATTTTCTTCTCCACTCCCAGTAAATATATCTATAATATCTTCCGTTCTGTTACAGTGTCATTCTCTGTTTTAGTAATTTTTTTAATAAATTCCTTTCAGATACTATTTATGTAATTTTTCTTTTCGATTTTGTCAGATAATTTATAATATTCTTTTTAATTAGCTTATTTTCACACTTTGATTATCTATTGATTTTATCCAACTATTCACTTTAGTTTACTACAATATATTACTATGTTGTTTACTACTATATTGTATGTTATTATATATATATATATATATATATATATATATGTGTATATATATATGTGTATATATATGTATATGTGTGTGTGTGTGTCTGTATATATATATATATATATATGTAAATATACACACATATTTATCCCAAAAATATGAGATCGTTTGAGCTAATTGATCTTAATATATTTTTTTCTTGCTGCAGCTTGTTTATTTTATGTTTACTAGTTCTCCTGATATTAAATTTCACTTTTCCTTTTTATAGCTATTCTATTTAGGAATTATTATTTTATTATTTAATAATATATATATATATATATACATATATATATATATATATATATATTATATAGGAATATTAATTGCCTTTAGGATTACAAAGTAGAAAAGAATTCGAATTTAAAGTTAATCTCCTTATCTATTTTTCTTAATATGCACACAAACTGAATAAGTATAACCATAAAAAATGTAATAATCTGTAAAATTATCATCAAAATACACTTATTAGACTCGAATATATATATATATATATATATATATATATATATATATATATATATATATATATATATATATATATATATATATATATATGATTCACAAAAAAGTGACATATTGAGTGATATAATAGTGAATGAAATTTTCGAAAACAATTCTGAAATATATTCCTCACACTATATTTTCGTATACTATGTATTTCAATATGATTTTTAACCTACATTACTTAACCTATTATTTATTTACATCAATTTAAGACAAATAAATATATTGTAGGTATATAATACAAAAATCTTTTATTTATTACTTAATTTTATTTTGTTATTATTATTCTGTGCGTTAACTATACTATAAAAAATAAAATGTAAAAATTTTAATATAATAATCAATAATTTATATATATATATATATACCTGGAGTATATATCTGGGTTACTTTATTAATAATAAGGAAAACAATCTGTCAGTTATTTAATGAATGGAAATTAAAAAAAGAGTTTACAATATAGTGTGTTGAGATTAAATTACGGTTAATTTTGCTCCCTTAATAGCGAACGTCTCTATTATAATAAACAGCTACTGACGTTAGTTCGAATTGAGTTCGATAAAGAGCGGCAATGAAAATATTTTTTAGATATTACAAAGAAACACTTTTATTAAAATTTAGGAACACAATCGCATAGTAATATAAAATAATAAAAATTACTATTTTGTTCTTTTGACATTCTATAAATTTTTGAAGGAATGTTAAATATTTTTTCCTTTGATCTTATTTATTTGTATCCTTAGTTTACATTAAAAATTATATAGAATTTAATTGAATATTTGATATTGAATACTATTAAGATTTTAATTTTCAATTTTGAAAATATTTTTATGGTAAGGTAGTATTTTCTAAACGTAATCCCTTTGAATAAATTTCTTTGTTTTTATTGGAGGATTAATATTTACGTTGAGAATAAATTAAATACTAGTGATTTTTAACTAATAATATGAAATTGAAGTAAAAAACATTTGTTTTTTTAATTTAAAGTATTATTTTTTTTAATATTGAACATTTTTTTCAAATTAAAGGTAAAATTCAAATTGTGATTTTTATTACATATTTATGTTATAATTATTAGTAATTAACCTTTTCTTACCTAACATCAGATTACTGCACACAAAAGGTGTAAAATTTATATTTTTCCTACTAATTGGTAATAAAGTGTTGTTTTAGTTTATTTTTAATACAAAATACTTCTTTGTTATGTTATTATTTTCTATTAATAATAAAATTTGTATTTAGGACAGAAAATTCGTTGAAAAATGTTCCGATATAAAACAAAAACTTTTTTGATTCATCTTCTTAATTTATTCTTAAAGATTATGAATAAAAATGAAAGTTTTTTAACATACAGGAATGAAAATTATTTCAAACACGAGTGTTTTTTTGAAATATTATCCATTAATAGTTATCTAATTTAATTTTAACTACTTGATTATTCTTTCTACAAGAATAATAAGCTATTCATTGATTATTCTTTAAAAAATGATAAATTCATTATGCCTTTCATAAGTGATGGTGCAATTTAATGAAAAAAAATCGTGAAATTTCTTTAGAATTTTCTTCAATTAACTTTTGATAATGGAAATTACTAAATTACAGAAAAAATATATAATTGGTATAATTTTTGATTATAATAAAATATTGAATATTAAATTTATTAGGTTAGTAAGAAAATAATTGTGGTTTTTGTTTTCTGAATTCTAACCTTAATTTTTTTTTAATGAATGTCATTTCATCGTATTCATTTGAATATCATTATAAAGTATATTTTTTGATCTGTATTTTGTTCACATCGATTTTGGTTTTATTATTAATTATATTTTAAATTGAGTTTATGAATTAAAAATGAAGAGAAGCAAATAAGAGCAATTGTAAGAGTTCAAAATGGTTGGTAAAGTAGCAGAAACTGTTCGTAAACTAAATGATCATTTTCGTGTGGGTATTTTTAGGGAATGTACAATACATTGGTGGTTTTAAAAAAATCGTACTAGGAACGAGATCATTGAGGATGACGAAGGTTGTCATTCTTAAGTTCATAATGACCAACTGGATGCGTTAATTGAATCAGAACCACGCATAACAATTCAAAATCGTGCACAAAAGTTTGACGTTAGTCATCCAACAGTTCTGGACCAGATAAAACCACTTTAATTAAAAAAATGTATATGAATTTGAAGGTCACCAACCGCAATTATTTTTCTACCAACATAATAATTGAAAACATCTCATATGTTTATAAAAAAGATTTGGTTTTTAATAAATATAAATATTATATTTATTTCTGACATAAAATCAAATATTTATAAAATAATAACTTATTCATGTATGAAATGAGTTATTTTTTTGTTTTAAAATTGTAATTTAATGAGGGTGTAAATAAATAAGTCTAAGATAAATTACAGATGGTTCCGTTTGTTTCACATTGAAATTTTAACATTTAGATTATATTAAATTATAAATTTATTTATGTGTCTATAATTCAGCTTAAAGTATTTTTTTTACTAATATGAATATCACATTTTTTCTCTTATTAACAATTAAAATTTTTTTATATATGGAACAAATGCTTTTTTAAATAAATAATTTCAGTTTTTAATATCGCCTAAGCGATTTTTTCAATTATTTATATATATATATATGTATAATAAAAATGACACTAAATTAAAGATAGTAAATAGATTTAATTAAAAAACTGATTACAAGCTTCGTCAGATATTGAATTTAAGAAAGTTTACTTTTATAATAGTATTATAGCAACGTGCCGCTTATTAGCAACGATGATATGATGTATACGTGGTGTTATAGCATGATATCGTCTAATTTTGATATTAAATATTACTCTATTGGTCATGCAACAACTTGAAAATATTCTTTTGCACCATGAATAGTTATGATGCTAGTCTTAAATATGTAAAATACTATACGGAGTCAAACGTTTCAAAATGTTTTGAAATTGAAATTGCTTCTTAATTAAATACGTAAACGGTCGATGCAAAAATAAAATTAATAAAATTATAAACAAACATGCAATTACAAAACAAATAATTACACACGTTATAAATAAATCGGTGCACTTGAACATATCAATAAACGAAACTGGAATTAAGTATTTATACGTATTAAGAAAATTTACATATTGCAATATTATGAATATTCATTGATTGTATAAGACGTCAAATAAATAATAACATTAAATTGTTTTTTTATAATTGAAGGTTCTGTGAGTAGTTCTTAATATTTTTTATACAATTTCTTTATGCGTCTAATTAATAATTATTAAAACTGAAAGATGTTTGCATTTAAGATATGAAAAGGTGTTTTATAAGAAAAAAATAATTATTTATTAATAACAAAGTTCGATATAAAAAATATGTTTAAAATTCATAATGAGTGTTAATATTAACTATATATATATATATATATATATATATATATATATATATATATATATATATATATATAACACCTTAAGATATGAGAAACGCGTGAAGAAAAAAAGGCGTATAAAACAATTACAATATTTTAAGTAAATGACTTCATTAAATTTTGCTACGGCTCTACTAACTTAAATAAAAATGTCTAAGAATGAAATACATAATAAGTTATTATCACACATTAAAATAAAGAACTAATTCATAATTACTTTATCAAGAAAATCATACGTCTGGTTAGGGTACAAAAAAAATTTAAATATATTAGCAGGAACCATTAAAAATATTGCTCTAATAATATACTCCATGTTCTCGTTGATGCGAATAAATGATTTATCCGTACGTTGTGTGCTGAGATGTATTTCTTATTTATTGCCACGTAAATGTATGATGCCTTTTGACGTCGAATGAACAGTACAACGATTATTGTCCAAGAAAATACGAACATCAAGAACTGGCTGATACGAATCTTAGATATGCAAATAATGAATTGATTTTGTACTCATGGCCGAAATGCGTGTGAGAAAATGAATTCCTGATTAGTGTGCTTTTACTTTGCCCGCGTTTCATGTTACTAATGGTATATTTTGCGTGTGATGACATGATGCAAGTTAAATTAAAGAACTTGATATATATATATATATATATATATGTGTGTGTGTATATATATATAATATATGTGTATATATTTGTGTATATATTTGTGTATATATATATATATATGTGTGTGTCGTAAGTTATGATATATACTGACAAATTTAGATATTCAGCGTGAATAAATATCGTTTTAACATGAAATGTATATATATATATATATAAATAAATATATAAATACATATTGTTTCTATAAAACTTAACATTCAATTATAGTTTATTAAAGGTAGTTTGTTCATGTACATTCATTCACACACACATACACATATGTATATATATATATATATATATATATATATATATCATATAACTATAATATTTCAACAAAAACACAATTTACTTAATATTTTGAAAAATTATATAGGAAATATATTTTTTTAAAAAAATGATATTTATATGTGCCGGTAGTTGACAGAAGTCCTAAGTCATATATTTTTCGTATTGAGACACTTATACCTTTTTCTTTGTGTCTAATAAAAATATTTTTCCATTATGTAATAAAATATTTTCCAATGTACTTACTGTTGTAATCTAAATCTTTTATGTAATTATGAATTTTTGCGAACACTATGAAGAAATATATTCTTTGATACTTCATATGACAGATTATTTTCCAAATTATTCTAAGATCTTAAATATTTCATTTTTTTTTAAAAAAAAGAAAGTTATAAGTAATAGTATTCACTTACATTTTATAATGATAATCATGTTAACTTAGAATTATACTAGAGATTTCTTCTTCTTTTTCAATAATAATTGTATTTTTTTTGTGATGTTTTCAAAGTACGAAAACATTGATGGAGTGTAATGTAATAGAGCCATTATATCCTTATGTTTTTCTTTTGTAAGTAGACGAATGCTTGCATAAAATGTAAATAATTGAATTATTTCGTACATTTTCAACCTTCCTTTTTTTGGTAAAAGTTCGAAAATCTGAAACTCTGCACTATCATCTAAAGATATTTTATGAAACATCTGCTAAGGGGCATCTTTTAGAAATCTGATACATTATATTTTCAACCAATAAACATATACTCACTTAATATTATTCGGTCTCTTTGTAGTTGATTTTTCTAGAGATTTTATTTTTCCAATAGTAATATAATTGTTCTTTTGAGAGATTTAAATAAAGAAATCGATTTAAGGGTTATTTACCGTGAAAATAAATATAGTTTTATATAAAAATTAGATAGGTACATGCATTTTTTTAAAAAAATTAAGTATACTGAAAAGTAAGTGATAACTCACTAACAAAATAAACAAAAACATTAATATGTTTATCAATCAACTTTTCAGTCATTAAATGATACATTTTTTAATTTTATTACTTTCTAAGGGTTTTCTAGATTATTACAATATAAATAATTGTAATAATTTTTTTTTTCATTTTTGTTTATCTAAATATATACACATATATATATATATATATATATATATATGTGTGTGTGTGTCTGTGTGTGTATATATATGTGTATGGCACTGTATATTTATATATATATATATACAATCTTTTTTCCTTACTTTCGCAAAAATAGAAAAAAAATTATGAAGTTCTATTGTTATTAAATCAATGTTTACTGTTATATAAAAAAGTTTTTAAAACGATAATTTTTAGCACAGAAAAAATCCCAAAATTAATGTTTCTTATAAGTAACAGCGGCGCTTAATGGGTTAAGGTGTTCTTGTGGACTTTAAAGGTCGTTTTTGTATTGACGAGACTGGAATCATCAGACTAGTTTCTTTTCAATCAGTTTCATTACGTTTTCCTGATAAAATTCCAATAGATGTAAATGATGCTTCTCCAGGTCTGAGTAACATTTCACATTTTTCTGGTTTTGAATAATGCATTTAACGAAATATATATTTTGTACCTTTATATTTTTATTGTCAAAATTGCGAAGAAAGATTTAAACACATTCAAGGATCTCAGTAGCTTAATAAGATAATAAATAATAAAACATATTTTAAAACAATGTTTAAATATTAATCTTTGGAAATAATAGCAAGTCTTTACACTTAAGCTAGTAACCTGCAATTATTAGGGAATGAGATATTGTGAATAGTTATTTTTTATATTAAAATAAAGCTATTATTATTTATGACTAACTGTAACATAAAAATGCAGAAATACTTGGTTTAAAATAAAAATAAATCCCCAGAGATGTTATAAATTTCAGTTAATGATTTTCTAGTGTTAAATGTTTCTTGTTCTACATAGTAAATTACTTTTATTAATAAATTTTATGCTCTTATGTAAACTAACTGATTTTATTATTTTAAATAAGTCGTTAATTGTTCTACGGAATGCTTTTAACTAATAAATATGCGTTGCTTGTGAATTATAATTAAAAATGAATAAAGATAATTTTTGAATAAATTATGCGCTAACTTTCATTTAGATTGAGTAATATAAAATAGAATAATTCTGTATATTTCGTGTCAATTACTAATTATTTCGCGTGACGATGTTGATATTAAAATGTAATTATATTTTAATTATTGTTTGAATGTGGTAAATTGCTCGGTATACCTTAACAAGATGTTTAGATTACAATGCAGTTATTTTTTTTTAGAATTACATATGTCTACATTATGTTCTAAACAAGTTGTATTTTATAAAGTTGTACTTTTTTTATTATGTTTTTTTCTTCTTCTCGCTTCGATTATTGTCTTTCTAACATATTAACTACAATTAGAAACTGAAATAATGTTATGATCGGTCGTTGTAAACATGTTTTGTGTATGTTGTTCGATAGAATTAATTAAGTTTTGTAAAATCAATATGATAAAAATTCCTTTTATTTTTATTTATATTTGATGTTGACAGAAACAAGCGACAGAATAGTATGATGTCTTGAGGAGTTTTTTTTATTCGTTGTGAATAGTTTTTATTTCATGTAAATTTTTTTTTATTGGTAAATAGACAGATTCTTTTTAATAATTAACTATAACATAACAATACTTGTTTGAAATAAAACGTGTTGACTCATGATGTAAACGTTATTAAAGTCTGTTTTTTTTTTAAACTATGATAGTTGTGAATGGGAACTTATGAAATCAAGAATTTTATGTTGGTATTTTAATCTAAACGTTAAAATAAAAAGTATGCTAATGAATAAAAGTTTTTTTAATACCTGTTATATAATTTATTAAATGTAAATCTTTAATACTTTAGAAAAAGCTGTTTTGATTTCATTATGTTTAATTAATTTTTTTAACATATTTTTTATACATCTCCATCATTTCATTTATATTCATAATTTATATATATATATATATATATACATATATATATATATATATATATTCTATAAAAAATTTTAAATATGAAAATGTAAGCATACATTGAATAATATATAAAAATATTAAAAAATTAACAAGTTAAAAATAATGCATGCTTAAGAAACACAGTGCCAGTTCTTTGGAAACAGCTGATCCTGTTATTACACTAATCAGAAAATAAATCAATTTTGCAGACATATGGAGAAAGAATTGTTAATAAATTTTCTCTCCGATGATTGATTAACTAACAGAAATTTAGTATAAAAATAAAATTTAGCATAAAATAATGAAGATTTATCCGAAAAATTGTGTATTGAAACGCATTTCATCGTCGTTTTTGAAATCATTCAAAATTTGCTTTTTATAGTGGTTTCCGTTCAATATTTTGCTTTCATTGCTTTATATATATATATATATATTGGAATACTTTAAGAGAAATTAAGAGGAAATGTTTTTTATATTTAAAGTTAAAAATGTAAAGTATAATTATTAAATTAAAAAAAAAACAGTTTTAAGATGGAGTTCATTGATACACTAATTTGAATTATAAGAAGGAAAATATTATTTGAAATGAAAACTATTATTTTATAATATTTGATGTGAATAAAAACTTTTATCACACTATTTTCAATTAAACTTAAAATGCTGTTAGTTTTGAAAAAAGTATTGTTTACATTTTAGAGGGAGAGGATGAGGTCATAGGTTAGGCATTAATCATTTTTATATTAGAATATATGATTCTTTCTTTACTAACTCTAATATATATATATATATATATATATATATATATATATATGTGTGTGTGTGTGTAAGTATCCATGTTTATTATTGAAAATTGAGAGATCTTTTTATTAGGTATTTATTTCAGTATTTTATAAAAAAACACTCTTTTATAGTAAAATAAAAATGTCATACAAAATGTATAGTTATTTTTTTTTTAAAAGTCTATTAAAAGTATACTTAAATATTATGTATTTCCTACGTTATATTTTGACTAATTTTATTCTCTTTCAATTAAAAAATAAGATCATAAGAAGGATGTTCTTTTTCGGGATCAAAGTTAAGAATATGGTTATGTTTGAAAGTGATTAAAGGAATTGCTATAGAAAAAAGTAGTATGTTTTCAAAAAAATTTTCGTGCCAAAATGTGTAAAAATTAAATTTGTTTGTTGGTATAGCATTTATTTGGGATTTGGGAAGAAAATATTAAGGAAAAGAATTAACTCATTAATTATTCACTCATCCCACAAAGAGTAAACCTTTTTTGATTAAAAATGATTAATAATTGGCTATTGTTTACATTCATTCCGATATCAATTCTATTATCCTTAGAGTATTAAAATTCAAAAAAGTGTATAGAATATTTTATTTTAATATCGATTACGAAAGTGAATTTAACCACATAAAAACTAAATTATAATGCAAAACGCTATAGATTAAGAAAAAGTGAGTTGGTCCTAAAACATATACCAGTTTCATGACAGTAAACATGTATTAAAAAAAGAATTTATTTCTTAATACAATTAATTATCTTCTTTAATTTATAAAAAAAGAAAAAAAAATTATTATTTTTTTTACAGATATTATAAATTAAATTAATAAAATTGAGTGACTTGTTTTCTACTAAACTGGATGTCATATATAAAAAAAATTATTGAACATTATATTTTTATCTTATGTTAAAAAATGAATAAACTGTCTCTATTAAAACATAATAAACTTTAAAATATTTAATTTTAATAACTTATATGTTGAATGCTAGAAGATATTAAAGTTGACATAAATACTTTGAATTTATCTATGAAATCTGATATATATATATATATATATATATATATATATATATATATATATTATTTTGTGCTGTATTAAATTATTATTTTTATAGATTATTTTCGCAGTATATACCGAGTCTTACACATAAAATTTAGAATAACTTATTCATGCACAAGATTATACTAATCAAGTGAAAATCATCTTTTGTAAATATACTTATTATATGTTTCATCACAGATAAATACATATCGATAAATCAACATGCATATATGAAGACATTAACGACTCTTCTGTAATTCATACGTAGGATAGAAAATCACTATATATTTTCTCATTTTTAAGGCGTGATGACAACAGATTTATTTCAACTTAATTTAAAACTTCCAGACACTCAATTAAACCTAAAAATGAAAATATTATTCTAATATGATTTTAATAAGTGGACATAATACAATATGTTGCATATTATATTATACCATACATACACTGCATTATATAGTATATAATTTACTATCTATTAAGATCTTCAAACATAAACACTTCTTATAAAGATATTAAGAACAACTTAATTCGTTATTATAGTTATTTTGTACAACACGTTTGAAGAATGTATATTTTTCTTTGAATTCAGTGATGGAAGAATTTTTATAAATACATACATATACATATACATATATATATATATATATATATATATATATATATATATATATATAAATTAGAACTAAATGAGTCAATAAAATAAATGATTTTAATATCATATGATAATCAATAAATAAATTATTAAAAACATATGTTTTTCTACAACATTATTAAAAGCTCATTTAAATATATTTTTGATTTAGCCATAAATTAATTATTTAGTTAAATTTATATCACATGTCGTATACAAATCAATAGAATAACATGTTCGATGCTATCAAATCTGAATAATATTGAATTGAGTAATTTTTTATTCAAAAATGTTAATGTGTTAAGGTATCCTGGGGATTTCACGTTTTAAATTTCAATAAGGATGTTAATAAAATTCTCGAGTTTATGAATATTTAAAAACTATTATTTTTTTTATTTTAAATATATATATATATATATATATATATGTGTTGTTAATACAAATAGATATTTTTGTAAAGAATGAGTTTTTATTTATTTTTTAAATCAAAGTATGTGTTATTTATTAATCTTTGGAACGGGGGATTGCTTATTAAACTTGTTTTTAAAAATTATATTGTAATTATTTTTCATATACATATTTATATATATATATATATATATATATATAATTTCTTAAACATTTAATAATTTATGTGAAAAAATTTGAAAGTAAACAACAAAAATGCAATTGTAAGTGTATTATTTTCAGTTTTTTATAGAAGATGATTTATATATTAATTTTATCCTAAAAATTAACGTTAATAATTAAGGAAATCATTCTATTATTTTAAACAATAATTATTATATTTTCAGTTGAAAAAATTTATTGTCAATGCTATTATACTCAGAGTTGTTTAAATTATTTTTGATTTGTTAATATTGATGTTTAATAATTGTGATAAAATACTAAAAAAGGTTTATTAGCACGTCGACAGTTAATGTAAAATATTAAAATTTTATGGAAATGACACTAGAATTGTTGAAGTTAGAATCGCAAAAAATATTTGTATTGTAGTGGACTATTAGAATGATGACAAATTTAATGTTTGTATATATATATATATATACATATATTAAGAGAAAAAAATGTAATTAAATTCAATGCTTATTTTGTAGAAAAGTAGCCACAGATATAATTGTTTATAAATCTGTGGTCAATATTGTAATCACATGCATTATAGATGACGTATTAAACAAAATCTGGATAACTTTTTGTAAGTGTATGATAATTTTATGTGAAAATCATCCTGCAATCTTCTAGTAATCTTTTGTTTCACATGTATGACGATTATTATATGTATTGATAAATTAATTGTCTCGAAAATATTTTCATTATATTTATAACTTTTAAAATTATTATTTTTTCTATAAAGTCGAAACAAAATTTAAAATCGTATAAAAATGCAGATATTAATTTTGATTTTATATATAGACATAGTAACAATTCTATTTCAAGCTTTCTTTGAATTAAAATAATATCGTGGAAGATAATTACATACGTTTCTCTAATTGAGATATTGATGTATTTATTGAATGTATAGAAACAGTGAAAATATTTCATTCAAATTTAAATACTGACTTTCTGATGTGATATTATTTATATCTCACATTTTTTTACTTTAAATATTCTTTAGTTGTAGAGAAGAAAATTATTATTTGTTATATATTTTACCAGTAATATGAATATATCCTTCTGATAAAATATTTTCACAAATGAATTTTTATTCATCCCATAAACCACAAATAATTTTGATTAACAGTTCAACAATTGTTTATGAATCATTTTTGATTGTTATTAATGCCGATTTGATGGTGGTGTCATCATCACAAAAGCACTAAAAAAATCTGATAACATATTTTATTATATTCACTTTTTGTTATTACTTTGTACATATATTTAGGCATTGAAATGGAAATCATTAAAAATTAATCATTTATTGAATATTTTTGATGTAGTTTGTGACAAACCGAAAAATCCATCTGTGAAATTAAATTTTATTTATTCCAAAACGATTATAAATGATCGTGTATATTACATAATTTTATGAAGTTGATATACTTTTAGAAAATTATTAAATTATTTCAAATGCCACATAGAATTATTAAATTATTAATGTAAACAGGAAAGTAATTTCATTGTTATGAAAACGTTGATCGTTTTCATTAAAATACCTGCTATATATAAACTGTATAATTCATGTACAATGTCCAACAGTCAATTTCACAGTTTCTGAAACTAGTATGTGAAAGCTTTACACATGAACCGTTCTAATTTATTTATAAATCTCAAATATTTCTGTTATACTTTAATAGGTAAACTGTAAACTACATGTGTATATTTTTAAATATTCATATTGCATTTTGAGTTTTTCCATCAGAGAATTAAATTGTTTTCATATATTGAAAATAAAATAAAACATTAAACGTTGAAATTATTTTTAATTCGAATTGTTTTCAGTTTATATAAATATTTTTAAATTTTTATCTGATATACCACTGTTTTGCATTTTATTTATTATTTGTGCTTTTTAACAGTTATTATATTTATTTAATTACATTTATTGGTAAATTTTCTAAATTATTCTCTGATATCTATTTATACAATAAATAAAGCTAGTTGTATTAAATGGATGTATTTGTTAATTAAAATTATTTGGTTTTTAACTCACAAATTTTGTGTTCTTTAACCATAGTTTTTACTGTTCAAGATTTTGTGTTTTTTTTTTAAAAAAAAAAACGTATCCATTATCCTAATTAAGTTAATAAGAAATCAATAAAAAAGAGATAATACATGTGTTATAAGGATAAATCAACTATTTTTATAGAAAAGATTGAAACATAAAAAATAAATTGATAATCATGTATCTGTTATTATTTATCAGTTATTATGAATTTATTCAATAACTGTTATTATTTAGTGGTTGAGATCCAAATTGAGATCCAAGTACTGGATTTTCATGTATACGATAGTTGTCCAATTCAAAAAGGTATGTCCATCATTTTGAAAACGTGCCAGTTGTTCTGTAGATACTCATACATGTTTGCATATAATTGTTAATTACTTTGGCAAGCGCACTACACACGTTTAAAAATCTGATATTATATATATTTGTTCTGAATAAAAAGATTGTTTGACCTTGTTTGGAAAACGTGCTTTAACGTTTAATACTTACTAGATATTTTAATTGACTTTTATATGAATATATTTAAATTAAATCTATATCTATCTATCTATCTATCTATATGTATATATATATATATATATATATATAAATATGTATATATATATATATATATATAAATAGATATATATATATATATATATATATATATATATATTAAGTTGGTAGCAAAATAATTGTGGTTTATCAGTTCGTGTGGAATTCATTTGTCCAGCTGTTTTGATTTTCCTAGCTGTTTTAAGTGGTCCAGAACTGATGAATGACTAATGCCTAAATTTTGTACAAGCACTCTAATTGTGGCGCTCTGTTGTAATTTAACTAACGCTTTCAGTTGGTCGTTTTTAACTGAAGAAGAACGCCCGCGATCTTTTTTATCTTCAAGGCTTTTGTCTCCGGCACGAAATTTTTGAAACCATCATTGCATCTTACATTCCTTAACAATACCCACACCAAAAGCATCGCTTCATTTACGACCAGTTTCTGCTGCTTTACCACCCGCATTGAAATTATACAAAAAAATTGATCTTATTTGCTCCTTTTCCATCTTTAATTCAATATCCCTATTTGAACAAAAATAATTAATAAAGCCAAAGTCGATATTACCAAAATAGAGAATGGAAAATTCGTTTTAAAATTATATTAATATGAACACAATGAAATTACACTTACAGTGAAAAAATAAGGTTAGAATTCAGAAAACAATTATTTTCCTACTAACCTAATAAATACATACATATATATATATATATATATATATATATATATATATATATATATATATATATATAGATAGATAGATAGATAGATAGATAGATAGATAGATAGATAGATAGATAGATAATTACATACAAACACAGATATTTGTAAGTTTTTTAGAAATTAGTTCATTATACAAAAATGTCCTACTGGCGGTACTTCAAAGAGCAAAGTATAACCAAAAATTACAACTAATTGAAGCATATAATTAAGCATTGATAGCATGTAATTAAGCTACGAAGGAATTTCTTTCAATATTGGTTTTATATATATATATATATATATATATATATATATATATATATGTCAGTTAACTGTTTTCTAATGTCGTACGATTTATTACTAAGTAGGTACTATGTTTAAAAGCACGTATTTAAGTAAATTATTCTGTTCTGTTATGAAAATAAATAACAAATGATAAGTTGTGGGTCTATTTATAGACTGAAATGCAACTAAATGAGATTGTGGTTTGAAAAATAATTAAAATGCGTTTCTACATGCATATTTGTTCAGAAATTTAGTAGAAACGGTTTTTCAAGATATCTTTATCTCGTTTCAGTGTTAAGAAAAGTTTAATATTCCTGATATAACGTGATTTATTTTAAAGAGAAATGTAATCCGTATCATTTGCAATTACTCGAAATATATGAAACTATTAGTATAGAACAGCGAATTGTCACTTTTCAATGATTTACTTTAAAGTAGGTGTTTTTCTGTGAAATATACTTCATTTTTTAAACAAAGATCGAATTTTACACATTGAATCATACTCTCTTTCTCTCTCTCTCTCTCTCTCTCTCTATATATATTTATATATATGTACATAGAGAAAGAGGGAGAGGGAACAAAATGCCTATGTATGTATCAAATACAAAAAAATAATTATTTTTTCTTCATTGTATATTATTTTTAATAATTCCTCATCCTATTATGTTAATTAGTAAATATATGTTAATATAAAAATTTAATGATTTACTTGTACTTTGTTGTTTCCACATGACAGTCATTAAAGAGTATTCATTGAGGAAGTATTTAAATATATTTTCTAATAATTAACACTAAGAGAATTATCGAGACATATTAAAACCATTATTTTTGACATAAATATAATAAATATCACGGATGAGAGATTCAAATAATATATAAAAAATATGAATATATATATATATATATATATATAAGATTGATAATTATGCCATTAAATCGAGATTAGTAATATTTTCGTGTAAAATATTTAATTTTGTATAAGTATTGAATATATTAACATTTTTCATTTAATTTAATTATTTTAGGGGATAGGGAATGTTATATATTGTGTAGAAGATGATATTTTCGTTGAGATTACTTTGAATTTCATAGAAATAAAAATTATAATTTTAATTTATTTCTCAAAAATGTATCCAAATACTTTGTATTATATTTATTATTATTAATTGATAAAGTTATATTTATTATTATTCTTAATTAATGAGTAATACTTTTAATTCAATACAATTTATTTCAACTGACTGTAATATATTTTTATAGTTTGCATGGTTTACTTTTTATCCACAAAATGTTTATGCTAATTATATCAAATTGTAAGTAAATGTAGTTTTTATATATTAAATAAAATGTTGATCTCTCATAACAAATAATCAAAACATTTTAAAAAGTATGAATGAAAAAAAATATTTTTAGTGAATGCTTGTAATATTTAAAAATATAATATAAAAAGCTTGGAATTAATTAAATACCGATTTTATTTTTGATTGCATGAAAATAAAAAAAATGAGTTTAGAAAATATTTAAATATTCAACATGTCAATTTCCAAACTTGGTATTTTAAATTGTTCAAAACAGAAAAGACCTTGTGTAGTTATATTTGTTTTGTCAAAAAATATTTCTTCGTGTTATGATAAATGTAAATTATAGATATAAAAAGTGAATATTACTTCGATAAAATATAATTCTACATCATAGAATTCATATTCGAGTGATATTTAAGATTACATTATTATTTGTGAAGATATATATTTTAATGTAACAATGTTGTTCATAAAATAAATAAATCAAGCTATATAGATTATCAATCAAACATATCATTATTAAATATTTAAACGAAAAAATATTAATTATCAAAAAAGCAACAACTTCGAAATCTTAAAATAAATATTTGTAAATTTTTTTTATATAATTTTCATATAAAATACTAACATTTGAATGTTCCCAGAACTGCAATTAATTATTTCTAAAATAGAAATATTAATATAACATACATTTCTTTACCGTCATTGTTATTTACATGAATGATAAATGAACACAAGTGCCTTTTTAATGTTCGGAAATTTTCAATAACACATTCAATGATTAATTATTCTTTTTTTTAACAGATTGTCTAACAAACTGAAACCCAAATACTTGTTAGTATGACTCAATTAGTTGCGGTCATAAATTAATTTAAAACATTGTAAATTTTAAATTGCAAAAATATTCAAAAGAATGTATTACTTAATTTAAAATTTAATTAAATTAGATTCGGACCTAGTTGTGAAACTATAATTCACTTTTTTTGACCGAGCTGTCAATTGTGTTAATAAATCAAGGACGTATTAATCGTTTTAATGTTTGATCATCAATAGGATTGTACGTATGACACATCACAAAAAATATTTTTCTGTGGTTTATTGGAACGATTGATATATATATATATATATATATATATATAATGTTTGGAATAGTGGATTTAATTAATTTATTTATAAAAAATCTAATTACAAACAAGAGGAAAATAATAATAAATAACAACAAGATTATTCATTATTAAAAATTTAAATAATACTAACACACACACATGTATATATTGTGTGTACAAATTAATTCAGTGCTTTTTTGATAGAAAATAAATGTTTACAGAAAAATGAAATAAGAGTTGAATCCTCAAAATATCCCCCATTATTTTATATAATTTTGCTTTTATTTTATATCACAACATCTGTCCGATAACTAACGGATCCCTTATCGACAAATCAAAAATCAAAATCAAAAATAATTTTATTGATGTGGATAAAAATACATAGATTTATTACATCGAGTGTTTTGTACACTAGATAGGTACGGATGTCGGTCCGGGGTCTAAGCCTTGGCTTTTTAGCCGGGTTTAAAATGAAGACGGAGTTAGGTAAGGAGATTTGTGGGTTTAGGAGTTTGAATGCCGAAGTTTATCGACAAAAAGATTGAGAATTTTAATCGATGAAGTCGTAATGCATTTTAGACTTTTTCCACTGTCTTATCACTTTTTGCATGTTCATGCGTCCAACAAATTTTCAAAACTGAATAAATCATTCACACGGCTCCGGTAGCACTTTTTTCAACTGGAATGCGAAAAATATTGAATGTCTAATATGCTCCTTTTCGGACATTATTGTGTTCAGTACTGTTTTGTGATCGTATGCTACTTATTTGGCCAAGATATGTAGTGTTTTCAGATGTTAAGATTGGTAATTCAAAATCTTACAACAATGAGATTATATTTTAAATTTAAAACACAGTTATGCTTAAGTTTAAGTATTTTTTATACCTAATATACATATATATATATATATATATATATATATATATATATTTGTAGGTATATATATATATATATATATATATATGTAGGTATATATATATATATATATATATATATATATATATATGTTAAAACAATAGGTATTGAGTTTTTATCCGAAGAAAGTTGAAACATCACAAACAAACAGGTTTTTAGAAAGGATCCACATTTTCAATGTTCAAACTGTAATTAGCCTATCAAGATATATAAAATAACAAAAAATGATATATAATACTAGTACTTCAGAATGTAAAATTATTTATTGATAATTTTAGATTAAGCTTTCGAGAAGTGTTTTGGGAGCACATTACTTTTTAAAGATTTTAATAAATATAGGAAATAAATAAATATTATCAATACTATTTTAATGTACATATATCATAATATTATTAAATCATATTATTATATTACTTTATAATTGCATGTAATTGAATTGCTCTTTAGTAAATAAAATTAAATAGAAAAAAAAGTGATTGAATGAGTTACAATGTCTGTTTATTTGGGTTAACTTGTTCTTAGAACGAGTCAAGGATGGATTAGAGAGGAAATTGTCAGAAGAATAAAAAAGGGATAGAGTTGAGTTGAAGACACGATTAAATCGAAAATTATGCTTCGAACAAATAAATATTCAATTAATTTATTGCACCTGTATTCTTACTTACTGAAATTAAACATTGTGTAACATTTTCAAAATAATCTAGTTAGTTACTAAAAACGAGATATAGACGTATAGAAAAAAATATGTTAAGAATAAGGAGTTATATAAATAGATTAAATATGAAAACAAAGTAGTATTATAGTAAATGTAATAAAAAGAACAAATAGTTTATAATAAGATGTGTAGAGCATATTACAATAATAAAATTATAGATAGAAAATATAAATTATTTATGAGGAGGCATAAAGTATGAAAAAGGTTTGACAAAGATAAATACAGAAGTGTGATAAGGATTAAGGAATTTAAATTGATAACAGATCTCAGTAGATTGTTAAAAATAAAAGAATTTGAAAATCTTCATCTAGTAGTAGATTGGAAAATTTTAAAAATATTTTGTTTATTCTTTCACTGCTCATTTTATTATTTTCAGTCTTGTAATTTTTCTTGAATTCTTTATATATTATACCTGATTTATAACTTTTTAATTTGATTCGGAAACTTTTGATAAATTCATTTAATATTAAAAATTAAAGGTGCATGAATGTGGTGCATATATAGCGACAATAATTAAAAGTGGTTGTAAAATAAATATATTTACCAATTTTAATTTTATTATTTTTTTTTAAAAAGTGCTAATTAAGTTTTTCTATTTATTTTCTATTTCTTAATATAAAACTCTTTTGTATTTTCGGTCGAGTATTATAATAAATAAAAAAAATAATAAGGAGAAAATTCAAGCTAATTGCAAAATCTTACTTATAAAGTCATGACGGAAGGAATAATATTATTTTTATATTGTGCATATGCCCATATCTAAGGATCAACCATAGGATTAGTATAATCTTTTTTAGATATTTTTGTTTTAATTTGAAACAGAAATGAAATTTTAGGTGTTTACTAGAAAATTAAAAAGCTGATAAAATATTCTATGACAAACTTTATAAGTATAATAGCTTAATTATAACTGAAATAAAATATATTAATTTTTTAATTAACTTTGATTTCACAATTAATTTTTAGAAATATTTTGTGCGAGTAAAAATGTGTTTTTAAAAATGTTATATAAAAGAGTTCATACAATTTTATTAGTTTTGCAAATATGTTTTTATAACAGGTTAAAAAATAAATATTAGTAAATTAAAAAAAATGATACAACAAAATATAAAAATATACCAACAGCAATTCTTAAATTAGCAAGAGAGAATTACTGTAAATACGAAAAAATGTTCATAAATACAACTATTATCATTAAATTAATTTCGATTCGGATTGTCGAAAAATGAATGTTACACAAACGTGTGACCAGTGTCACAAATTCACCCATGAATTTATCAAATAGCAGATTAAATCTATGTTATTTAAATTTCAGAATTAATCGTTCAATTCAACGTTGATTAAAAAGTATGTGTTATGAATGTTCGTATTACATCGATGTCAAAACATTGTGTTCACTTGGTTAATAAATGTAAATTGCTTAACACTGCACAGGTCTAAAAATTGTTCATTCACAAATTGAAAAATCGATATTTTTAATTTGTACACAGGTTATGTTTTTGGTTTTTGTAAGTGGAAATGTTTCATAAAAATTACGAAAATCACGTTTTTATTATTTGATTTTTCATATAGTTTAGTGGAATAAAATTCCGTTGGAATGAAATTAGTAGTTTGATAGTTTATATTCTGATTGTCATTATTTGTACTTTATTTATATGTTTGAAGAATATTTAAACACCTCTCTTATTTCATTTTCTAATTATGTTATTATTTCTGTTGAGATATAATATCTTTCCAGTTAAACTAACATTTTTTTAATACTTTTATTATAAATTACCCTTTGAAATGTTAATTTTGTATAAGAATGTGTACTAAGTTCAGGAAATATTTGTGGTATCCTTTTTATACATTATTTGTTTAAGAATAAACACATTAGTAACTACATTTTTTTTTATGATTTGTGGCTACAGAAGAAATATATTGCAGTAATGGGAATTCAAATGTTTTTTAATGTATGTTCAATGTACTTAGAATAAATTAATTTTGTATTTGAGTATGTATAAGACTATTGGCACCAGAATTAACAATTTTCTTTAAAATATTTACATTTAATATTATAAGTATAATGAACTTATTATGTGTAAATTAATATATATACATATCTTGTACACATTGTTTATCATTGTAGGTTATAAAATTATCGAAGTTGAATTTTTGAAAATATATATTGATTTTCTAATCAAAATAAATAAGATATATGAAATTCAGACAGAATATTATAAATATGTTTTTAAGTATTGTTATTTGATTGTTATATACATACATACATACATACATATATATATATATATATATATATATATATATATATATATATAAGTACAATTTTGAGTCTTAATAAATATATTATGTTAGTTCTGTCAACTATCATTGGTACTTATAAGTTTACCACATTCTTTTAAGCCTGTGTCTGCTTTATTATAATACAAATTAGAAAATTACATGTTTGTATACAAAAATAATGATTAAAAATGATTTTCCTATATTTCTAATTTGGTTCGAATAAATGTTGAACTGAAAAAAAACAGTGTAAGTTATATATATATATATATATATATATATATATATACATACATATATATATATATATATATATATATATATATATATGTATATATATATATATATATATATATATATATATATATAATATATACATATACACGATATACTAAAATAATTTTGAAAAACATTTTAATTATCCAAAGAAAAACCTAGAAGTAATATTTGTTCATATATACACTAGAAAAATAAAGAAAAATAAAGAAAAAAAATTTAAAGGTAAAATGTTTTGTAATTACAACACAATAACGTTAATTAGTATATAACTTTTATTTGATATTATATTCACAGATATGTTTGATGTAATTTTTACACTACGTCGTTTTTCAATTAATGTATGTAGTTAATTAAATAATATGGATAAGGAACATTTCTTAAAAACTAATGCACATTGATGACCTATTGAGTTATTTATATTTTGTTTAACAATGTTAGTATCCGTGTTCGTGTACACGGATGTGAATTTTTTAAATTATATATTAGATGTTTTGTTATAAAATAATGTTTCATAATTGAATCAAATTGCATAATCGTATAAATAAAAATAAACTGTGAACTTAACTCAAATCAAAAATAAACATTAATTTGAATATATAGAATCTTTTTTCAAATATTAAGTGAATAGATATTTTTTTCGAATCATATGTGAATTATGTATTTGTCAGAAAGCCAGGAAGTATATTAAATAAAAAGATTTAACTCATTTTATAACTTGTCAATAGTATTTTTCATTTATTGTAAAAGTATTTTTTCATATTTTTTTTTTAAACGATAACGTTTTGATCTTCAGTTCTCTTTATTAAAAATAACTGTAACAACAATTTTTTTATAGAATACAGAAACTTAAATTATTATTTGTTCGATAAAAATAATAAAATATCTCATGATTTAATATTTTTAATTGGAGTATTTTAAGGAAGAATTTTTAAATTTTTAGAGTATATGAACAAAAGAATTAATTCATAAAATGAAATTATTTAAAAACTTAACTAACAAGGTTATTTCTGTACTTTTTTAATCTAATATTTAAATAGATATCTTTTTTAAACCGATTAATAAAAGGTATCAACTATCTTCAACGCCATTTTTTTAACAAAAGCTTCGAATTTATCTTTACCCTACTACATATGTGTTTGTATAAGTATACTGTTTCTAAAATAGTATTTAGTAAAAAAAAAATTAAAAAATCTAAGTTTTGAATAGTTAACTGACTGAAAAATTATTAGGCTTCTTAATAACTATATACATTTATATTTACTATCTTTTGTACAACAGTCTCATCTCTTTGAAATCTGACTGTTAACATTTTAAATACAACTGTTTTGTTTCGATTAATTTTGGTAAATGATAATTGCATTAAGAGGTTATCAAATTTGGCCAAAATTATTATCCAAGAATTTTTAGATAACTTACATAAAAGATATAGTCATAGGAAGTTTTATCTCATCAGTATTTTGTAGTTAGTCCACTATATAAAGTATTTCTTCTACAGAAATTTTTGAAAATCGGTGGGACATATGTATCCCGTCAGCAACAAAAGATTTAAAGCATAGTTACTAGAAATATTCTTCATAGTTTAATAATATTACATGATTATTAATGAAAAATATATGATGTAATCAAACCAACTGAGAAATAGCATATAATGTTATATATATATATATATATATATATATATATATATATATATATATATATATATATAATTAACATCTGTAAGATAAACAATAAATATAAAAACGATTTACAACCTTAAAAAAGGAGAAAGAAAAATATAACGAGGATACTTAGAATTTGGACAATGTATTTAGAGAGTGCACTGAGATAAAAATAAAATAAAATAATTTAATGTGTGTACCCTCAGTCCATAGTCACTTACTAAGAAAATTAAGAATAAATTCACAATAAATTTAAAAACAGAAAGATTGATACTCTGTATAATATCACGATATAGGAAAACTAATGACTGAATAAAAGAGACGACGACAGTAGGCGATAGAATAATTAAAATTAATAAATTAAAGTAGAAATGGGTATGATGAAGAAAGGTTGAATAAAAAATGCAAATTTAGTGACTTGTTCTAGAACTGTTAAAAAAATATAGTACTATATGCTAATCAGGTCGATATAATATAAAAAAATAGTGAGTAGGAAATAGATGAGAGTTTCAAAAGACTGAAAGAAATAGAATAGAAAGAATAGAAATGGTAGAAAAATAAGTGAAATGATGACAAAATCATTGGAGACTTTTAAGTATTAAAATTTGAAATTGAAGTAATTTTACAAAAAAATATTTTCAATTTGAAAAATAATGAATTCTTTTAGACAATGATTTGATTCACACATTAAAAAGACTTGAAAAATCGTTTAGATCGGGCACGTCAAACTTAATGAGATCTATTAGCTACAACGGATAGGAAAACTAAAATAAATAACGCATTTAAAAGATTATCTGGGAATATTTTATGATTTTCTTATATAGAGTGTAATATAGAGACATTTTTTCTAATATATTATTAGTGTTGACAGATAAATTTGTCGATAGTGCAATCTAATATCTTATAAATTTTATTTTATTTTCTTTTAAAATAATCTATTTTTATTGAAATTATATTGTTGATTATATAACAGTTTCAATAAATATTAAGACTGCCAGTCGATAAGTGAGCTTTATGTAGTTAGTAGGTTATCAGATTGATATGCATGATATAGATTAACTATTCTTCAACAGAAAGTAAAGTTGTGAATTAATTCTACAATTTATACATTTAATTTTATAAAAAAAATATTTATAATATTTATATAGAAGTTATTGAATAGGGCGATTCAATTTAGACATTTACATGAAAGTATTAAAAAAACATGTTATCTCCCATTTAATATTTTAATATGGAATTAAACTAAAATACTAAATAAAAAATAACATGAATTTTATTAACAATGACCCCTTTTAATACTTCTATATGGAAGGCTAAATTGTCAATCCTATATTTAAAAAATAGTGTTTGTATAAAAGCATCTAGAGTGAATTATCTTTATGGAATTCGTTGTTTTAGGATAATTGACCTTTTGTTTTCTCTTACTAGTTTTACGTTGTGTACCATTTTCAAGTAGATTTAGATAAATCTATCAGAAGATAGCATATATGCTCTAACTAGTATTAAAAGATAGAAACTCGAGTGATCCAAAAAGACAAAATAATATATTAACAGGAACACAGATCTAAAAACATTTGAAATTAGAGTATTTGTCCTTTAATTTATAAAGTTATCCATTTTCTTATCAAATACATAATATTTTGTTTCAATTAGTGAAAATATTTTTAATAGGGGAATTAAAACGTTGAATAAATCTATTGAAACACCTTTGAAATACATCCATTATCTCAAAACGTAGCCATGCGAAACATTTTGGTAAGTTTAATCTTGTTTATCTATCTTTATGAATATGATTTTATATTCTTTATGTGCAATTCATTTGAATAATCGTAAACATCTTTTCAATTGATCAGTGCAATATGTTTTTTTATTATAAACAAGATTAGATTTTTTATGTTGTTTTATCGCAACTATTTTATAGACAAGATGTGTTAAAAATATTGACATGTTTTTTTTTATTCAATAGGGTTTTCTAAATAGAAATGTTTCATTTTTGACTACGATATTCCTTTTATGTTAAATGAAGATTACGATGAGATTTGGAATATATATATATATATATAAAGGTTTCATAAACTTTTATATAGAGATTTGTAGATAAAATTTTACAATAATGGGACAAACATGTCCGAATGTTCATTATAAGAATATATTAATCATATTACAGAGGTTTTCCAAAATTAAAACGATACAAAAGTTTTAGTTTCATCTAATAATGAAAATTAATTCTTTACTTAATTTTAAAATTAATTAAATTTGTTGTTTGCCCAATACTTCATAAAACAAATATAGAGGGTTAATGTATTTAAATGGAAATGTTTGAATTTTTCTTCTCTTTCTAAAATGGTCTTGATGTAAAAACGGGCTTCCGTAATAGTGTACATATTTTGTATCCTTGAGTCTGTATACAAATTGGGAGTCAAAAAATTTGGGTAAACTTATATATATATATATATATATGTGTGTGTGTGTGTGAGTATAGTTTAAAAAAAAAACAATACCAGAGAATACAGCTTGATCAATTTATTGCTGGGTAAAAAATATTTAATTAAATATCGAATTGATTCATCATTAATTATAGAAAATAAATGAAAAATCTGAAATATAAATTAAAAAATTTTCTTGCATAACTATCCTTTCTACTAACTATCTTTCTTACTATTCTTTGAGCTAGAACACAAAATTTCATAATTCGTTTAGTAATGTAGTAGTAAAATGGGCATTTCTCATACTTTCTGTTTTCATATAGCGTTTAATTTTTTTTTAATACCTTTAATGGCATTTATTTATGGAGATTAGTGGAAATTTAAGGCAAATGTTAACGAAGTTATTTATTTGTTTACTGACAGAACACAAAATAATATTATTTGTTTATTATTTAGCATTTAGAAGTTTAAATTTCAATCACTTTTTTAAACTTTGAAAAAGTAATAGTTTACCTTTGAGTTAAAATTAAAAAAGTAAGAATTAAGGATATGTAACTACAATGGTGGATAGTGATTTGGTCACTTTGAAAAAATAAATACGAAAATATTTAATTTTTCCTTTCATAATTCGTTGAATTCGTTATATTTTTATTTCTGTATTTTTTACAGTGATATTTTATACATAGAATGAGATTTTTTACAATAAATTATTGAAAAATTACTTAATAGTAAAAATAATAGTTTTTTTGTACTGAATAACGCGAATGTGTGTAATAATTAAGAAAATAATACTTCAACATATTAATTTTGATATATGATATTTTCGATGCATAGTTTATTTACGAAAAGATTGTAAATGCACTAAATCATATTTAAATAACAAGATATTCATCCACACTTAGAATTCATTTCCATATTTGAAAGTTTTAGTACAGTAATTTTTTTAATGAAAATTTTCTCTATTTTAAAGTTGAATTTGAAATTCCAATACATTGTTTTGCCTCCTATTCTTTTACAAATTTGAATTAAATTATTTTAGATATTGAAATATGTTTTTAACATAAATAAAAAAGATTAAAAGAACACTAACATTTTTTGAGTTAATTTTTTTATTAAACTTTAAATATGTTAAAAAGTTGAATCGATTTTTGATGAAGAATACATTTCTTTTGGCAAATAAATAAATCATTAAGTAAATCTTGATAATTGTTTAAAAACATGAAATAATAAAATTAATTATTTATTAGGTAGTAATTTCAAAAATAAACATATTCAATTTATATAGATGTTGTTTTGGATGATTGAAACTATTTCCTATTTAACTAAATATTATCTATTATTGATGTTTTGTAATATTTTTGAAAGATAAATGAATGATCCTATTGACAAGAAATTAAATTTATCCGTAAATTTATTTTTTAATACAATAAAAAATATTAGTCTTTCAATGCATTTAAAATACAAATGAATGAAAATTGATTTAAATAAGAATATACATTAATTAATTAAATTGAAATTGTTTTATAACGGTATTGCATTGTAGATCAAATTAAGTGTACAATTTTAGTGAAATAAACTCAACTTTTTTTCTATACCATTTACGACGTTTTTGTAAACAAAATTAATGATAAATTTTATCTTCAACTTCCTGGAAAAAATCCAAGTACGTAATTTTCGTATAAAAAAGAGTATAAGAACATTTAATACAAACAAAACGTTTCAGTTTGATTAATTATGAAACATTTGAATAATAAATATGTTATAACGTATTTGTGATTAATGATAATAAACCAGATATACTGTAAAATTAATGACATCAGCATGCGTTTTTCCAGTCCACCATTATTGTCATAGTCGTTGCAGTGTGCAGATTGTATTATAAGCATTATCAAGAAGCGATTCGAATTTGCATGTTTATTCTAGATTCCACATGACAACGATCTCCATTACACGATTTCATTTTTAAAGTAATACAAGTTCAGCGTGAATATCAAATTAAGTTCATTCGTTGTGTATGTTAATAAATTTAATTTTATTCGCTCTTTTTTTTTAAAGAATATAATTTTGTTTTTTAATATTGTTAATGATATTCGGATAAAATGAACAATATACTGGTTTGCTATCATTGAATGAAAATTTTAAATCGTTCCATATCACAATATAAAATCAACTTTTTTTATTAAAAGTTTGGAATAAAATTTCATATTTTATAGAAATTATTATAAGTCGATTATTTTTTCTCTAATTGAAAATAAATGTTTGAAATAATAATAATTTAACTTACCATGACTAAATGTTTGAATATGAGGATAATATTTATTTAACAGACATTTCAGTTTAATATTTATAAAAAAAATTGCTGTTATTCACAAGTTGATTACAGAGTTTTATTAAAAAAAATACAATATAACCAATATGTTGTAATGATTTTTTTCGATTTAATATTTTTCAATGAACAATAGAGATTCAAGAATGTAAAAATATTAATATATTCGGCCTATACAAAAATGAAACTGAATTTAAATTTATGTTATTAATAATGATTTTCAACAAAATATTTTTTTTTGATACAAATTTATATATCATTGGTATTATAACAGAAAGATCACTATACTAAATTTGAAATTGTAGAAGTAATGAATAAAAGTTTTCAAATTCGAATTTCTGAAATAAGTTTATATCTCGTGTAAATAAAATACTTAAAAAATAGAAAATGTATGGTTCAGAATTATACAACGATCTTTTATAATATATAAATCAACGATATGAATTAACAGACCAAATAAAACAATTTTACTCGAAAACGTTTTATATATTTTTCAGTTATAATATCTTTGATATGCTTGTTTATTCTTTTTTTTAGATCTTTCTTTTTCTTTTATTTTTTATCAAGTGTAAAAGAAAGGAAAATAGTGACTTTAAGAAGAAGAAATAAGTAATTTTAACCCAGTGATAAAAGTTTCGAAACAAATTACAAATATCTTTGATATGTTGTTACTTTTTTGAAAATCTAATATTTTTCAGTAAAAGGAGATACAGTAAAATCAGTTAAAATTTATATAAAATTCAATTTAGGCAGTTTTTCAGATAAAACAAACTTTAATCAAAAATGTTTCTTTCAAAAATTTGATTTCCTATTTTTCTTTAAATAGAATTGTAAATATTAATTATATTATTTTAACCAAATAATAATGCTAACAGATGACGTCTCTTTTCAATAAGTTCTTTAAAAACACTTCTACCGCATTATTTGTACTAATAATAGAAAAAAAATTTTTGAATGATACAAATTAATGTATTTGTATATTTGTCTTCAACCGAAAATACTTTTTAATCGAGAAATATACAGTACATGCTTAAACGATATATAAAAAAATATTGAAGCTTTTTTCTTCTTTATGTAAAAAAACACATACTATCAAATTGATTTTAAAAAAATAAAATAAAATGTAATAAATTAGATTTAATTTTTTAATGTTTTATTTCTCCTAGAATTACTAATAACATTTTGAAGACTATATTTAACAATATTTGTCCGTTTTTGGAATATTTATCTTGTTTTTTTTTTTATAAAAAACTTTGATTTGAACATGGAGTTATTGATGGATAACATCACAGTATTTTTCATAATTTTTAATATTATTTGGAGTTGTTAAATGTGATTTCTAATTAAGGTTTAGGTATCGACAATTTCAGGAAGATAACTCTATAGTTCAAGAAAATTTATAGTAGAAAAAAACAATAATGATTGATTTAATGTATGATAATTATTTCGAATTTAATTAATATGTCTTTATAATATTTTTTTCTGTATTTTCTCTGCATTTTTACGTCTAGAATAAACAAAAATCAATTATTATACATAATACAATTAGTCAATATTGATGTAATGTGAGAGTATTTATTTGAATTTTTAGAGTTATATTTTTTATTTCTTATTATATAAAATTATACATAATTCTAAGTAAATTTCTTGAAATGTTTTAGAAATAAATATTAAAAAATTGATTTTAGAAAATTGAATACAATAACTTTTAAAATTTGATTTGATAAAGTTTAGGATATAAATTAATTTATAATATGTCTGATTGATGTAGTTATAAAAAATAGTAATTGCCAAATATTTTTTTAAAAAACGGTGAAAATTTATACTTTCAATACATACGTCAAATATATTTGATAAAAAAGTAGAATTGTTCTAAATTTAAAATTGGAAATCACTCATTTTTTAAATTAGTAATAAACAAAAATTACGTTTTGTATACAAAAAACCTTTGACATCCTGAAGTAAATAATTATTTTGAAGTTATTATTTTTTTTCAAAATGAAAGCTAATAATTTTTTTCTTTATGTATAAAAATAACGTTTTTAATTTGATAGTTGCGATTTTATTGAATATGAAGAAAATGTACTTAAGATTGGTTTATTGTTCATTAAGACGTTGTATTGAATCTATTGATAACTTCATGAAATATTCAGTTTATTAAAAAATTAATCAAGCAAATCTTGAGTTGAATTTTTCTGATTATATTTATGGTTAATGATATGTGATATGGAACGATTGGACATAACATTATTCCGTATTTTCTACATTCGATATGCTGGAGACGGACTGCTTAAGCTGGATGTGTATAGAAGAATTGATTAAAATTAGAATGATTAGTCGAATTCAGTGTTAGTCTAATTGATACGAACGATAAATGTTAGTTTAAAACATTGTCAATTGAGAACGAATGAGAACAAAATAATGAAAAATAAAAACAAAACGAATAGAATTGTCATTGTATCGTTAATTATTCTTTTAAAAAATAAATATACATTTATTATTGCACAATTTTTTCCACTTAACATACTCGATTACTAGTTTGATAAATTATTTGCTTAAAATGTCTTCTAGAAATAATATTTCAGTGCACGTATTTTTCATGAGATATTGTACATTTTACAAGAGAGTACCTTCATTTCACATATATTTTATCTTAGAACGTTCTCTACACTCACGTATTCAGCAATGATTCTATGCTGAAAGGATTCGGCCTTCTGATCATTCCACCACTAATCTTGTCATCGTTCTGTAAAATACTACTACTGTCCCCCGTCATTTGCCCTTTGAGCGGATATCCGCCCACGTTTCCGTTGCGTCCGAGGAAACCCCGTAACGATTCCATATTTCGAATCGTTTCCAGATCTCGGATTTGTTTCATATGATCTAAGTCTTTGTTCTCGTCCACGGTTCTGTCACAACTGTCACTGCTCGGACAACGTCCGTCCAAGTTGATCGACTCCTTACTGTTGAAATCAGTCCCGCTACCCGTCACCATCTCTCCGATATGTCTCCCGTCTTTCATACAATTACTACTCGGGCCGATATTATCTCCGCTATGTATGCTGTGCATGAGAAAATCGTCAGTTTCAGCACCTGATTCCGTACCACCGACGACGTCTATGTCACTGCAGTCGCTGTCGAGGTCACCGCTGATACCTCTTTGACTGAGATATTCTTTTTTAAGTGCGTTCAAATCGACCGCAATCCCTTTAGCTCTTAATTTCCTCGCTTGTCGTTCTAGAGCTTTGGCGAGTTTCTTACGTCTTCGCGCTCGTTCTCGAGCTCTTAACTCATTCGGTGGTATCGGCTCACCTGAACATGACTGTGGATGTGCGTTGTGCGCTGGTCGACCGGGACCTTTTTTAGTGTGCTCCTTTTTTCTCCATTTCGCTCTTCTGTTTTGAAACCACACCTGAAATAAAAGAGAAAAATGTGATTTCAGTAAACTTCTAAATTCACTATAATAAAAATTAATACTATTTTAATGAATGTTGTGATGCATGAAAAAATAACAATTAATCAAAGTTGTCTACTTGTGATAAGGATTATAGCACAAACATAGAACATTCTCGAATAACTATACATTATATTATCTTGCATCGTTTATCATCAAAATAATTTGGACATTTTAGTGTCCATAAAAGCGAAATTTAATAAGCTTATAATAGTAAATATGTTCAATAAGTAAAAATATTACTATCGCTTAGTAGACAGTTTTATTCAGAAGTCAATAAAACAGTATGAAAAATAAATCATATATATATATATATATATATATATATATGTGTGTGTGTGTGTGTAAGTATTTATATAATTTAATAATTGAAAAGCTTATCGCGGCAGAATGAACATAAAATATTGACTTCATTGGCAGCTACTTAAAATACAGACATCTTTACATAATAGAAATAAAAGTAATTACGACAAAGAGACATTTCGGACATTTTTTCTGGCAATTTCTATTTATCTCTCTCTCTCTCTCTATATATATATATCCTTTGAAAAACTAAGTATTATTAAGTAAGAAATTTTTTAATTTCTTTCAAGTTTAATTGTTAATTTCGCCTCTTTTTGACAATTTTTAATTCTGATCTCTGTATTTCAACTATTTTATGATTTATACATAAGTGGAACTAAAGGAATGGAAAAAAATTAAATAGAGAAATAAATTTGACTAAGTACAAATTTTGCTTCGAATATTTTTATTGAAATATCTAAGCACATTGTAGATTAAAATTTATTTATATATATATATTATATATAATATATATATATTATATATATATATATATTATATATATATATATATATATATATATATTATTTATATATATATATATATATGCACGTAATATGTATTATAAATTGCTAAGTGTGTAGATTCTAAAACTTTTATTTATCGTAAACAACGTTCTACTTAGTTATCAGTTTCCATCTGAAAGCGTAGTTTTGGCAGATTTATCTTGAAATAAATCTCAAGTAATAAGTAGTATTTATTTATTTTTATAGTATGCCAATAGTTATTTATTTTTTTTGTTTGCTAATCACTTAAAAATTAAATTAAGACATATAACTAAAACGAGTAGTTAACCTAGTTGTTTGAGTACTGTTTATATAATACTGGCATAATAAGTTTAGTTTCTAATTCTTTTTTATTTATAGTTCGAAATATAAAAAAGATATTTTTTATAACTTAACTTAACTAATAATAATATTTATGTGCTAGATTATGTTTGAAATCAACTGTAAAAAGTAATATAACATTTTTAAATTTAGGAATAAATGATTGACTAAAACAAAATTTTCGATTGATTGAAATAGAAAATTCAAAATAATTCCTCTCAGAAGAGTTAGAAGAATATAATTTCCTAATTTTAAAAATATATTTTTATTATGATAACATACTTTGAAGAAGAGAAACACATGTGTTTTCATGGGACAAAATCATCAGGACAACATATTAACGGGATTACATGTAAAAAAATATGTAATAATAATTAAAGATAAATTTAATTATCTGGATTTAGAGATAAATTATAGAAGATATATTGTAGCTCAAACAAAAAAAAAACAAAATTAAACTATATAAATTTAAAATTATAACAATATAATCTTGTTAAAATTGAGTATAGGGTGTTTCTATATTAAAAGAAATTTATCTTCGAAGGTAATCTGTATTCAAAAAGTATATAAAGTCGTTTGAAATTATTTAATAATTTATATTGTAATTATGATGTTATGGTGAAATATAATTTACGTTTTGTAAAATTACAATATGTGAAAATCTGAATGCACATTGTATAATATGCATAATCTATTTTTAACTATAGAACACGTTTTATTATTTCCATTTAAGGGCTGCGCAAAATTTCCGCGGTAACAGCTAATATACATCGATTGTGTACTAAGATAATACATGTATTATTTATGTTCGATTCATTTAAAGGAACGCGAATATAGATATGAATAAAATTCATATACATCATCGCGTTTACGATTCGGAATCGCATACACAACGTACACACACACAACAGGGTTGAATGCGTGACACGCTTTCTTTATGCTAATTTGTAGTCGAATCTGTTGAACTGTAAACAATCGCGTTATTTCGAATTAAATTTCCAACAATGACGTGTTAGTGTTGTGTGGAAGTGATTATATTTAGTATAAGAAGCAATAAAATTAGTGGGTTACGTAACGTGTGGGTCGATTGTACTTTGAGATAACGTTTCGGTTCACAGATTGCCGGCGATGTAAATCAAAAACATAATAATGACTTCATCATGCTCGTAATAATAGAGCGCCTTCGAAAAAATTCATTAGCTGCACGCAAACATTGAAAAAATGACGAAAAACTAGACCCTTCTCATTGCGGGGATTGTTTTGTGCGTGTCCGTCTCAACAGTACCGCTGCGGTGACTCTGTTCCTGGTAAAGAAGTCGGCAGGCTAATAAGTTTATGTTGTTTATGATTAGTTTTCATATAATAATAACATCTATCTTCTGCTTGCTCTCATAATAAATAATCATAAACGGTCGAATAACTTAACTGCGTGTTTTTTTTTTGAGTTTTGGTACTGGTTTAAATACAGATTCCAGGATCTAGATGTGAAAGTATAATTATTTTTTTATGTACTTTCAAAACGATCTTGTAGACAAAGATTAATCGAATAATAAATAAATATTGAAATCCTGATTTATAGTTTAATATTTTAAATACACTGTTCCATATAGATTAATCTTGTAGTGTCACATGTTAAAAATTAAATATTTTGACATATTTCATACACTGTTTTATACATTTATTCAATTTATTTATTCTACTAAATATAATTTATTGAAATTTATGTAATCGATAAGACAGTAAATTATTACACCGTCAACTATTTAAACAGATATTTTAGTTTCTACATAAATGGTGTGCTGTTTAGTGAAAGATATTTTTACTTTTTAAATTGAATTATTTTAAAATTGTATCAAAAGATAATTCAGTTAGATGTTCAAGAAACCAACTTTTTTTCTGGAAGATAACATACTGAAAATTGAAACTCGAATTCAGTTTTATTAATAAATAGCTTAATGTACAATATTTCTCTCTCTCTCTCTGTGTAAGTTTGAATGAATTTTTTATCTATTATAATTATTTCACAAATATTAATACGGGGTCAGATGAATACTACAATATAGTAAACTTCTATATCTAATAACAGAGTTTATACAAAATATTAATATAAATAATGAAATATTAAACTCCAATTTCTACTTCAAAAACAATATTTCAGACCTACCCTCTGTTTATTCACGTGTATAAATATATTACACAAGGAATTTTCAGTATAAGTTATGTTTTTATTAAAGAAAACACTAAAAATCTAAAAATTGCTGTTAATTTCCAATATTACTTTTTGAATGTTTATGTATTGGCTCGTAATTTTTAAAAACTTTGCACCCGTGAATAACAAAATTGTACTGTGTTATTGTCTTTCTTATATAAGTGATTCAATTTAGGCTTCTGCATAAAAATCGAAAAAATTTAAAATATACTTTCATGTGGAATCCTAAATGAAATCAACTTATATATATATATATATATATATATATATATATATCACCTTATATATATATATATATATATAAATAAATATATATATATATATATATATGTATATACTTTGTCGTTATTAGCATTGTTTCTGTTTTTATTGTTACTAGTAATGAAACAAGGATATGTTACTAGTAATTCTGAAAAATAAAGATTGATAGGAAATTGATCTCAATTACTGCTGATAGAAAATAAATCAATATTATCAGCTGTAAAATTAAAATAAAAGTTGTATTATTATAATTAAATTTTTTTTGACATAAAGTATCTATTCATTATGAAAGTATATCAAAAAGAATAACAAACATAAAAAAATAAAAAATATTTTTAATAAAAATATTAATATTTTATATAAAAAAATTAATATTTTGTATAAAAATTTAAATACTTTATATAAAAATTTTACATGAAAATATAAAAATGTTTCTTGTGGATCAAATATTTTATAAAAGTCTAAATACATTTTCAATCATAAAATATTTCATTATGTTTAAAAACTGTATTGTTTTCAAGTTCTGTTCAATTATTAATTAATTAACAATATTTTTATTATGCCTGAATTATACCCTTTATTAACATTTTTATTATATCAATTTGGTGTTTTATACGAAAAAATAATTAACATAGAATTAAAAACAGATTAGTACATAAGATTTTTATGTAACAATCGATATACTTTTCATTCATTTAAATATAAAGCATGAAAAGTTAAAAAACAATGTTTTTGTTAATTTTAGTAAAGATAAATAATTGGATATGATTTCAACAGATAAAAATAACGATGTTAGACATAAATTCTTTACTTCAATAAAATCTACAACGTGCACAATACGTCATCAGATAATTTATAACGATTTTTAATTTCATTTTAATGTAAATATTAACAATGAAACTTGTTAGTTTATTTACATACTATTTTATAGACACAGTTTCTATTAGATTGTTTTCGTTTACATCGAAGAATTTATTAATAATTTAAGCACTTCAGAGAAAATATGTTTAACATAAATATGTAAATATGTGATTCGTGCTGGAAATAACGACAATAATTTACTTTTAATTGAAATATTTTGTTAACAAATAATACTTTTCAGTATAGAATTTAAAAATATTTTCTTTCCGAGAAATAAAAAATGTCAAAGAACTATCATTATGAAAATTTATTTATATATAGTTTTATATACAGAAACGAATCGTAGAATAATTTGAAAAAATTGCTGTATTCATGTTAAGAAATGTTTAAAATTTTCAGTCTCTAAATCTAAAAATCTAATTTCTAAAAATTAATAATTTGCTTTTTAATCAAGTTACTAGTAATAATTGATGATTATGCGATGATATAGTTTTTGTATTATAAATAAAAAAAAATTAAATTAAATAATTAAAAAAAATTGACATACAACAGAGATAGTTACCACGATAATGAGCAATCTGAATTTATATTTACATTGAAAGTCTTGTTATAAAATTAAAAGAATCTAAAATAAAGTCATATAGAAGTTATTGAAAATGATTTTGCTGTTATTAAAATAAATTATACTTTTTTTAATTAGTTAGTAGTAATTTTCCTGAAACTGGAAGAATAATTATGCGTTGACTAATAATATAATCAAATTAAATAACGTTAACAGTTAAACTTTATGTAGTATAAATGGATTATTGAAAAATTTTATATATATATATATAATATCTAGAAAAACTAAAATTTCACCTTTGTAAACTCACTTGATAAAAAAATTAATAAAGTAATCGTTACAGGATATTTTAATTAACTTATCAATAATAAATATAAATGACTAAAAGTGAACAATATTTTATAAAAAATGTATGAATAAATTAATTGAGAAATGTGTTCGACAAACATACAGTTATATGTATATATATATATTTATGTTTGTTTGTGTGTGTATGTACGTTTGTAAATAAAAATGTATTTTTGGAGTTGTACCATAAATCTGAAAAAAAGTCCACTTGAGCGCGTATTAGTGACTGGAATGGGGTTCCAATTATTCATTGTACAGTGAAACTTACAAACGAGTTAAGCGGTTTTGCGTTCGCCACGTCGAAAAAAATCAAATTAATGATATGGTATGTATGAACAAAGGTAAAAGGTACGGAACACTTTTTTTGTTCCATATGTAACCTGGACAAGCCACGAGTCACAATATCAATTTATATGCATATTGACTAATTATAACACAAACACACGAAACACAACACTGGGTGTTCCCTCCCATCATCACGCATAAAGTTGCTCACAGATGTGAATACATTCCTCTGATGGTTATGTACATACATACATACATACATACTAACCTATATATATATATATATATATATATATATATATATACATAATATTCAACTTACAAAAAGAAAATATGTATTAAATAAAAATATTACTCATCAAAGTAATCGATTACAAATGTTTTAATTTAATACAATTTTACTTTCTTATTAGTATTAAAATTAATATTTTTTTTTATAATAGTAACCAATAGTTATAAAAAAGGTTTTGCCTTAGATAGTATTGAGTTATATAAAAATCCCTTTCATATAAATTAAAAAATAGTAAAAGTTTAGATATTAAATACTTTTTTTTAAATAAATAATGTACATACATATAAAATATTTTCCATATTAAATAAATACCAATTATGAACAAACATGACAAAAAAATTTAAATTCTCTTTCAAAACAATCAATTTCTCCGAGGTTTTGCTGTTTTTATCTCATTCAATTTTTATAAAATTCGTTACTAACGATTGATCTATTGCAAAGTATGTCAATTGTATTGTCTTCAGGCTAATAACATAATTGTAGACTCTGCTGCAAAAATGATGTAAGTTTAAATTTGATATTTCTGAGATATATTCATAAAATCTGTTTTTTTATTTATGTGTGAAGTATTTTGGATTTTCTTAGCTGTTTTAAGTGGTCCAAAATTATCGGATGGCTAACACTAACTTTTCTGCAAGCTCTTTAATTTTTGTGCGTGGTTCTGATTCAACTAACGTTTTTAATTGGTCGTTATGAACTGAAGAAGGATGTCCGCGACCTTCTTCATTTCAAAGGCTTTCGTCCACAGCATAAAATTTTTGGAACAATCATTGACCTGTACGTTCCTTAACAGTACCCACACCAAAACATCGTTTAGTTTATGAACAGTTTCTGCTACTTTACCACCCGTTTTAAGCTCATACAAAAAAAATCCTCTTATTTGCTTTTCTTCAATCTTTCATTCAATAGCCCAATTTGAAGCAAAATTAATAATAAAACCAAACTTGATGTTACTAAAATACAAACCGAAAAATGCACATTAAAATGATATTCACATGAACACGATAAAATGACACTTTCACTGAAAGAAATATTAAGGTGAGAATTCAGAAAACACAAACCAGAATTATTTTCCTACTGAACTAACATAAGTTCATTTGCATCGTAAATGGACATAATCCTTTTTAAAGTAGTTATAAATTGTAATGATTTAAGAGTATTTTCAATGGACAAATCATCACCGATGATAATATAAACCTTTTTCTGAGCCCACATTTTAATCATTTGTAGAAAAATAATTTATCGTTAATTGAAATTAAAAAAAAAATGACATTAATTCGTATATAAATAGAGAGCCAGTGTTGTATTTTAAACATTTTCAAATTAATATTTAAGTTTACCAACAGTATTAAATTATCTGTATGTGTAGAACGTTAATTTCTTTTTGGCTTTGTAAGAATAATATCAGGTTTATATATATATATACTCTACATATAGAACTCGTAAACCTTTTTCTCCCCCTGCCAGAGTAAAGAGTATTCTGTATACTGTGATTTATGTGACGTGCAGGTCGAATATTTTAATGCTTTCGTAGATGGAGTACTTTTTTCTAAGTACTGGAGCAGTTTTGTGATTCCTGATAACTATCTTGTACTTGATAGTATTGTAGTAGCTTCGTTGTCAATATTATATATATATATATACACATATACATCTAGAATAGCATTTATAACAAATAATAAATGTAAATTTGGTTTCCAGTAATTTATTTCAATATGAAGAGAATTAAGACCTATATAAGTATGATTTCGAGATAATTTTATATAAATCTTCAACTTCTAGGGTTACTTTTATTATTTTTTATTATATAACCAAAACTGTAACCACAATAGGGTAAACATATTTGTACATTATGGCTGAAATTTTGTTAATTAGTTTAACTAAAAATGTTTGATGAAATAATCTTTGGAGATACAATTGCAAATAATCGAATTCAAAATAAGATGATTTTGTATATATTACATTAAATAAAATCACGAAATTATTTTAAATTATAGCTAAAGTACTGGAATGATGGGAATAGAAAAAATAATGAGACTTATTTTGAATTATTTGAAGAAGTCACTAGTTATTATTACATGTATTGAAATTTTATATACGTAGTTATTTATTAGTCTTTTAGTCTTGAGGATTATTTTAAAGGCGTGGCAGAATCAAGTAGAGATACTCGTTTGAGAACTAAATGAAAGATAATACATTTGTATTTAAGTAACCCAATTGAAGTAGTAGGAAAGATAATTTTTAACAGTTACATTTCTAAAAAAAAATTATCGCTGTTCTCAGTGGTGGCAACTGAAAAAAGTCAAAAATGACAAAAAAAAAAAATAATTTGCTAAAGCGTCAGTGCTGTAGATGTTTTTCTATTCTGTATTAATACATGTTGGAATTTCATACGCGTAATTAAAAGTTTTCTATTTATGATAAATAAAAAACTTAAGATAAGTAAGTAATAAGATAAGTAAAAATAAAAATAATAGATAATTTTGCAAATATTTTTATCACGGTATGTAAAGTACCGCTTCGGAATACTTGATTCTGTCAGGATCTTTAACTTTTGAATTTTTGTGCTTGTTCGTTAATTCAAGAATACTATTTTAGAGGTTAAATTTTGTAAGAAAAAAACATTACTTATAAGTAAAAAATTAAAAATAAAACCTACAAAATTTGTATTTTTAGTTAATATTTTTCTTGTATAACTATATTACATGAGGAGAGAAAATCTTTAAGATATCGGATTTATTTTCAAAAAACACCAGTGTAGTCGTTTTAAACTATCATTAATTTCCATTGATTTGAAGCCAGAGGTATCATTTTACACACTTATATAAAACATACGTGGTTCATCATCCATCGCACAATTACATGTGCACTCTCCTGTAACACAATAGTCTCAACTACTGTCAAACAAAAACTGAACAAAACGAAAATGCAAGAAGCACATAAGCGTGAGCGTCTATTGACATTAGTGAGCGTCGATTCGTGTCGGAGTGTGTGTGTGTGTGTAGTGTGGTGCTATAAAGATGTCATTAAGCGTGTTTGGTAACAATATAAATGTAATAATAGAACGGCTATGTGTGAGTAGACACAAGAAGGGGGCATGTGTCGAGCTGACCGACAGGGAAACAATATCATTAACATGGTAATTTGTGGGCGGTGCGTTGGCAGTATGTCTTAATACTGCAAATGTGCGGCGCGTGAGTTTGTGTTCAGATTTAAGCGGCCGTTCAACGCATCCACGATGAATATTTTATGTAATATGGATGAATGTTCAGTACGTTGTTATCATTAAATATGAACCGAAATTGGTTCTTTCACACAGACAGAATATTCTTGATTTTTTTTTAAAAAAATAGAATAGCTCAAGATTTGTTATCTGCAATAGTTGCAAAAACTGCACATAAATATTATTATTATAATATATATATATATATAATATCTTACATTGTTCTATTCAAATAATTTATATCACCCTATAATTTTTTATAAATAGTTATTCACATTTTTTTATTTCTAAAGATTCATGTTGTTTATGTTGATCAGTAAAACTGAAAATATTTTTTAATGTCTGTAAGTTTTACAATGTTACTCTCTTGACTTCGAGACAAAAATATGAGTGCTATTGAAATAATTTTTTATTCATGTAAAGGTCTTTTATTGATTACTTTTTTAATTGGTACACAAGAAATTTAAAATAATTTTTTCACAAATATTTAAATTATGTTTATATAGAAGTGAAAAAGATAGGGTAATCTTTTCATTTTAAAATTCTTTCTTTTATATTGTTTTTTTTTTTATAATTTATTAAAGAAGATATTCATTCAGTATTTGTGTTAATTTAATTTTATGAAGTTTATAGTTAGAGTATCAGTTATAGTTAATACTTTTTTTAAAAAAAAATAAATCATTTGAAAATAAGTTTAAACTTAAATAATATTTCCATACTTTTGAATAATTTTTAATGTAAGAATAAAACACATTTACTGAAATTGAAACAAATGCTAATAGTTGTTATTTTTTAACAATAATTCAAATTTTAATTTTATAAATTTCAGTACTATTTTTACTCTATTTTCAATACTATTTAATATCTAGTTTGAAAAATTAAAGTTTTGTTCTCATTTGATTTATTTCTGTTTTTTTTTAAAAAAAAATAAAATGTAGAACATCTATTCGCGAGACACATTTCTAGATATCTGTGTTTATAAAAAAAATATACATTTTTTGTTAGAGTTTTATTTCCAGTTTAATTATTTGTAAGTTTTTTATTTTTTCGTAATTTGAAAATAAAACCATTATCGTGCCGTACACCTTTTGATTATATTATTAATAAATTAATTAAAACTGAAAATATTGTTTAAGGCAAAATGCAAAAGAATAAGGTGCAAGGTCAACAGTAAAACGTCTCAGTTCTTTTTGTGATAGACAAGACAATGGGATGTAAAGATGTAATTCAGACTTAATTATAGAAAGTAATGGTGGAAAAAAACAACGACGAAATGTCTGCCACGGATCTAACATTGAAATTAAATTCTTGCGCGTTTATATACACATACATACACACACACACACACACACATATATATATATATATGTATATAATTAAACTAATTTTTATAAAAATACAAATAACTAAATTCTTCAGAAATGTAAGAAAATCTAATTGTTAAGAATGAATCAATGCTTAATTAAAAAAACACTTAATTTTATTAATTAAATTTTTACTAAACACTAAATGAACAAACGTATTAATACAATGATTATTCAGACCAGTAAGAAGCACCTTTGTTTGGGTAGTACTTTAAAACTTTGCTGTTGAAATAAAATGATTTAGACATGAATTTCATATCGCATAAAGTAATTTCTGCATGAGAATTTTCTGTTCATAAAATAATGAGAACATTTTAAGTTTCAAAGGCATAACCTTTAATCTTTTTCATAGTCATAAATCTAATAATTTTATTCTGATTTGTAAACGATTTATAAATTTCGTTTTTATTGATTGAGGAGTCTATCGTCCTTCAAGTCTACGATTTTTCTCAGACATGTTGATACAAGTCCTTGGACAATACTATTTGCATACTTGATTAAAAATATATGCAATTATCAAGTGATGAGCACGAATGTTGAGATTCGCTGTTAGTGTGGGATATAAGATAAGGTAACCTCACCTGCTGTTTTATCTGAAGGTTTTCGACCTGTAATTCCTTCTAGAAATCATCTACAAATTATCAACTTTTAATTGTTCCAATGTATTTTTACATCAAGGCATGAGAACGTGGTTTTCTTTCAATATCTAATCATATTATTTATTCGTTATTTACATCATTTTCAACACATTCAATCGATGTATAAAATAGTTATAAAAATATTTTCCATTCAGAAATCACTCCACATTTTATGTCTTTCTCTTGAGAAAAAATTATAACAGCTGCGTTCTGCTTATCTTATATTCATCATTTTTTACAAATATGAGAAATCTTTTTCACCACTTTTTTTCGGAATTTGTCTTATAATTAGGTTGATGATAGGAAAAAAATAGCGGTTTTTATTTTCTGAATACTAACTTTATTTTTTCTCCAAGGCTATTTCTTGGTGTTCATGTTAATATCATTTTAAAGTATATTTTTCGATCTGTATTTTGGTAAGATCGACTTTGGTTTTATTATTAATTTTGTGTCAAATAAGGCTATTGAATTAGATGTAAAAGAAGTAAATAAGAGCAATTTTTTGTATGAGTTCAAAACGAGTGGTAAGGCATCAGAAATTGCTCGTAAATTAAACGATGTTTTTAGTGTCGGTACTGTAGAGGAACGTACGGTGCAATGGCGGTTCCAAAAAATTCGTGGTGGGGGATGAGAGTACTGAAGATGAAAAAGGTTGCGGAAGTTCTTCTTTAGTTTTTAACTTGTCTAATCAAGGTTAGGTATTTTTAGAGTTCAGTTCATTCACAGGTGTTTTTTCTTTTCTTTATCTTCCATTGAGATAAATATTGTTTTAATGAAATATCCTTAAACGTTTGGTACACATACATTAAGGTTTCGAATTGAGGGATCATTCGAAGGCAAGTGCGCAAACGGGGTGTGTTTTTAAATTATAATTTGTGTAAGGGCGCTAATGACTTCAGTTGTCGACGCGCCCCAAATCCCCAGTAACTAACTAACTTTAGTTCTTAACGACCAACTGAAAGCGTTAGTTGAATCAGAACCACACACAACTATTCGGGAGCTGGCATAAAAGTAAGTAGTTAGTCGCACAAAAATTCTGTACCTCTGATAACAGCTGGAAAAATCAAAAAAAAGAAAAATGTATATGAATTTGAAGGTCATAAACCGCAATTATTTTTCTACCAACCTAATACCTTGATACTATTTAATTGTCTTCATTTGTTTGCTCTTCTCGTTTTTATTGCTTTTATTGTAAGTGAAATACCTTTTATTAATATATAGAATTATTTTTTAAATAATTTTTATCTTTGAATGATTAGGTAATTCATTATAAAATGATTTTACTCTCTCAAATACAACTAATGTCTTGAAAGTCTTGAGATCATCTTCTATTTTCAATCTAATTATATGTCATTATCTACTTATTTTCTGGTAATGTTTGTGGTAAGTTTTATTTATTTCTATAGTTTTTTCTGTAAAGTCTAGAGTCTTATCATAGAATTTCTTATTATACATTTTCGTAAGATATTTTTAGTCGTTTATATTTAATTCTTTCTTTTGGATGACCTTTCATTTTTATATGTCTTATTGTATTCATCGAACACTGTCTTATTTCATATATTTATATGGAATATACATACACACACACACATATATATATATATATATATATATATATATATATATATATATATACATATATACATTATATATTTAAAAAACAAAAGGAATTTTACATATCTGGAAATGTGTACAATGGAAAAATATTTTTATGTCTATTAATGTTTATGTGGTAATACTAAAATTGGTTTATATGTCGTGTTTGTATTTATAATATTTTTTAAATTAAAAATCGAAAACATAAATTATTAGGTATAATCACTTAGGTTTACTTTAACTAATTCGTTTTTTTTTCGTTTATTTGATTGATGGATGTGTTTTAATCTAAATATTTATAATTAATTCGTACAAACATATATATATATATATATATATATATATATATATATATATATATATATATATGTATTTATGTGTGGTTATTAAAATAATTTCATAAATATTTTTCATGTAACATAATGTTTACAAATGCTTTTTTTATCATAAAACTCGCACTGTGTAGGAAATGTTAGCCAGTAGGTGCCTATAGGAAAAATATGTTCTGCAGTATTTTAACCTCGGGGAGTATTGTTATCACACCGTATGAATGATTTCACATAAGCCCGTGTCAAGTAGAGCCACACACACACACACACGACCCTACATATATTTGCTCGCAGACTATTTTGCCTGTCAGGCATGTAGTGGCTAACCTGCTATTATTTCCCCTGACGGGGTGTCGAGCGTTAGCGTATGAGGGGCGAAACGCCAAAGCGCAATCTGATTATAGATCTTTCATTGTTGTTTCGCGTTGCGAATAAGGGATGGATTATTCGGAGTTTCGAAGTAATTGCCTATTAATTTATTGGGGATGTTGTGGCAGAATGTGGCGCGCCGGGGGTTGATTTATTTGACGGATTTAACGCCGGCTTATTTTCGACTGAATTTCCACTTTGCTCGCTTGTGTAATTTTTGCGTCGTATATTAGAATTTATTACGTTAAAGTTTTTTTTTTTGAAACAATCTTTCTTTTTCATTTTTGTTATTTTTCCATTAATGGAGCTATTATGATTCTTTTTTATATTTTATCAGATCGTTTTCGATTATTCAATTTAATTTAACTATACATTAACCTAATATATTCAAACATTTATGTATACAGGTATATAATATATATATATATATATATATATATATATATATATATATATATAACTGTATTGAATGAAACAGTTAAACTAATTTAGACTATATCTTAGGCTTTTTTAAAAAAATTAACTTTCATATGTATAATGTGATTTGTTGATTTATATTAGATTAAAATGGATTTATAATAAATGAATATAATTATTTTTTTAAATATCGATCAGTTGAAAAGTTGAGAAAATATTTCTTAATAAATTTTAATGAAAATCAAAAAATATATTTATACACTTATAACTTAATAATTAATATATGTTTACAAAGTAAATAGATAAATTCAAAAAATCATTCCCAAATAAATTCTACTTAAAAAAATAACATTTTATAGAAATCCTGGTCTTTTTATTATTATCTTTTTTATTAAGTGCAATATCATAGAAAATATATTTAATAGGATTATTGTATATCATTTTTCAAATACTATAATCAACAATCAATCCTTGTAAATAATTAATTAATTACTAATTAATTTAACTTTAATATAATAATTTGTATACTCAACTACAAATGTATCCATGACACAAACTAGAAAGTATTGAAAATAAAAAAAAGCACTTTAATAATATATATTGACATTTATGAAGCCAATAAATCCGACTTTTTCATTCTTATTTCGCGTGGTACGATTACGTTAGCCTGTCACACTACAACTTAATGTCTTTAAAATTACTCTTTTGATTTTTATTTAATGATGTGTTTATAAGTAGGTGTGTTTTGAATTTGTTATTTACAATTTTTTATTTCCTCAAACATTATTAATAACTTATAACTACCGTGTATATGTATTTTATAATGGAATGATATTTCAACACCGGTTAAGTGTTTCCATAATTATGAGTAAAATGAATAACTGTTTACAGATTAATTTGTTTTATTATACGGATGTAGTTTTTACGAATTCTAACTTTTAAATTTCGACTGCATTTTTTAAATTATTTTAATATGTTTGAAGTAATATTCAATCATAAAATAGACCAACACTTTCAAAATTCTCTTAGTACTATTTTTTTTTCAATTCCATATCGTTTGACTCGATCTGTAAGTTACTAACTACCTATCAAACCCTAGAAGTTTTAAAATTATTACTTAAAATTAAAAATATATATTATATTAGAGTGATATTCAGTCCCTTATTCTAATTTTTAAAATAAAATCTCTATTAATGCATAAATATATTTGTTATTAAAAAGTATATAAAATAGCATATTGATAAAAATATATAAATAGAATTAAAAATCTATCGAATTATAAAAATCCATACCAAACAAGTGTTATGAATGCTCCTGTTTGATAATTCAATATGTGTTAATAATATTGGCAACAAATTTTAAGTTTAAAAACTAATTTTTTTTATGTAAATAATTTATTTTTTTTAAAAAAAACATTAATTCTCTTAAACAAAACTAGTCATGATGTATTTTTTCATTTCATTCCTTATGAAGTAAGTTTTACAGCTAACACTATATTAGGGATTTATAAACTTCTAAGACTGTCCATTTTGAAGAAAATAGTATTACAATTGAAATATTTGTAAACCATTAAAAATGAACAATAAATAATTGTTAAACACTTTTAAATAAATCATATTTTGTGACCTGAATGATACATTTTGTAAAGAAACTTTATAAACTTTATCATATATTTATTATCTAAACTCTATATATAATAAGTAATTAATATGTAAATCGCCAATATATATATATATATATATATATATATATATATATATATATATGCAAATATTCGTTGATATACAGTTGGATTTAATTTTTTAAATTAGAACAATTCAATTCTTTTTTCCCCAATTATTTCTAATTAATTTGTTGATTTATTTATCCTATCTCTTTATATCTTCTTGTTGAATTCTATCTATCATTTGACCTCATTACACATTAGTCGTTTATTTATAAGAAAGCTAATGAAATAAAAAAATCTATAGGAGGTCAAATGGTAAAATAAAAAAATGCATTGAATATATTTGGAAAAGAGATACGAGGTATTTGTGCTAGAAGAAAATAAAGATTGATTTATACAGGAATAAGTTGTTAAATTCTCTCTCTCTCTCTCTCTCTCTTTCTCTCTCTCTCTCTCTCTCTATATATATATATATATATATATATAAACTTTTTAATTCTCAGAATCTCATTTTTTATAGTACAGGAAATAATGTGGTCTACTATTTTGGATTTAAAAAATTAAATATCTGAAGTAGTTGACAATAAATATACTGGTCGAAACATTAAATTAAATAATGATTAATATATTTTTTTAATGAGTTAGTATCCGAAGCAACTGTAATGTTAATAAAAATCAACTGATAGAAATAATTGAAGTTGATTCACATGAAAGATTTAATGGGAAATGTAATAAAAGTAATTATTTAAATGCTATATTTGTGAACGAAATGAATACAGAATACTTTTGAAAGAAAGATTTTCAATTAAAACATTCACATTTATTTGATTTTTAAAAGATATTAACTGTCTCTTTTCAAACTAGTTTGAACCGAAATGTTACCATTTCGAGAATAATAATAATCTTGAATGAAATGTATATTCTGAAACTCAGAAGAGATTAATGAAGATGTTTCTGTGATGAAGATGTATGGAAGAAACAAGTATTAATAAATCAAACTTATAAAAAAACTTACGAAACATTTAATTACGTACAGATACAGATATCTAATAAGATTAGTACTGGTATATTCGCTACTAAAAACAATTTAGGACAAGAACATATTAGGACTTAACACATGTTATCAGTTAATTACAAATTAAAATAACAAAACTTCATATTTTCGGTACATTTTTTTTTCCGAGTCGAAATGTTAATTTGACGTTGATTGACGCACGAGATCCAAACATAACTGCTTCTATTCAGATCAATGGTTGATTGATTGATCCAAAAATTAACATCTATATCAAACATCGATTGCAATCCAAATCGATTGAGATACATATACGAATTCGAAAGACACTTATTAACGTCGTAAAAAATAAATTTAATTATTAGAAAATCGATATCATCGTGTTCTAATTTGTTTTAATTAATTGGTCAATGTATCATTCATACGATCATTATTGTATTTTATTATTTCTTTAAATAAGCTATATAACTGTGTTTCTTGAAGCACAGAAAATTGAGAAAGTACATTGTACCATCACACACACACACACATCATACATACACACACATACATATATATATATATATATATATATATAAATTTATATATATATATATATACATATATATATATGTATATATATATATATATATATATAAATTTATATATATATATATATATATATATATATATATATATATATATATATATATATATCACAGATATAGTAAGAAGAGTAAAGAGTCTGAAATGGAAATGGGCAGGATATATCGCAAGAAGAGAAGACAACCGATGGACAAGAGAAATTATTGATTGGGAACCAAGGAATATGAAAAGACCGAGAAAGAGACCAATGAACAGATGGGATAAGGATATTAAAAACTTTCTTGGAAAACTGTGGAAAAGAGAGGCACTGAATCGAACAAAATGGAAAATCATGGAAGAGTCCTTTATCCAGCAGTGGATTGACAGGGGCTGAAGATGATGATGATGATGATATATATATATATATATTATTGGAATTAATTCGTAGCATTTTACAAGAGATAGCGTAGGTAATACATTCATCCATTGTTCCCTTTAACTAAATATTCCCCGTAAAACAGCTGTCCTTAGGCTTCAGTTTCAATATATGTCATTTGGTTGAAGCGTAAATAACAACACTTTGTACTTTATCGAATATGTCGAACTTCGTGCCGGATAAATTGTTTTTGCGGGAGTTTTACTTCATTACTTTAACATGAAAAAAAGTGCTGCCGAAAGTCATCGTATTTTAGTGGAAGTTTATGGTGACCATGCTCTAGTTGAGCAAACGTGTCGGAAGTGGTTTGCACGTTTTAAAAGTGGTGATTTCGACTTGGAAGACAAGGAACGACCTGGACAGCCGAAAAAGTTCGACGATGAAGAATTGGAGGCATTGCCTAATGATGACCCATATCAAACACTTCAAGAATTATCTGAATCGTTGGACGTTGACTTGTCAACGGTAGGAAATGCCTTAAAGCCATGGGAATGATCCACAAGCAAGGAAATTGGGTCCCGTACGAATTGAAACCGAGGGACGTTGAAAGGCGTTTTTCTACCTGTGAACTGCTGCTTCAACGGGAGAAAAGGAAGAGATTTTTGTATCGAATTGTCACGGACGATGAAAAGTTCTAGATCACTTAAAATAGCTACAGAGAAAAAAATGATATGAATTTAAAGATTATAAACTGCAATTATTTTTCTACCAACCTAATACGTTTTGTACTGATGATGATAATCCCATAAATCTTCTTTTCGATTATTCATTGTTGATTTACTCACTTTGTATTTTATTACAATCAGTTTTGACATTGAATTTTAAAAAATATATCACTATGTAGTTACATACACACACACACATATACACACACACACATACACATATATATATATATATATATATATAACTTGCTGAATAACTAGAATGTTGAATAATAAAAAAACATATATTTATGAGTATATTATATATTGGCCAAATAATAAAAAATTTAAAATTTTATACAATTGTTTTAAAAGTATATTTATTATATATATATATATATATATATATATATATATATATATATATTTACTTTTATTTCTAATACCACATAAATGAACGAGATATCCTCTATATATGTCTTTTTGTATTAGTTTATGTAAATCGAACGAGCAGTGATGTTCATCGCCTGTTGAAATGTTGACTTGGCGGTTTGTCGTTTGGCGTTACGCCAAAGCGCTCACGACCCTTCCGCCTCCTTCAATTGTCGATGTGGGGTTGGAAACTTCTGACGCGGAGATAGTAAAGAGGGCGTAGTTGGCTCGTGTTCCCTCTTGTTTGACTGGGAATTAACTTTATATACGATTGGATAAATAAACAAGCTTGGGTGAACCATGAAGGGTGCAAATACACTGGGATAGACACATCATTTATTTATATTTGGCTGTTGCGTTACTGGTACGATACCTCATAAAATCATATTTGATTTGGTCAGATGATTTGCATAGCGTGATATTTATTTGGCTGATGACTGTAATTATATTTTATATATATATATACACGTATAATTTATATTAAATATTCTACTGACACAATATTAATATTCTTAAACACCGGTTTATATATATATATATGCTTGTATATTTATTTAACTATCCATTTGTATAACTTTATATCTTGTCTTGAATCATAAATGTCAGTTTTCTGTTTTCTATTTCAATTTTTTATCATTAAAATGTTTGTCATCAATATATTGCGTCACTTCTGTCTTATATTTCCTAGATGTTGATTAAAACGTTCTGATTTAAATCTGACAATTGTATTAATTCGTAAGTAATTATTAATAAATATTTTTTTGATTTTTTTTGTATTAATGTAGCTAAATAATACATATTTATCTGATAATAAGTTTTAAAACATTTTGTATCCAGTGTTTGTAATTATATATGATTTCGTTCGAGTAATGATATTAATTCGATGAAGACAGCTTATTCTTAAGAAATTAGATTTCCAATAAGATGTAAATAAATTAAAATCTACAATAGCAGTACAGATATGGAAGAATGATAAATTTTTTCATTGAAAATGTGTAAAAATATAGAATTTATGAATATTTATTCTTTGGATCTCGTGTTAAAAAAAGAATGAAGTATTCAATTTTTAAAAACATCTTCTTTTTGATATTAGAATTTGTTATTAGTATTCTTTAATTTATTATTCAAGTATAATTAGTGTGAATTTTGAAACTATTGACTTTTAACAATTTTTAAAAGTCTATGTATTGAAATATTTTTTTAACTTGAATAACTAGTTCATTCTCATTAAATGATTCCTACAAAATGCTTTATACTTAGTAAAATATAAAGGGTGTAAAAATGACCGGCATTATTGATGTGTGGGTGGAGGAATAGGGGTCGACATCTATTAATTTTGCTAATAATGGCAGTTAAGCTAATAGTAAGTATTAAAATAAAAAAGATATATTAAATATTTTTTCTTAAAAAGAAGAGAAGAAAAATTAATAATCGTTATTTATTTAGAGCAAATAAATAAAATTGATAAAAAATTATCAATAATAAATAATTATTGACTCGAATTAATATCAATTCAATTTCGATAAGAAAATATCGTTAGGGGAACTAGAGGTAAAAATTGGATTGGAGAATAATCAAAAACAGTCTTTAATAACCACAACACATATAATAAACTTGATTATTAGCAAATTTTTATATTTCACTATTTTTTTTCTAGAAAGGTAAAGATTTTTTTAATATGTCATTCTAATCTTTAGTTTGTCTAGTTTACAAGAAATTGAGTCTTGAATATAAGAATTAAATATTGAATATAAGTATTATTTAATTTTTTTTATTGATAAAATTAAATATCAATAAAATCCTTGTGATATTAGAAAAAATATATTTTATTAATTAAACTTGCTAAAAGTATTATTAAATTAATTGGAACTTAGTTAAATAGTTTAAATTTGATTAAGTAATGGATTAAAATTGGTAAAAATAATTTAATTGATACAGTTTTAAATGAATATTGAATAAACTTTATGAAATTTTACTAGATTTTAAAGTGATAGAAAATTTGTATCAAATTAATTCAGTTTTAAAGAGTGTTCTTTAATTATAATTAGTGACCTCAATAAAATGTAATTAATTGCTTTCTTCGAAGAAATTGAACGAAGAATTTTTTTAAATAAATAATTTTCTATTTGAAAATCAATTATTAATTCAATTAATAAAGAGATTTTCTATGAAAAAACCTGCTAAATATTCATATAGTTTAAATCAGTTTTATTACATTTTCTCAGAGAAATTTCTAACAGAATATCATGATTACATCTAAATCTATTTATAATTAATTGAAATTTTTAAACCTCTTTTGAGATTATCAATACTAGAAAGTATGTTTATTATTATCTTGATTTGAAATTAAAGGTTCATTTTACACAGGATTTTTCATTTTATTGAAACAATATTAAGGTAGAAAAATTGAAATTTCGGGTTTTGGTGAAAGTATTTTGAGTTTTTAAATATATTTTATATAATTTTCAGTTCAATATTTATTTATATAATGGTTCTGTTCAGAATTTTTTTCGCAGGTATATGATGATATTTAGTAAATACGAAACATAATGTTCATTCTTCAAAGTTATTTCAACACATCTGATCAGTAGATATTGTATAGTTATAAATGTGAAGGTGAATATTAAATAAAAAATAAACAAAAAATGTGAATATTACAAAAGGAAAAATATACTTTCTAATTCCAAGAAAAAAATATAAATATAATATCCGTGAAACGGTGTATCAATCAAATTTTAATATCCATAGTTCACCATATTGAGAACTTTGAAAAATGTTTAATATGGATATGAAAACATAAAATCGATGTGACATTTTATTTTGTTTGCATTGTAACTGGTGAACAAACATCGAAGAAACAATATCAGGACGTAGAAAAGATTAGTTTTAGTACCGTATAGCGCTATAAAAAAAATAATAAAATGAATATGTGTAAGTCATATCTGTTAGAAAACATATTTGCATCATAAATATTTTACAAATATACACGTTATCGTCTTTAAAATGAATGGAAGGTGTATTTGTATATTGAAAAATATTATATAATACATTCTTTATTGATGACTGCCTCTTTCATTGCGAATAGAATAGAAAACGTATCGCAAATAAAACAAACAATATGTGATTGTTAGATGAATTTTTATAACAAGTGTAATAACAAATGCAATGAAAATATAAGATTGTTGGGTTTTTATTTCACTTTAGATTATTTATAAAATTCTAGAATAACAATTTAGATCAAAATTCTATAGGTATTAAAATATAGGATGTTTTTTCTAATTATTAAAGTGTTCATGTCCTGTACAAGTGTTTATAATATTAATATTTATAAATGACATATCAGTAAAGAGACATATTCGTGGGTTAAAGTTTTTGGTAAATACTTTATGATATTGTCTTTATCAGTGTATATATATATATACAGTTAGATTTGGAAGGTTAAAAGTAGAATTTGCAAGAAAATAACGTTTCTCTTTAACATTGGTATTTTACGAACATGCCAGATTTTTTGCTAGAGAATTTTGTCTTCTCAATGAATTGTCAGTGATTATTTATATGAATTTAATAAACACTATTTTCTTTGGTTTAGTTAAATAACTTCTGTATTACCAAATAGACCATAACAAAACGCTTGATTTAACGATAGGTTTGTTAAATAATTGTTTTTCTAGTGCAAATAAACAATTTTTTTAGACTTGAAACTTCCTTCAACTACGATTTATATTTATTTGATCAATCTAAAATTTGTGAAATTTTTGATCGTTTAATTGAAACGAAATATTCTTCAGTAATATGTCTACATTTTCGGCCTTATTTCTTAGAACAGGTTAAATTATAAATTCCATATAATTCAAAAAGGTAATACGAGAGAGAGAGTGTATTGTGTTATCTAATAGATATGTGATTGAAAAACTCAAAATAAATTATGATTGTGACTTTGTTTAATTAAGTCAAGAATACTTATAAATTATTCTTTTTAAAGACACCATAACGTGAGGAATTAAAAATAAGAAAATATTTTTGATAGATTGTAACAGAAACTTAAGCAATGAAATAACCGAATTAAATTTAAATTATAAGAATTTGAAGGTTTTTGACCGAAAAATATATTTTTAGTTTTTAGAAGTAACTTAATTAAATGTAAAAGTTGATAAAATGTACTTTAATAGCTCAATCATAACTTCTATTTATTCTATTTAACCCCATGACTATATTTTTTTAATAAATCTTATTTATATTTTAAAATATTTTTTTATATTTGTAAGTATCAAAATACTTTCTTTTTATTTATAACTTTTTGTTCAAAAATTATTTGCTTCAACAAATATTTTAAGGTATAAATCATAAATATTGAACATATCATGAATTGTTAATCCATTAAACAATTTAAAATAGAGAAAATTATAAATAAAACCTGTTTTTTCGTAAAAAAAATGCTTACAAAACATTTAATAAGAATATTCTTTATTATTAAGTCATAGACTATTTTAATCACGAGAAGATATAAAATAATTTCAAAAATAGTTTCGATATCTGTATTAAGATTAATAATTGAGTGAATCATTAAAAGATCAATTATTAGTGAATATAACATGTCAAATTGTTACATTTTCATTTACATTACTTGAATATCAATTATAATTGAATCAAGATTTTGATCTACCTTGTGGTTAAAATTTTAATTTTTATTTGAAATGCATTTAATTTTTAATCGTGACATTTTATGTATTTTATAAGAATTTTAATGGCAAAGAAATCGAGAAATAAAAATTAAGCACACAAGTCTTTTGGCATAGTTTTTATAAGAGATTTTTATAGATTTTGTAATAAAATATGATTAAATTAGTCGTTTAAAAAATAAAATGAAAGAAGGTAAAACAAACAATTATGGAAATAGTGCTCTACATTTACTACTGTCGAAATTAATATCGTTTGATCATATATATATATATATATATATATATATATATATATATATATATATATATAAAAAATATTAAGTGCGTGCGCAATGATGAAAACGTACCGCGACGCGTGACTCCTTCAGTTCCAACCGCATCGCCAACGCCTCGCGCATGAAAACGTCCGGATAGTGCGAGGCGAGGAACGCACGTTCTAACTCCTCCAGTTGCCAGCTGTTAAAATTCGTGCGCGAACGCCTTCTTTTTCCACTCCCGCCGCCGCTGCTATCTTCGCCGTCGATTCCGGATCCGCCTCCGCCACCGGATCCACCGCTATCGCCACCACCTCCTGCAACACACAAGAAATGTGTTTCTGTGATTAACTATTTCGGTTTATTGAGCTTTTTGTCTTAAAGAAAAAAATTATATTAAGTATGAACTTGCTTCGAATAAACGGTATTTATGTTTAGGTTCAGACACCAGACATGGAACCAATACAGCTGTTTGAAATTAGATTACCAGGTGCATACAAGTTTATTGGTATTTAAAAAGAAACAAATAATAAAACCAAAATTATGTACGAATAATCACATTCTTAATACAGATTTATTTATTAAAGTAGACAGAAATTATACACATATTCAATTAAATTGATTTTTATCGAACTGAAATAAAGAAAACATTATACTTAAAAGAATTTATATGCTTGTATACTTGAAACTGGATTCTCTAGAAACACTTCTAATAATATATATATATATATATATATATATATATATATATATATATATATATATATATATATATATATGTGTGTGTGTGTGTGTGAATAATTTCTTATTTATGGAATTATTTATTTAGATTTATGTAAAATTTTCGATGAAAAATTCAGATAGAAAATAAATATTTTTTAACAAACATTTTATTGAAATTTAATTTATATATATATATATATATATATATATATATATATATATATTTACTCGCCAACACGCAAGTGGGATCAGCGTGGCGAGTCATAATCCCAAAACCTTACATGATGAGTACAAATAAATGGAAAATCATGAAAGAGGCCTTATCCAGCAGTGGACTAACAGGGCTGATGATAATGATATATATATATATATATATATATATATATATATATATATATATATATATATATATATTAGGTTTAAAAATTAATTCAGTGCTTTTTTATAGACAATGAATGTCTACGGGAAAATGGAATAATTCAATTCTCAAAATATCTCCCATTATTTTATATAACTTTGCTCCATTTATCGGGTGACTGACATATGCCTTGTCGAAAAAATATGGCAGCTTTGAGTCAATGGGGTCTTAATATTTAATTAATTTTATAATTTATTAATTTAATTAATCTTAATTAATCTTATAATTTTCGGATCTCTTCTATTGTTTTAACATTATTTGCATGTTTTATGTTTCATAACATCTTCCTCGAAATCTGAATAAATCATTTCCGCTGTTTCAATAACATTGTTTTCAACTCAAATGCGAAAAGTATTTGGTGTCCAAAATGCTTTTTTTCAAACACCATCGTATTTATTACGGTTTTATGAGGTTATTTCAACTGTTTAACCGTTATATACAGTGTTTTTAAGTGTTAAAGTTGGCAATTCAAAATCTTAAAACGACGAGAAAATATTTAATAGAAAACTGAGTTATGATAGATTCAATTTAAAGAAAAATAATTAATTTTTATACCTATATATATATATATATATATATATATATATATATATATATATATATGTATATATATATAATACAATATGATTTCAAAACTAACTAATACACTTAACTTAGTAATATAATTTTGTAAATACGCAATTTTTTGATGATTAATACTTTTATGGTAATAGTATCTGAAATTATGTACGTTTTCTCTAAATACCACCACTCTTCTATATAATATCTTATAAAACTTCTGTGTATCAGCAAAAATCTGGTGAAAAATATCTATGTACTTGTTATTTGATTCTAATAATACAAGTAATAAAAGAAGATAAAATAATAATACACTTTTGAGACTACAATTCTTAATTTTTTACTCCAGAATGTTTGTTTTATTTAACTTAGATTTCTCTTTTCCTTTCTCCCTCTTTTTCTTTCTCTCTTTATATATATATATATATATATATATATATATATATATATATATAGACACACATTACTGAATGTAAAAAAGTGATTTATTAACAAGAACATTCCACTGTATTACTCTGTATAATTTCCATTACATTCCGTTTCTCGTTATAATTCTATTAGTTAAATGAAAGAATTCCGAATATGTTCACCTTGATTCAATTAGAAAAAAATAAATCGTTATTTAATACGTCGTTTTAAAGCTCAGCAGCGGTATAAATTCAAGTAGGTTCATAGACCATCTAAATTCATTTCATGCTTTACTAATCAAGTTAATTATATTTACAAATCTGGTTGAAAAGTAACAACTGAAGCTAAACGAACATGCAAAATGATACAGAAGTAGAAAAAAACAACAGTGTTTTATAGTTTTTATAGAGTAACAATTGTTAAATGATTAATTATTAGTTATAATTATATAGTTAAATATTTTTAAAGTAATAATTATTAATTTTAATTATTACTTTTCTTACACTGAATTTTAAATTCAATGTCATTTATTTGAAACATACTATTTTAAATATTTTAACTCTATTTAAAAAAATGTATAATTGTAACAGTTTGTATTTGATTGATTTAATTAATACACTTATTTATTTATATAACTAAAGTAACACATTCTGTATCGAATTATTTATTTATATTTATGCAAAATAGAGTTGAAAATTGCTTAATAATCATTAAAATGAAATATAGGTTTCGACTCATTTACGATTTCTTGTTTAATTTATTTTCTCTTATAAGTTTCTTCAAATTGTTTACTAATAATTTAAAATCAGTTATTTGTTCATTTTGTAATTTTCTGAAATTAATGTTATATTTCCGTTATGTTTTTTCGTTACATCTGAGATTACATTTGTCACGCAACATTAGTAAAATATTTGATACTCTGTATGTTATACTCAAATATTTCGCTTGTTATTTTATGTCCAAACGATTTTCATACAAGGAAAATAATTTTACATTGTTCAAATACTTAGTAGTTCATATATATATATATATATATATATATATATATATATATACTGCTTTTTATTATTAATAAAATTTTTATTATAAGAACAGTAAATATAAATAATTTATTTTTTTTAACTAAAGTATAGTATTTTGTTCATATGCTAGTGTTGAAAATGTTTCTATCTTTTTTTGGTATGAATTATTGGAATATTTAAGATTGGAAATAAATATTTTGGAATAGGTTCTTCATCATGTAGATTTAGGATAATTAGAAATTATATTTTTTTAAATAATATAATTGTAAATTGTATGAATAAATTAAACTATTGTAGCAAGTTTTTGTCAGAATTGAAGTGTATTAATTGATAAGTTTTTATAGTTATAGTAAGTAGTCAGCGTTTCATAGCAATATTTGAAAATTAAAACTTTACTGTAATTCGGGCGTGTTATAAGTGTTGTATATATATGTAGAATAATAAAGAAGAGAAAAAACTGAAAATAAAATCCAATATTTCAAATATCGTGTAAGTAACGATAATAAAAGTAACTGGTAGGAATTTATTTATTTATATATATATATATAAATCAAGGAACACATTCTCAAATTATACAGAGTATGTATAAAAAAATCGACCATGATTTTCCAGTGTTTGAACATTTTTTGCATATCTTATACATTACAACACCTTCCCTTAAAGCTGGAAAAAATCATTCCTGCGGTTTCAATTCATTTTTTCAACTGAAATACTAAAAGTTTGTAGTGCCTAATATGCTGGTTTACGGACACCATCGTGTTCACTCTTGCTTTGTGAGGTTCGGCCATTATATAAAATTTTTTTAAATATTAAAATTGGCAATTTATAATCCTAAAATGACGACAACATATTTTAAATTAAAACAGTTATAATTGATTCAATGTAAAGGCGTCTAAATAATTTGAACATGTAATATATATATATATATATATACATATACATATATATATATATATATATATATACATATGTTTATATACATATACATACATATATATATATATACATATATATACACATATGTGTATATATATATATATATATATACCTTCACTAATAGACTTAAATCCTCAAAAATAAAGTTTATATTTAAATTTAAAAATATCAAATAAAATTGTTTACACACACACACGCATATATATATATATATATGCACAAAAATACATATATGTAGATATATATTTATATTTTTAAATAGTACATTTATATTCATTAATATTAATATCAATCAATCATATAAATAAATATATTTTTATTTTAATTACAGTCAAGCACAGTAAAATGAAATTTATTATTATTATATATATATATATATATATATATATATATATATATATGTGAAATGAATTATTTTAAGTTAATTACATTGTGCAAAATATTATTTCTGTTTTTAATTCACCTGCCTGTTATTTCGTGAACAAATGATAGAACTTTGCTGATAAATCATTGGTCGTTTTTGGAAGGAAATGGAGATAATTGAGTTTGAGTTTAAATAAAAAATTTGTATTAATATGTTTATTTTTGTAATATTCTGTATATATATATATATATAGTTTGTATAAAAAAAAACTGATATATGTATTCAAACAAATTTGTTAAAAGAACATAACGATAAAAATATATGAAATAATTAACTAAAAATTACTGTACAAGACTGTTAGTTAATTAAAATGTTATATAGGTACACTTTAATTGATTTTATTGTTATATACGTCTAGTGAAAATAAATAAAAATAAGAATATGAAATTTAATCAAAAGATACGACTATAATATGTTACAAGAATGAATAATTAGAAAATATATATTGATTGAACGAATAAAAAGAAACATTTGGTAAAACATTGACATTTATATGAATGCATATTATTTGATTAATTATTTCTGTGTTTATTATTCACGAACTATAAGTACAATATATTTTTATCAAATCGCAATATACATCTTGAAGTTTTTCTGTAAAGAAAATAAATATTTTTGACATATTTTTCTCGTAGTCTTGAATTTGATGAATCGAGTTTCACTTGATTCTATACCTATCACTTTTAGTTAAGACTCTTAAGGCATCCTTCGGTAGCTTGTGGATGAATTAATTTGAATCCCATTATTAAGTCTGTTTATTTCAAAGAAATGGGTAATATAATGTAAAAATATAAAATATTGAATCAGATGTATGCATATTTATAAGCTTTGTTTTTAATTTTTACTGTTTGTATTGTATTATTTATGACGTTTTTATATCATGTGTCATGCCTTAAATGTGTTTAAAAATGTATAAATAATACAATGAAAACAATAAAAATTGGAAATAAAAGTGTCTTTGAATAAATTTCATTGTATAATAAAAAAAGTAACATTAAATGAGCAAACAAAAATCGTGAAGTGATATTTTGTCTGTTAAAATTAAAATCCACTCCTCAAGTATAAACGTGTCTAAAATAAGGTTAAGGTTCGTTTATCTACCAGATATCTGAGGATGTTTCAAGAGTCGAAACTAGTCTTGATAGATAGACTCGAGTGATTCACAAAAATCAAGTTCACATGTACATTACATCAATAGGATTGAAAATATAAAGAAAAAAAGTATAATTTTTATATATGTTTTTAGTATAACTATGTGTTTATCATTTTTTCTGAGCCTTTTTTGTATTTATTGGGTTCTGTTCTTCATACTTATCGGTTGTCTTCTGTACTTGAAATATGTCTTCATAATTATTTTTTTATATTTTTTCTTATTTCTAAATATCATGTTTGTTTCCGTATCAATATTTCAGTATTTTTTTTTAATCTTAAAATTTTCACAGCAAGCGGGTGTCAGATACGAGATTTTTGTTATCCGTGGGTACTTTTCGCAGAAAATCAAGCGACAGCAACTGATGTAAAAAGTATTAAATATATAAAAAATATTTTTTATATAATTGTGCATTAACTGTATTAACATTATTGTTATTCAAGTGCCAGTATCTCCATATCTGCCGGAATTTGTCTCCGCCCATTGTAGCACCGAAGATCGGTGTATGAAGTAATGGATCTGTGAACCAGTAATCATCTTTCTTAGACTTTTTACACAAAAACCATTAGAATGATAATGCCAATAATTTTTTTCATTTCTATATTACTAGTGTCAGTCCAAACTTTCCTTTTATTTGTTATACTAGTGATTTTGTGCTGTGATTTTGAGGATAGTATCTATTTGACTCTACAACAAGAGTATCTATGAATTGTATCTTTTTCCAATAATGAATTGTAAACATGATTTTATATTGTTTAAATCTGTAGATTTCGTCTATATTCCTGATTTCCTTATAAAATTATGCACTTTTGGAATAAAATCAATTTTCAATCACTCACGGTCATCATCAAAGTTATTATCATCGCTTTCGTCATCAGAATCCTCCCGAAAACCGCTGGCAGCCATGCATACGTGACACCTGCTGTGAAAGTGTTAATATTCATGTTTTGATACTTCTCTGCGATAATTTGAATTCAATTTGAAGTCAATGAATTATTTTGAACTTTATTGCCAATGATTGTCTTTCTTACGAAAAGGTATATATATATATATATATATATATATATATATATATATATATATATATTGATTGAATAATTTTTTCTTAGAGTAAAATCTTCTGTTTAAATAATGAAGTATTTCGTTCAAATCAATTTGATTCTATTTTTATTCTACTGGTTATTTTTTAATGATTGATCAAATTTTGATGGACCTGAATAAATATAATTTATACTTTTTTCAATTCCTGTTCTTTTTATTTTTTTTTAGATGCACACACTTATTAATTACTACTTTCGTCTTATTACGGCTGACGTTGACGCCTGTTTCTCGACAAACTTTTTATAATCTTCAATTATCTCTCATCTTTTTTATGGAGTGTTCGAGAAAAACACTATATTTAAGATTAATTAATTCCAGAAGAATAATTAAAAAGTCATACAATAAATCTCAAAGTATTAATTAAATTTATTCTGTATATATTTAAAATAATAAGTAAAAATAAAGTTGTAACGATTAAAAATTAAAATTATTCCTTTCCGATTATATTCAGTGTAGTAAAAATAATTAACGACTCGAAAAAAAGTGTTAACCAATTCTTAAGGCGAAACAATTAATATTCATTTACGATTGAAGATAAGTAAAATGTAAATTTTCGTTAAAAATTCAAATCTAGCGCTATTCGAAATGATTTACTTTCAAATATTAATTGAGTTTATTACATTATTTACCTGTTAAGCGCCTGTAAACCATTCCTGAACTCTATTGAAATTTTATTTGTACCGACGTCCATTTTTCGAAAGAACGCATTAAATGTGTTTTAAATGAACAATAAGATATAATTAAATGACATAGTGTTTAATTAAAATAAACCTCGAATAACGAACAAGATACATAACGACGTACGTTTACAAATGAACAGCGTAACAATAAAGCTGTCAGCGGAGGAAACTTTATGGGTCGCGCGCACTATAATGTTAACTGTTGGCTCCATTAGTGTCAAACCTAGTAATAACGTTGTAACGAATTATACGTAAAAGCTGTTAAACACTCCTATGATGTCAATACAATTACTCCGCGATTGTTTACACGATTGCCATAACTGTTTTTTAATAACTCTCTGTCTCCCTGTACAATTTCTGTAGGAACGACACTGTTTTATGGCAACGTTTCGAAACGTATGCACGGGTGTGAATAATACGGAATATGTAATGAATACTATTTTATGACTAGATTTTCGAAGATTAAAATGTGTATATTACATTAGCATTGATTTGAATTATCATTTATTTTTCCTCGTCCTTTTAGTTGTTTCATTGTAAATATCATCAACAGACACATTTTCCTTGCTGGGATAGTCTTAATTGTTTTAACTTAAATTAAAACTCTTTTATTAAACAAAACAAAGATCTAAATTAATAAAACTTAACCCTTAACTGTCGAAAGGCCCCGCTACGGGGACATCACACTCATGCCATAGAAAATGAAAGGCCCCAATACGGGGACATGTAAAGAATTTAGTTTTCATTTCATTTACTTATCATTTCTGTATTTTTTTTTATCAAATATTGAAATTTATTACATTAGATAGTTATTTGATCATGCACTGACAAGAAATATTTACAGTTATATAACATTTTAAGATGTTAATATTATGGAATTTGCACATCAGTTTCGTCGCAATGATATTCAGTCTAGTTTTGTTATTAAGAAGGTTACTACGTGTAAATATTATATATTTGTGATTTCCAAAGTGTGTTCCGATAGAAAGATTAAAGGAGGGTGTAAACAAACATCCACATATTGTTTAAAATGTCCCGCGAATCCATCCTTACACATTGGCGACTGTTTTAAAAAATATCATACTCTCAAAAATTATAAAAATTAATTTTATTTATAAAATTACAAATCAACTAAATATTTTGAATTTATATCTAAATAAACCAGTTTAAATGTGTTACTTAACTTTTCATTCTTATAAACGTTTTATATGCTTTCACCTAATTTTTATGGGCGAGTATTACGAAAAAAGCTCTCGACCGTTAAGGGTTAAATAACAGTGACGTTATATTTTTGGATAGTGTAAGCAGTATTTTCTTTTTTCTATATGATTTTTATGGATCTGTGTGCATACTTCCTCGAGATAAGTTTTTATATGTATTAATTATGAATTTTTAATATAAAAGTATCATATTAACACTATTTTTACTGAAATCCGTCATTTATACGGATACATTAAGTACAATTTTTTGGTAATAACAATCAATTTTATTTTATATCACTACATTTTTGTTAACAGAGATTAACAGTACGTTTTTTTACATATAAATTCTATTTTGAGGGTACATTTTCCGTACACAAACTTTTTGCACGCACGGAAAATATTATTGCATCTATTTTTTTACAAAATCCAATTTGGCAGGCCTTCAGATTGTTATTTTGGAATTTCCTATATCCGACGACTATTTGGAAATAGCCTTACGATCATCTCTGTAATCCCTCTCTAATTCATCTCTGCACTCTCTCGCTAATTCTTCAACAATTGAAAAATATTTTTTTTCGATATATCTAGTCCAATAGTCTACTTTTACAATATCCGTCCATTGATAGCTGATAAATCTAAGATGTTATAAAATACTATGGCCGTCTACGCGACCCTGCTTTGACACGACATTTTTGTGCCATTTTATCAACCATATCCACTCCAAAATTGGTCTTATAGAATGTAATTGTTTCCGGGACACGTTTATTATCGTTCCCTATTTTTACAAATTTATATCATGAACTGAGTAATAGTACCTGTTTCTTTGACTTGCTTTTGTAAATTGTTAGAATATCTTTTTCTGATTTATAAAGTTGTGTGGAAAACCGGACCTTATTATCTTTCTTAAATTTTTCAGTTTTTGGTAGTACTTTTTTATTTACACTTATAGTCCCAAAGAGAGTAGTTTTTTTGCAAGTAATTTTTTCGCAAGTAAATTCCAATTGCATATAAAAATAGAATTCCAATTCTAAATAAGTAGAAGGACGAAGGAAATTCGGTGAGCTCAATTCTTCTCATTCATCCGAAAATTGTATGGCATATGCGCTATTTCATTTCTCGAGGGAAAAAATACGGCATTCGCTTTCACATTTTCATTTTCTTTGTCCTCTACAGTATTAGATTACTTCATGGTTTTAGTTACAATTTGACATATAGCAACTCTTAAGACTCTTAACATAAAAGTTGTTGGTCCGTCAATTTGACAGATGTTCGGATAAATAGGTGTACTATATACAGTTACACGAAAGTAAAAAGCTGGTGGATAAATTGAATTGAGATATATATTCATATCATTATACCAATAAAAGTCAATATAATGTTTCAAAAAATAACATTTATGTTTTCTTTATTTTTAAGCATAAAAACTGAAATCCGTCAAATTGACGGGTTCCGTAAATCTAGTGCTAAGAAACTGTACTCTGTTTACATTTTTTTGCCAGTGTTGTTATTTTTTTTCTTTATGAATCACTCTTGACAAATTGATATCTAGTAACTAAGAATTCTATTTCGTGTCACGATTTGATAGCAATTTAAATAAATTAACTGATTTTCGATTCGGTTTCTCAATATTCTCACGACATCCTGAAGAACTGTCCTTCATTTTAATATCTAGTATCGTATAACACATCTATATTTATTATATTGTCAGAAATGAATCAATATTCAATATAAACTTTTCTAATCAATTCAAAGTTTCCGGATAAACGTTATATAATATGGAACGTAACGTAGCGAATGCAAACTTTTGAAATTGAATTGTGATAAAACATAAACGATTCGTATATCTCATTCAATTTCGTAAACTGTCTATATTAATATTGTCATAAAATAATTGTACGTTGAACTTTGAATTGATGTAATTGAAAATCCAAATCGGTCTACGGAACTTTATTAGAAAGATAATCAGTTTTGCAACGTCGAGTATTTGCGGCACCTTAAGTACGGCTCTAATGTAGTTTGTGAACTCGACGTATTAAATTATCATCTATTTTATCAGATGTCGTGCAGTCATTTTGTTAAAAATAGAATTAAAATTAATAACGAAATTACATTATGACAACTGTCATTATGTTACAAGTCGTGTGCACGATATCTATTATCAAATACTATGATTTTGAGGTATTGTCTTTTCATATTATGTAGTAAATCTTTTGAAAAGGTGAATTCATTTCGTATTTCTATTATAACAAAATGAATAAAAAAATAAATCATTCTATAGGACCATTAATCGACCGGTATTCATTTATATATATAATCATTCTATAAAAATATTTTTAATTTTATATTTACTGTTTTATAAATAAATATAAATTATTGATTTCGGAACAAAAATTCTTATTTCAGTATTATGTACAAATAAATTTTATATAAAGAAAAACAACTATTTTAATATTTGAATCAATTACTAAAAAGAAGATTCTAAAGTGCTAGAATAAAGTATTGAACATGTGTCCTTTTTATATACAATGAATTCTAATCTTTCATATCAAACAGTCTGTCTCGACTCGAACGACTTTAGTCAACTACAATTTTCTTTTCTTAACGATTGTACTTAGTTCAAATGACAGTTTGTGAATAGGTTATAATTATAACAGTCAAACATTATTTTCTAGTTCTGCACGACATTTTCTTTAGTTAGAATTATTTTGTTTTCCTTATACTCGTACTTAAATGCAGATATCAGTAGTTACATAATAGTTTTATGTACAATTATGCTCAAGTTATTTGTTCAAGATATCCTGTTTTCTAGAAAAATAAATATTTGGTTTTAACTAGACCTATTTTTTATTTGAGCTCATTTTCTTATTTTTATTGGTATATATATATATATATATATATATAATATATATAAATATATATATATATATATATATATATATATACAAATATATATCTATATATATATATATATAAATATATATATATATATATATATATATATAATATATATAAATATATATATATATATATATATATATATATATATATATAAATATGTATATACATATTTAGTAATAAGAAAAACTATACATAACAGACAGAATTTCTGCAAACATTTTTCATTAATAACGCACAGATGAAAAACATTGTACTGACAACAAAATAAATATCATTACAATAAAAGTTAGTTTGAAAAGATAAATAACTTTAAATAATTAAATATTTAAATAAAAGCATAAATTTCGTTTTGGAGCAGTATATTGAAATTTTTTTTTTGAATTGTTTTTTGATAAATGAATTTTAGAATTTTTATTGAAGTTATATGTAAGTTTAAAAAAGTTATTTCTTGAATTGCATATATAGATATTGCCAAGATACAATGGCACTATAATTTTGTTAATGAATTACGAAATATATCAAAATAACTACAGTTAAATAAGAGTCATTATGCACAAAAGAAATTACTTGAAAATGCATTTTTTTAGAAATTAAATGTGATCACTTATTAATTTATATTAATAAATAATACTATTTAAATTTAATCAATTTTTTTCATCAAGTTTGAATCAGAGTATTTTTACATACGAATGCAATGTAATGATATTAATAAATTTAGCTGAAATGTTCGTTAAAAAAATATTTTTCAATTAACAAAATGAATATAATCATCAATGTTTAATGGTTTTGTATTATACAGTACGATGTGATCTTCTATATAATCATAAATTTATATGAAATTTTATTTACATTTAGTACTGCTATAGGAGATTTACAGTTGTATAAAATTAAAATTAAACAGTTTACAGCATGTCTGATACATATTTAACATGAAATTAAAATTGTATACATTTAATTAATTAAAATATAAAATTAATATTTAATTTTATCTTCAATTTACATAATTTACCACTTTTTATCAGTTGAATATCTTTGATTTTAACATATATTGGTTCAATCTCCAATCAGTTTCAATCACTACACAGCTGTCGATGTTTCTAAACAAGGTGTTGTGGGTAACTTGTAGATTACACATTTGTATGAGAAACGTGATCTTAAGCAACGACCTTTGTCAGTCTAGAATCGACATTCTCATCCCAAAAAAAGTTTAATAAGAGACGGGAGAATGGCAATGAACTAGTGAAAGCATTGGGGGATTTACTATTTGTTTTGTCTATGTATTACTGTATACGACAGCAACATGTTCTATTTCAGACAATGAGTGGTAAAATTTAAAAAAATAAAAAAAAATAGAAGTTAGTAATAAGAACGTAATATTTATTTTAATCGTGGGTTATTTTTAAAAATAAATTCGTTATTAAATAAGATTTATTTAGTTCTGATTTTATGTATCTGGATTATCATTCCCTTGATAATTGTTAATAGGTTTCTATTTCCTATTAATAATTTAAGTATAAAAATTAACTTAATCTATTCAAAATCAACATTTATAGTACAACCGGACATAACTTTTAAAAATAATAACCTATATTATTTCAATTAACTGTGTTGCTATAAAAAAATAATAAATACACCAACTAATTTGTATGAAATATTTCGGTATTTATTAGATGAGATGCTTTCTTAATTATAAAGTTATAGCAATATTTAATTATTAAATATTTATGTATTCGTTAGCATATATATATATATATATATATATATATATATATATATATATAAGGCATTAGTTAAATCGTGATAACTGTTTTACATTAAAATGAATTTTCCATAAACTACAATAAATAAAGCAAATTACTTGAAAATATGTACAATACTAATTAAGGCGTGAATAAAAAATTGTTTTTATTTTAACTGTTATGATATGTAATTTTTAAAACACCGAACAGGAAATATTTATTTATAAGATAAAGTAGTTTTCTAAAACAGGAAATTGTTGACGTGCGAAATTAATACCTGCTTTTATTCATCAGTCCTCTGTTGATTACTGAAATTGATAAAAAGTAGATAGTTTAATTATATATGGTAAATTGTTTACGGAATTGTAATATTTCAATTCTTTTAAATATTACTTTTTGATATGTTATTATTATATAATTTGATGTATGAATAAAAATCAAAGTATTTCTATTGAATTCAGTAATTGTTGAAGAGAATATTGACATATGGTATTTTATGGGATAAGGTTACAATTATGTTTAGTTGAAATAAGTTTAGAATCCAGAAAATAAAAGTCACGATTATTTTCCTACCAACGTAATCATACAAATTGTTTGAAAACATAAGTATAGTCAAAGAGAATAATATCTTTTTAAGGAAAGTTAATTAAAAAATATCAAAAAAAAATTTGTTAATGCTAAGAGAAAAATATTCCTTTTAATAAAATACACAATATTCTCTTTAAACATGATTGTTATAATTGTACTACTAAATTAAACTTTTCATACATTTAATCTTTAAATATAAGTTAATATAAATTTGTATATATATACAAATTTATATATATATATATATATATATATATATATTATGTATATATATATATATTATGTATATATATATATATTATGTATATATATATATATATATATATTATGTATATATATATATTATGTATATATATATATATATATATTATGTATATATATATATATATATATATATTCAATGTAATTTACATTACAATTCAAATTTGCTTGCATGAAACATTTTTTTCCTGAAATATATTGAATTAATATACAATTATTCACTTTGAAAAAGCTTATATTTTATTAAATCAGTCTAGAATTTTGTAATTATTTATTTTAAAAAAGGGTTGTTAACAAAAATATAAATTTGAAATAAATATTTAACTACTTTATTTGCATGCAACATATTTTATAAATATACATTTATTCACTTTGAAAACTCCCTTAGAGTTTATTAAATAGGTGTATTATTTGTAATTATTTATCTTAATGTAAATGTCTGTTCACAAAGAAAGATATTTTTAATATGCTTATATTATAAATAATAGTTAAATAATGTTTCAAACTAATTATTAAATATTATTAAATTTAATTAAGATTTTTTGTATTTAATTGTAAATTAACAATTATACATACTATTAAAATTTATGCTGAATGGGAATTTAAAGTAAATATTTAATCATATTTTTTAAAGTTATTTCAAATAAATTACATTTATATTCCTAGTTTGTAAATTTGAATACTGTCTACTACTTTTTTGCTAAGTTCTTTATTAAATAAAAATTAGTTTAGTTAAATATAAAAGAATTATAACAGTTTTAGTAATTGTCTGTATTTAAAAAAAATGTGTTTATTATTCTAGTTTAAAAATTATAAATGAATGAGGGGATATGTTTTTTTTATACAAAAAAATGTTATGATTGCGGTCAAACAATTAATTAATCTTATAATTTCATAATAAAAATTCTTCTATATATATATATATATATATATATATATATATGTATACGAATATAATGAACAATAACGATTTATCACAAAGCTCTGTAAGAAATATAAGAAATAAAATAGCAAGACAGAGAACAACTATTCTATTTATGTTTTATGTGTCTGTAGAAAATATGTTCCGCTATTTAGATTTATAAGCGCGATAGTGTCACGCGTTTATTTTATATGTAATATTGCTCAGATATACTGAACGTCTGGTCCAGCTTTATCTCTTATATTGCAATTGTGATCTAAGTGTTTTGCGCAGAGTTAAATCTATTTTAGAACTCTTGACATATTTTTAAAACAATTATTTACGAACAGGGTGAAAAACAATAGTCGAAGAAATATAAAACTGTCATAAATAATATGTAGTAAATCAAGATTTGAAATATTTTATATAGAAAATTGTTCTGGAAATGTTATACGTAGACATAGATTGAAATAATACAACATATTAATCTGACAGGATAAATACATTAGTTGTAGAAATATCAATTCATTTGTAATAAAAAAATATAATACTTGGTAGAATTTACAACCTTTTGTTATGTTGTAATATCAATAATATATTTAAGATATGTAATATGTCTAAATATATGTAATTATACGTTGAATTCATACACATAAATGATTGGAATCTATTTAGAATATTATATTGTAATTGCTAATACAATTAGAAATTTATATAATACGAATTAAATATGATTTAAATCGAACTGAATCAAATAAATATAGTTTTAATTCCTGATTTTAGACAATCCAACATCATAAATTGCAGTGTAGAATGATTGGTAATAAAAGAAAGAAAACTAATATTTATTATATTCATGTTCTTCTATCAGAAAATGAATGAATGAAGTGGTTAACTACTGATAATTTATTAATTATAATATTAAAGGTTTATAAAAAAGTTATTATTTTGATATTAATATTTAACAATTAATCCCAATAAACAGTTGATCAAATGTGTAAGTATGATATTATTTAAATGAAGGTTTTCTGCAATAAATTTTCAGTAGAAAAATAAAATATTACGTATTGCAATTAAAACAAAGTAATTGATTCTGAACCATCAAGAAAAAAATGTATTTAATTATGAAAAATACACAAATATTTATATAGAAGATTTTGTATTTAAATATTAATTACCAAAGTATTATGAATGCTATGTGATACTATATATGATAAAAATGGAATTTTTCTATGACAGTATATAAGGTTGATAGGAAAATAATTGCGATTTTGGTTTTCTGAATTCTAACCGTAATTTTTTTAAATAAAAGTGTTCATGTTAATATCATTTTAAAGTGTATTTTTCGACCTGTATTTTGATAACATCGACTTTCGTTTTGTTGGCAATTTTGCTTCAAACTGAGCTACTGAATTAAAAATGGAATAAACAAATAAGAAAAAATTTTTTTTCTGAGAGAAAACGGGTGACAAAGCAGTAGAAGCTGCTAGTAATAAAATGATAATTTTGACGGCGTGACGGTGTTTTGAGTTGTTAATTGGCAAAAATGTGTCAATTATAATAGTGCTTACTTCGATTAATAAATTCAATTATTAGCTGAGGAGAATGTATATGAATTTGAAAGCCATAAACCGCAATTATTTTTTTACCAACTTAATAATTGTGATGAATATAGTTCTGGTGCTATGTATAAATACAATTTCATAAATGAATTTTTACTCCCCCCATAAATGTTTCTGATCAGAAATGTTCAATAAATGGTTCTTAATCATTTTTGATTTTTATTAATACGCATTGAAATAACATATTGATTAATTATAAATTAATATTTTCTTAAATTATGTCCAAGGCGCTAAAAATCAATTCTTCTAAATCATTTTATTTCTGATTATTTATTTTTTATACTGTTGTTATTGATATTTTATAATGTTTCACTGTCAAAAAATCGATATATAGTAAAATAATGATATTTCAATCTATTAATTATACAATTTTTATTAAACTAGAGGTTTTTATACTGAAAAATTACATAATTTATTCAATTTTGTTACATTAAAGTTCTAAGACAATGTGGCTAAATTAACTTTCACAAATGAAATCTTTTTTCATACTACAAAGTATAAAAAATTTCTGGCCAGAAATAATCAACAAATTATTATTTATTATTTTTAATTGTTGTTTATGCACGTTCTAATGACAACACCATAATTTTTAAAGCGCCAAACTAGACAAAAATCTGTTCATGCAGCTGATTTTTCTGTACCTTGGCGTTTTGTAACCATCGTTTGTGCTAGAATATTAATAAAAAATCTAAAAAAAATCTAAATTTACGAATTAAAAGTTAATGAAAGAGAAAAAACTGCTAACAATAAAAAAATCAATTATATAACTAATAAACATCGTTGATATGAAATATACATCTAAATAATTAGACATTTTTTGTATTAATCTTGTTTACGAATAAATATACCAGTATTTCACTTGAGTGACCACAACAAATTGCAGCATCATGGAGTTTGTTATATGTTTGCTGGTTTATGGAATGCCTTATCTAACTTATTGTATTTGTCTCCAGAAATTGAAATAATATATCATACTATATCTGACTTGTTTGTATAGATTTTTTCTCCGAATGCTGCGTTGGGATTATCATCAGTACTTGAATTCTACTCTATATATAAAAATAAATTATTTGTCATATATATATATATATATATATATATATATATATAAAGTGTGAAGAAATATAATTAACATTTTCATTTAAATGTATTTATGTATTTTTCTAGAATATTAATGTTTTCCCATTTATTATTTAAAACGTTTGAAAATAACAGAAATTAAACTGTATGTAAATTTTTCAACATGAATTTGTAGCTATGTAACACCTGCAAGAAAAATAATATCATTAATCACGAAATGAAGTCATTGTTCAACTTTTCACGTTTTTAAATCATAAATAAATGTAATTTTTTTTATATTTTTCTATCATTATTTTTAATTTACAACAATGTAGATAAAATTTTGAGGAGATTGATATTTTTTAAGAAAAAAAATAACAATTTTTCAAAATAAGTAGTTAACGTTTTCATTTCTTTTTAAATATGAAATAATTAGAAAATATTTGAAATTCTTTTTAAATATAAAATAATAAAAAATGAATTTATTTAACATTATTTTTAATTGTAAAATAACACCATTTGTACGATAAATGTAGAAAAAGTATTTATTTTTTTGTTATATTATCTCACAATCTTATCTGTTTAGTAAGAAAGTGCAAGCAATACTTTTTAATAATGTAATTAAAATTTCTAACAGTCACAAAATGGTATTATATGAAAAAAAAGTAAATTTAAAATTATAATAGTAAACTTATAAATCTTAAAATTATATAAAATATTATACTACTATTTATTGATCAAATAATAATATCAAAATTTGTTAGGAATAATATTATTTTTATATCAAATTAAAAATAAGTACCAATTATTATTATAAATATAATTTAATAATCAAATAATATTAATTTATTGCACTTTTTAATTCTTAAAATATCTTTTATTTAATGAAGAGGAAATTACTTTTTAAGTTAATATTAAAATTTGTATTTCAATATTAATAAATCTTTTTATTGATATTATTATAATTATGTATAATATATATTTATATATATATATATATATATATATACTGGCTTCAAATTTAAAATTTACTTTAATATTGCTACAAACATTGTTTTAAAACCAGCTATTAAGTGGAAAAAAATATTGATTTTGAAACATTAATCTTTGGTTTCAAAAAATAACTGTATTTGGTTTGTTTTAGAAAGTTATAACAATCAACTATAAATAAATAATAATAATTACAAAATAAATAATCGAAATACCTAAATACAATAGCAATATTTTTAAAAGAAATTTGAATTATTACTAAAGCTTGTATTTAATTCACTACTCAATACTATTACCAAAAAAACAGTAGTTCTAAGATATGAAAAATGTTCTCTGTTAAAATTCATCCAAATTCAAACACTTCTAAACAGCTTAATATTTATTTATGAAGTTATTATATTTTTTTAACATAATTAATATGAAATTTTTATCTTTGCAGGTATTTAACGACAAGTTGAAGAAAAAGCTCCTACAATAATCTCTCTAAGCTCCTCCTAAAATAGTTTAGGTGAACTAAACTGTAAGTTTTATCAAATTTAACTGAGGTTAGTTAATTTTCTGTTATTATATTTATGTTAGTTTAAATCTAAGTATTAAAATTCCGAAGTTAAAATATTATCAGAAAAAGAATTTATTTATTTATAAGTTTTCAATTATAGAAAAAAAATTTCAGTGTTATAAAAATATCATTTTTTCAGTTATGTATTAACTATTAAATAATTACAAGTTTTCATTGAAGCAGATATTTATTACTATAAATTGTATATTATTAATGACTTTGGAATATACAATATAATTTTATTGAATATTTTGTCAGATATCAGCTGTTCTCTTAATAATAATTTTATTTTACAAACAAGCATTATAAGAATAATTGTTTTAATCATAATAGTACATTTGTTTATATCGTAAACAAACTGACACATATACACACACTCACATGTATATATATATATATATATATATATATATATATACATATATATGTGTGTGTGTGTTTTGTAGGATTATAATCGAATATTTTATATTATTCAATATTTTGATTACTATTACTTTTATCTATTAAAAAATGATAAGGAAAAGTTGTCCTAAGTTTAAATTAATTACTTGTCAAAGTATCAAAATCAATATCATTATTATATTAATGTATTTTAATTTGGAATTTACTGTATATAAATTTATATATATATATATATATATATATATATATATATATCAAATATTTGTAATAAATTGTCCTGTTGGTCTTTATTCCTTTAGATCACTCGTATTTCGATCTTTTATAACTATTGTCAGTAATTATTGTATATTATCTTCAGGTAGTTTAAATCATAATTTTTTATTTTATTTTAAGTCTAGCAAAAAATTAAAATCAGCTATCTAAAACTGTTTAATTAATGTAGAAGATGTAACTTCATGTGATTCGAAAGGAAAAGACCATTAAGACAATGTACAAACGGAATCCTAGGTATCGACATAGTAGTAATACTTGTTCTAATAAAAGTGTTTGACTAAATAATTCAAATAAAATATAAACTACAACAAAAAGTAATTCATTGTTCATTAAAAACACTTCATGAAGCACCTCTTAATCTTCAGAGCGAATAAAACAATATTTTTGTTGCGAAGCTCTCAAAATTGGAAACAAATTATTGCTTGACTCGAGAGATGTTATTGCATATAATTTTTTTGTTATATGGAAGATGTTTGTTATATAAAAAATACAGCAGCTTAGGATAGATTCACTTTAATCTCTTACTGAGAACAGATATAGAAAAAGAAAATTGTTTCAGAATACAATATTATAATTGTTTTCAGGCTCACATGCATCGATTTAAAATTGAATATTTACTTACATCCTTTGTATAATTTCGTATTTTAATCTTATATTTGAGATCATGATTTAAGAAGTATCTACTAAGTAATCTTTAAATATTTTTTTCCATGTAGAATACCTGCTGAAATTTTATTTAAAAATATAAACTAGTATTACAAGATGTTTTAAATTAAAATATCTTAAATTCCTTTATCTTTTCACTTGCATTATTGAATTTATAACATCTGTTTGAATTGAATGATTAGGTTCTCCTCTGTACTTGCTTTAAATAACGAGCTTTAAAAATATTATTGTAAGTTGGTAGCAAAATAATTGTGGTTTTTGTTTTCTGAATTTTAACATTATTTTGTTTAATCAAAAGTTTCATTTCATCGTGTTTATGATAATATCATTTTAAAATGCATTTTTCGGTCTATATTTTGGTAACATTGACTTTTTTTATTCATTTTGTTTAAATTAAGCTATTGAATTAAAGATGGAAAAGAAACAAATAAGAGCATTTTTTTATATAAGTTTAAAATGGATAATAAAGCAGCAGAAACTGCATGTAAACTAAATAATGCTTTTAGTGTGGATACTGTTAAGGAATCTACGGTGCAATGGTGCTTCCAAAACTTTCATGCTGGGAATAAGAGCTTTGAAAATGAAGAAAGTCGCGGGTGTTCTCCTTTATTTCATAACGGCCAACTGAAGGCGTTAGTTGAATTAGAACCACGCACAACAATTCGAGAGCTTGCACAAAACTTAGGCATTGGTCATCCAACAGTTTTGGAGTAAATAAAACAACTAGAAAAATCGAAACAGAGAAAAATGTATATAAATTAGAAGATTTTAAACCGCAATTATTTTTCTACCAACCTAATAATAATACGATTGTATATAATATTTCAATATTCCAGTAAGAGTCACACTGTGTTAAGTAACCATTTTCTAGTTTTGCATCTCACTGCTTAGTTGTTCTCATTACAAAATTGAACCTATAATAAGTTATTTTCTCTCTCTCTTTCTTTATTCATATATATATATATATATAGTGTGTATGCATTTGTGTGTATCGATATCCATTTACAAAGTAGTCTATAACTGATTGTTAAAAGTTTTTGAAGAATGTTTTAAAAAAATTGTTTCCAAAAAAATAATATAGAGTGAACCTAGATTAAATCTGAAAATTTTGTAATAGAATGTTTATATGAAGCAATTTTATTGCTTAATCTTAATAGTTATGTTAACAAATGGATCAGATATGAATAAAATTATAAAACACGAAGTATTTTAAATAAAGTACATTTAAAGTTCAACAATCTACAGCACTTTCGTGTGTTATAGTTGTGAAAAATGTGTGATTTAAGTGAGTATTTATTTGATTTTTAATTGATTCCAACACGAAACTGAAAATATGTAAAATGGTTCATAATAATGACTGTATACATTTATAGAAATCTTAAAAGAAGTATTGAATAGAGGAAATGTAAAAATTAACGAAAAATTTTTAAATTTCAAATTGTTTATTAAAATTTTAGAATGTTTAGTAATTTATTATAATATATAAAGAAACTTAATAGTTAAGTTTCATAAATATTAGGTTGGTAGAAAAATAATTGCGGTTTATGACCTTCGAATTCATATACATTTTTCATTTTTTTGATTTTTCTAGCCGCTTTAAGTGATCCAGAACTGTTTGATGACTAAAACCTAACTTTTGTGCAACCTCTCGAATTATTGTGTCTGGTTTTGGTTTAACTAACGCTTTTAGTTGATCGTTATGAACTGAAGAAGAACGCCTACGACCTTTTTCATCTTCAAGGCTCTCACCCCAGTATGACATTTTTGGAACCACCATTGTACCGTGTGTTCCTGAACAATACCCACACCAAAAGCATCGTTTAGTTTATGAGCAGTTTCTGTTATATTAAATCCCGTTTTGAACTCATACAAAAAATAGTTATTTGTTTCTTTTGCGTCTTCAATATATATATATATATATATATATATATATATATATATATATATATAATTTAAGTGATCCAAAACTGTTGAATGATTAACACCTAACTTTTACGGAAGCTCTCGAATTGTTGTGCGTGGTTCTGATTCAACTAACGCTTTTATTTGGTCATTAATAACAGAACAAGGACACCTACTGCCTTCTTCATCTTCAAGGCTCTCATCCTCAATACGAAATTTTTGGAACCACCATTGTATCGTACGTTCCTTAACAGTACCCACACTAAAAGCTTCATTTAGTTTACAAGTAGTTTCTGCTTCTTTACCGCCCGTTTTAAGCTCATACAAAAAATTCTTCTTATTTGCTTCTCTTCCATATTTAATTCAGTAGCCCAAATTGAAGCAACATTAATAATAAAACCAAAGTACAGTTGCAAAAATGCACTATAAAATAATATTAATATGAACACCATGAAATGATAGTTCCATTGAAAAAAATTAAAGTTAGAGTACAGAAAATAAAAACCGTAATTATTTTTCTACCAACCTAATAATATGAATGTGTGTATAATTTTATTATTTATAATCACTTTCAACGATTATTTCCGTTTCTGGAATGTTTAAAAATATTTAAATTAAACATATCGATTATTATTTCATGCGTACGCTTATCACGTACACAAATTTAAAATATCCAAGTTCGAACATAAAAGCAGTTATGCAAAATACTGAAACAAAAAAAAACTTTTTTTATTAAACGTTGCAGTTACCTATAAATTCAAATAATGTCAAAAAGTATCATTAATCATACCCTTTTTCTTTTACTATTGTGAGAATGAAATATGAATTGCTGTGTGCTAAAAATATGTTTAAATAATTATTAAATGCTGATTTCTTTGTTAATAAAAACTGTATCTTAATTAAGCTAGATTAAAATGTAGATGTTAATTTACGATTCAGTGAATATTTGTAATAAATAAATTAATATGTAAATATGTATATAAGAATAAATGATTGTTGATGTTAATTTGTTCGCAAATGTTCACTTAGGCAATAATTTATAGAGAGATCTTTTTGTATTAAGTCATTTATTACATTCATATTAAACATATATATATATATATATAATACAATCGTAAATAAATAATTTAAGAATTGCACATAAAATCATAGTCATTCAATATAATAAAATAAATACAAGAATATTATAAATATATTCAAAAATCCTACTTAAAATGCAATTAGTTTTTTAGATTGGTAGGAAAATAATTGCGATTTTTGTTTTCTAAATAGTAATCTTAATTTTTTCAATGAGTGTCATTTCATCGTGTTCATGTTAATATCATTTGAAAGTGAATTTTTCGATCTATATTTTGATAATATCGACTTTGATTTTATTACTCATTTTTCTTAAAATTGAGCTATTGAAAGACTGAAAAGAAATGAATAAGAGTAATTTTTTATGAGTTCGAAACGGGTGGTAAAGCAGCAGAAACTGCCCGTAAGATAAACGATGCTTTTGGTGTGATTACTGTTGAGGAACGTAATATGCAATTGTGGTTCCAAAAGTTTCGTATTGGGGACGAGAGCTTTGAAGATGAAGAAGGTCCTGGGCGTTCTTCTTCAGTTCATAACGACCAACTGAAGGCGTTAGTTGAATCAGAACTATGCACAGCAATTCGAGAGCTCGCACAAGCTAGGAAGTTAATCATCCAATAGACTACTTAAAACCACTTAAATTAATATATATATATATATATATATATATATATATATATATATAACTTTGAAGGTCATAAACTGCAATATATTTTTACCAAACTAGTATGATGAGAGAAAATAAACTTTTTTTAATCTAAGTGTTAAATTCAAAAAAAAATTATTAAGTTTCCATCGTTTCATTTTCATAGTGAATAGAGGTAAAAAATAGAAATAAACTGAAAATAAAGAATAAAATCAGATGTGGTGAAGAGTTTAATTTACTGCTTAATTAAATTGTTTAGTCGCAATTGCCACACTTCTTTTTCTTCTTATTTATGTCAGTTATTTGTTGGGTCTGATTAAAATCAAAAATGGCGTTGTGTTTGAAACATTATACAAAATAGTGATAATAGTAATGATATTGTTTATGCCCACTTAAGGAGAGAAACCAATTAAAATAATGAAAAACAAATGGTTAACGTCCGTATAAATAAATAATTATTGCAAGGAAAGTTAACTGAATTGATTTAAATGTAAAGAGAGTTTATAAATGAAAGAAACCTCTCATTGAAACTTCATCAGTCAAAATTCGATTTTCTATCATGCAATGAATTAAATTTAATTAAATGCAAACATTATAATTCTCATTTAATATAAAAAAAATGTCAAATTGTGAATCCTGTCCCGTTGGAATAATATTTTCATTTTTCTTCGATATGAAACAACGTAAGATGATAGATAGATAGTGGCAGCAGAAGCTCGGGAGGGTTGTACGCCATGGTTGTTGTTCTGCCTGTCAGTGTGTTCAGAAACAAACTCGGAAAGTGGAAAATAATTCAGACTGCGGTGCGGCGAATTGAATATCTCCGATAAGAATGTATATATCACAAATCAAATATATTCTCAAACTGATTGCATTGGCGTCGTATAAATTGAATTATTCTTATCAAGATTCGTTTACTCCGAGTCAAGAAATTACCGTCATAAAATGTTTGAATCTCTTGACCGTTTCGTTTGTTAGTCAAATTATGACTTATTATTTTCTATTTTTTCAGTTTGTTTTTTGTATATCGTCAGGTCTATCGTTCAGTGTTTACTTTTCTTTTCTTTATCGGTTTATGGAAAAAAAACTGTTTTATGCGAAATAAAAGCTGTTACATATTTTCTTAAATCATATATATATATATATATATACATACATACATACATATATATATATATATACACATACATACATATATTAGGTCGGTAGAAAAATAATTACGGAAATGGATATGAATTTGATAGGTGTATTATATATATATATATATATATATATATATATATATATAAATAATTATACTTACAAAAATATATGAAATATGTTTTCCCACAATACTGTTACTGAAATCATAAATTCCATCTTTTCTCATCTCACAGACCTCGAAAAAATTTTGCAGGGCAAAACTGTTCATTAAATGATTATTAGTTATTTTTAATTTCTATTTATGTACATTTCGATGGTGATGACATCATTCTCAGAACGTTAAGAAGAGAAAAAAATCTTTTTCTCTACCTTATTCAATTATTGAACATTTTTATTTGTTTGTGGTTTGTGAAGTAGGTAACAAATTCTTTAATGAACATCATAATTTCATTGTATAGCAACTACATCTTTGTATTTTTGAGGTTTTTTTTGTTATAAAGATCAGGTTTTTAATAAATGGATTAAATTTATTTCGAGGAAATGACAAAATGTTAAAATTCTAAATTAAAAAAAATAGAATGAATTAAGTTGTGAATTAAGCTCGAGGAATTAAGCTAGAAATACAATAGACCATTTTTAAATTAAATAAAGAGATATAAATGTTATTAATAAATATTATTAATGTTATTTAAGGTAAAATATTTCACTCACATATATTTTTTTTAATTAATTGAAAACTATTCTAGTCTATTGAATGTATTTTCCACATCCCTTACAAACTAAATCTTATTTATTCTTTTTTTTTGTTTATATATATATATATATTTCACGTATTTGAGGTATTTGGACATACTTTGTTTTATTATTATGGTATTTATGACCGTACCTGGAGGTGCAAGATCCTGAAAACAACATTTTCCTTATGTTAATTTGTGACGTGTTTATTGTTGATCTCAAATTGTAAAGATCTAGGAAAAGTTTCAAAAATCCAGATAAATCTTATAAAAAACCTTTCTCATCTTTTCCTAGGAGCATGCCCTTCCCCTTGTTGCCCCTCTAAAATATTCGGTTTCACTTTCGACGTGACATCGTTGGGAGCGTTGGTATATATATATATAAATATAATATATTATATATATAGATATAATATCTATCTCTCTATTAATAAAATGTCAGCCCTTTGTTATCGTCAAATGATTTTTATTCGTGTTCTGATTGGTTGATGGTGATCACGTGATCTGGATTTTGATTGGTTGATATATCACATAAGTGTTTTGTTTCACGGTGCACAAACGAAAGGGTGTATATACGATTTCAGTGTAAAACCAGTAAGAAATTTAAATTCGAAATATTGTATTAACTGAAACTTTTTAGAGATTACACATTTTAATATTGTATTTTGTTATGTTAATTTTTATAAAATTTTCCAATTGAAAATGTACTACTTACATTTTATATATATTATTTGTGTGTATAATTTGTTGATTTCTGTTAATTTTTAGCAGGCAGCTAGTGTTAGTTAATGGAAAGTTATGTTTTCTCGGGGGTTGTCGAGTGCAGCGAACAGAAGGATGAGCGCCCTAGTATTTTTTAAATAAACAATTTACTTAAAAAAATTATACTTTTTTTTATGGAGAGAAAATTTAACATAACCTAATATTTTTCAACACATTATTAGTGTATATTAAAAATAGATTAGTGATATTTTTTAATTATAATTTTAAAGTTTTTTGTCGAAGTATTTTACAATTTTCCAGACTAAACATTTGTTTAGTAAAAAAAAACTGTTTTGTACTGCTAGTAAAGATCTAATTATTTTCTGAATAATTTTTCACAAATTTCTGATCAAAACTATTCATTAAACGTGCATTTAAGTTGAATATTTATTATTTTTATTGTTACATATGCTGATTTAGATGAAAATCCCATATAAAGTGTAAAGAAAAATCTGCACATTTTTGATAGAAAAATAAATCGAAAATCTAAAAGATTTGAATATGAAGTCATCGCTATTAAAATGCTCATAATTAATAATCAAAGATGATCAATAATCATTTCTGAAACATTTATGATAAGAAATTTATTTGGTTTGTGAAATGACTGAAAAACTGATTCGTGAAAGTGAATTGAGTCAGCGTGCCGGATCTGTATGGGTTTTGAACGAGGGGCATCTTTGAATGCTAATATTTTTGTATATTTTAAATGTTTTGGAACAATATGATAAAATGCTATGATATTGGTAGCTTTGCATCTCATACATTCAAGTATTTATGTGTAAATTGTAAAAGTCTATTCCGAAATTATCGTAAGAAAAATAGACACTGGAAACTATTCTAATAATTTGTCTTAGATCTTTTTACTTTGATTTAAATAAATATCATAAATAATATATTAGATACTTTTTCAAGCTTACCTCTACCATTATTAAAAAGTGCCTCCTATTTGGAGAGTTTTAAACAAAGTTTTTTTTTCTTTTGAATTTATTGGAATTGATATTATTTTTGGTATGTACAATAACTTGAAATATTACAACAAATATTCTTTTCACGAAAAGATAGTTTTTTAATCAAAATTCTTGTTTCACGAGTTAAATAAAAATATTCAAATATACTCCTGCATTCCTATTACATTTTTTATTTTGTACTTCAGTCTTTTATTTTTATTATTATTTTAATACAATTCTAAATTTTCAATTTACTTATTTTTTCGATTTTAGTGTATATTCTTCTTATTAATTATTGACTTATTAATTATTAATATTATTCTTATGACTCATTAATTATTAATAATATTACTGTCGTGAATATTTAACAATTTTTATCATATTTTATGTGATTTATGTGTTTTTTTTACAAATAAAGTCACGCTTTTTACTATATTCTTTTTTATACTTTTGGTAAACAGATTTATGCATACATTTAAGTTATACTAAGTTACTTATTTAATTAATAAGCACATTTACAAATAATATAACAAAACACATGTAAGTCAATAAACATCATGTCAGTATTATTAAGTTAGATGTTCATGACACATTACTAAACTAATCTTATTAACAATAAGCAATATAATAAACGTTATTGCCAAACGTTCAGAAGATCTGTTAAAACCCACATATTATTTCTGTAGAAATAAAATCGTTTAAGGAGAACATAAAATTTGACATGTATAAAAATGGCTTACACGTCTCATGTATACAGTACTTGTTACACAGACTTGTGCATATTACGTACCGTAAAGCCATGCTCTACATGTTTGTTTCGCATTGGGGCCCTTCTTTCTCCTGCTTGTGGGCTTGAGTTATATGCCCCTTGGGACCCATCACACCAACTCAGTGTCTATTATTGCGGCTCGCAGAAACAAATCTGTGCTGAATAGCAAAGCTCGACAATATACAAGAGGGGTTGTTAAGTTTACACACAACCCTTGTCGCCCTAAGCTACTGCAAGTTATTCGTTTAGTTTATAAATCAAATTAGCCATTTTAACAGAGTGTAGGTTTAAGTAAATAAAATGTTATGAATCTTCGTAGTGATGATATATGTGTTTTGTGAATTAATTGGATTGAAGGACACTGATATTTCTGTAAAGAGATGAAATTATCAAAATAGATTTTGTGTTTAAATACTTATCAATTCGTTTCTTTACAAACAAATTCGGTTTTGTTTGTTTATTTCATCAAAATATACTATTTATTTGTTATTTTTAAATATAAGAAAATCTGCTTTTCCCTCATTGACTATCTTTTTTATAAACATTAACTTGCTTTAATTCAAATTTTGTTTATAAAAAATTATAATTATCTCTTATATATATATATATATATATATATATATATATATATATATATAAATTAAATTAAATAGAACGCAATATAATAAATTAAAAATTTAAACTTTTTGTTTGACGGTATGAAACAATAAACAAAAATAATTATACGGATAATATTTCATGACTAATTATAAATCTAAAACGGTCAATTATTTTTTTTTAAATAACTGATAAACTGCAACAAACGGTTTTTGAAATTACCGACACACAATACCGTAAAATTTTTTTTCTCTAAAAATCTTATGTACATACTTATCTATTTTCATTATGTTCAAATCACTTTCTAATCCAGTACTTCGGGCGATAATTTTTTATTCGTTTTGTCTATACTAATATTTGCTATAAAGTGTGTAATTGTAATTTCTAAACTGTATACGTACAGTTTGGAAATCAATATAATTAGATATAATTCTATGTTTATATGAGTAATATTTTAATTGGTTAAAATTTAGCACAGATAATTTATTTAATTGGTTAATTTATCGCAATCTCTATATTCATTTTTACAAATTGCGTGTTTTTATTGAGGAACATTGAGGCAATTTGTACATGAACACTTCTATTACTAGATTATTACAGTTATCATTTACAGTGATTAGTATATTTAATTAAATATAATCAAAAACGTGTTGCAGTGAAGATATTTACTTACAATTAATTTTATTTTATTTCGCCTGAAAGCTTAATGAAAATTGTAATAATAATTGTCTTGTATGTACAGGCATACAAGGAAACACACATTAAACGCTCATACACACACACACACACACATATATATATATATATATATATATATATATATATATATATATATACATTAAAATATAAGAACAATTGAAATTATTAATATTAGAACGAAAAAACGGAATTAAACGTCAAAAATAAGTATAGATAATGAATAAAAACATGGATTTTATTTACTATAATATATTTTTTTATTGAGTTTATGTTCTGAAATGTCAAAAACTCAAATTTAGTTATTTTGTTTCAAATATTGAACCTCTTTGTTAAATCACATGTACTCTCTTACATCACATAACGCCATCGATTTATTTTATTTCTTATTTTAAAATCTCTGAAAATAACTCATAATTATCTATTTTTTAAAAGATGTAATAAATCTATTTTTGAATAAAAAAATATTTTTAATACTTTTATAACTGTTCAATGCAGTGATTTCTATCTGTAAATATCATGGTAAAAATTATAAGAAAAGCATTTTTTTTCGATATTTATTGCAAGTTTTGTATAGTGTATGACACAATTCTTGTAAAATAGGTATTTAGTGTTATATTTTAAAAAGATATCATGATTTTGAAGCAGTATGTTTTTTCTACATACGTTTTTTTTTCATTTCTGTACAGTGTTGTTATACATCATGGCAACGTTTCCATATGAAATAATAGAAACACGGTTTTCATATAGAATGGTAATTGCTGTAAACGTTTTAAATTTCATGGAGCTTGATGATGGAAAAATAATTTGTAAACACTAAAACAAAATGTATATAGAAAGAATTAAAATATTTTGTTGGATTGAAAATTAAGAATATATTCGCGTAATATCAGAATTAAAATAGGTTTATTTATAAAACTATTGTTGAGATATCTATTCTTCCATCAAAAAATAGAATTATTTTTATAACTTATGCAAACAACTGTGTTTATGGCTGCAGTAAGATTAATTTTTTGTAGCAATGGTCTTAGTTTTGAAATAAATTTGACAGCAATTAAAAGTATTTTATCATCAAACACAAATATGATTAATCAGCTTTTTAAAGTATTTATAAAATCTCTGGATTATTTTATTCAAAATATGAATTATACTCAACAACACATTCACATCTATTTTTTTTATAAAACACACGATACAGTAACTTAATTATATATTTTTGTTCGTTATTTTATTGTGATTCGATGAATTAAAAACATTTCGAAATGTCCGCCCTTAGGAAAATAAATGTGCTTATTTTTTTGTAAGTGCAATGTCGTACGCTTCAATTTTACGCCAGATTATATTCACTATGTTGGTTAAGCCGGAGCAAATCATGACTGCAATTAGTTATACGTCTGGCTTGTCGGTACGCTACCGTCTGTCGTCCATATAAAAAAAATATTTTTTATGTACATTAATGACTTTTATTTCAGTATTTTTTTGATGCACCATATATATATATAAATATTCATTCATGGTATATAGTCAAACAATATGATTTTTATATTACTTTGTTCTTTGTATGACGAATAGGGAAAATGTTTTTTTTTATTTATATATATATATATATATATATATATATATGTATATATAATATACATTTATATATGTGTATATACATATATAATATACATTTATATATGTATATATATATATACATAAAAATATATAATATACATTTATTTATATATATATATATATTATCTAATTATTTGCGACTAAATTATTTAATTAAAAATATTACATTTTTTCAATAATAAAAATATTTTCATACAACTAATAAATAGCATTGATTTATTTACCATATAAATCATACAAAAGACTAGATAACTCTGGAAAAAAGCAGAAAATAATCATACTTAGTTCGAAAGTATATAATTTAAAATAAATAATTAAAGGTCAGGGGAAGTTGATGTTTTTAATTTTGTATCAATAATTAAAATCAATTGATATCAGTGAATTTATTTAATTATTACTGGATTTTTAATTTATATGAATATTATTACTTTTACATTTTTATGAAACTCAATTACAAAATTAATTTAGTGTGATTTATATACACTTTTTGATTTTTTTCATCCAAAAATAGTATTTCAAGTATTATATTATTTTGTGTAATCAACATACAAAATAGTTTTTAAAATTGTAAAAAAAAGTATATTATTATTATATTGTATACAGTTTTATATATATATATATATATATATATATATATATATATATATAATGATAATAAAAGTTATCCACAAAAAAATTTCGATGACGTCGACTTATTTATTTTTGACGTCGAGGTTTCATGGCACCCAAATATGTTTACCTTATATATATAATAGTAATGTTGAAATCTGTATGAAATAATGATTATATAGGCATAAATGAATTTAAAAAAAATATGTTTATTGTTTCATTCGGTTACATGTAAAGGCCACTTGTCATAATTGACAAGTGGGCGAGCGTTGCGAGCTCGGGGATTTGTGAGCGCAGCAAGAAGGGGGCGAAGCCTCCTACCATATATATATATGTATATATATATGTATGAGTGAATGTGTATGTATTTGTATTTACTTTTAAATTTTTATATATTAGTAGTTCAAAATTATTGACACTGAATTCTATAAATATACAAGAATAATTACAGTACACATTAAAGTATGATTAGGTACGAAGCTTAAATTAGAATAGTAGTTTCTTGTATATGCAAATTTTATACAATTAAAATACATATTACGATTATATAATTTTATATCTGTTAACCTGTTTCTGTGTAATCTTGATGATAATCGACTTTTTAAATCATTTGAGTGTATACTATCAACTATTAGTTTCGGGACATACACGATGCTCAGGTAAATTTCAGATTTCAAAATCTACCTGAAATTGGAAAACACGCTGAAATTGATAATTGCGAAAAGTTAGATCATCCAAACATACGAATATTATCAAGACAATGTTTTTTATATATATTTTTTAAAAATGCGAATTTTCATGTTCACAGATGAGACGTTTTACGTTTGTTAAATAAGTTAAAATTTTTTATAAGAAAAAATAATATAGAAATACTGTCATTTTATAGTTTTCAATTAAGAATATTCATTCAAGAAGTATTTTTAAATATATGAAATAAATTCAGAAATAAATGTTTACATCTAATTTTGAAATAAATTGCAGTTCGAAATTTGACCTATTTTAATATATTTTTATAAGCATGTTAAGAGTTAAAATGATTATACTATGATTACTTATCATTAAGATGAAAATTATCAGTTGAATTAGTCTGTTATATATATATATATATTAGATTGGTAAAAAATTGCAGTTTATGCTCTTTAAATTCATATACATTTCCGCAATTATTTGCTTATCGTCCTAATATATGTATATATATATATATATATATATATATATATATATATATATATATATATATATAAGGTCGGTAGAAAAATATTGCGGAAATATATATGAATTTGAAGGGCATAAACTGTAATTATCTTCCAATCATATATATACATATATATATATATATATATATATATATATATATATATATATATATATATATATAATTTATTAAAGAAGAAAGGATAAGATGTAGTATCTAAATATATTTTTTTCATAAAAATAACTTTCACAACTTAAACTTACTAATAAGAATGCATATAAATTGACATTTTTCAAAGAACTGTTAGTCTTGTTTAATGTATGAATTATTACTTACTACAAATCGTATTTATTTTATACAGTAATTATATACTATTATGAATTACATGTAGTTTGTATTTTCTTATAATTTATTTTCAATATTTTATATTAATTGTTAGTATACTTTATTTATAATTTTAATAATATGGCTTTCTGTGTTATTTCCTTAGTAATAAATTATCCATTTATTAAAGTAACAATTAATTGAACATATATATATATATATATATAAATGTTAGTATACATTTTTTATGAATAGTGTATATATATATACACTTATATGACGGAATCATTTTTTCAAGATATAAATTTTATATTAAAAAGAACATGATTAGATTTTTTAAAGAGCTTATTAAAAATAGGTACAGACTTACTTTCGTAAATCAATTTTCTACTCGGATTACAATTGAAAATTTGCATAAATAATATTACTGTTCACTGTAAAAAATTTTTTAACAATCAAATGTCTACAAAATGGTTTCACATCGGTCACATCTTGTACCTGGACGTCTGAAAGTCTTGAAATTTAATATACGCTTTTTTCCAACGATGAAATTTTGGAAAAAAAATTATTCAACTCAATTCTCAATTTCAGAATTTTTATAGGTTTTCAAATGCAAAAAACGTGATTTTTTTAATTTTTGGACGACCATAATTTTTTTATTATGAAAGAAAGAGCTGTAAATTTAGTCTCATTAAAAAGAGATTAGTGACCTTTACATATATCATCCAAAAGATAGTTTGAGACAATAGTTTCTTTGTAAAATCTCAATGAATTCCTAGATCCACTCCCGGCTTCAAAGATTTAAAGCGCTATGGCAAAGGAAATTGTAGTAAAATAATGAAAAATTGTGAAAATCGAAATATTATATAACGAGTATGTATTTTTTATAAATCCACATTCCCCAATAGACAGTTTTATAGTAATAGTGGATTTTCATTATAAAAATTTAAAAATACTAGTTAGAAATTATTTTAAATGTCAATATTTAGAAAAAAACATGCGGAAAAAATAGAAATGTTATTTCAGGTGTTTATTAAAAGAAGTATTTTGAATTATTTTAATATCTGGATTTAAAATTTGATTTATATTACATATAAGAAAATAGTAAAATATTTTTAATTGTAAGGGAAATGAAACAAATATTACAAATAATTATTTTAAAAATCTTAAATTTCTTTTAATTTTTATATTTTATGAAACAGTTAATTATCGCCGTATATATATATATATATATATATATATATATATATATATATATATATATATGTAAATACATACATGTATGTAAGAATATATATGTAAAAATCTATTTTTTTTTATTAATAATAAGCGTAGTATCTTAATCAATTCGTCATGATTAAATAAGCTTATTCTTAGTAACTTACATATAAAAAATTTTAAATGTTGGTACTTCTTATCACTTCCTATAACAAAATGAAATATTGAGAAGGAAAAGGTCAATAAGAAAGTTCATTCAAGTGTTAAAATAAGTGTTAAATAAGAATTTTCTAACGACATCTCAATTATTTTATTAGTAATTTTTCATTGCTCGCAGCGAAGTATCGTAAATCATTTATTAAACGCAACCAATACGATAGCAATTCTTTTAAGATGAAAAAAGAAACAACGACCTTTATCGTTTAATGTGTTAAAACCATTAGACATGAAAGTAACATAATATCTTTTATAAGAAATCATTTTTTATATCGTAGCTATGAGAATATCTCCTATCTCTATTCATTGATAAATGGGATTTTAGTGAAACGCTTATACTTCACTTAAAAATCATTTCATTTATCTTATTATTTTAATAATTATTTAGGCTAGTGTTGTATAAATGAAGTTATTTAGTCTCGCTTAACTGATACAATTTTACACGTCTATATACGTGTTATATATATATATATATATATATATATATATAGGTACATATATATAGGTATATGTATGTATTTGGCGTTCAACGAGAAACAAATTAAAGTTTCAAGTACATAGAACACGTCTTTCAGCTTTAATATAATTATAGCCTTATGTACCAAACAGGAACAGTTTATTCTTTTTTGTTTCCACCTCTTGCTAAGTTTGTACGACTGTAACAAATTATTTTATAATGATTATGATTCTTTACGGGATGTGAAAATCAGTCTCGACACGTTCGCGTTTATAAACACATAATTATAAATTGAATATTAAGAGCTCGTTTTGATATTTAAATTTGTACCAACTGTATAATTAATAAGTAGACTTTTTTCTCAGAGCCGTGTAAGGCGTCAATGTAGAAACGAGATTTCTAAATATAAATCCATTTAAAACAATAAATATGATAAATCGATAAGTTCGTGTTGTTTTATTTTTTCTCATTTTTTTTCTGTTATCGTTCACTCTTTGGCGGTTTGCATTCACCTAACTTTTTTAGTAAATTAGTTGTACGCTTTTTGATACTTTTTTTGTGTTGATTTTGATGTCCGACGCTCGTACGTTTTATCTTGTTTGTTTGTGAAAATTGCCAACCGAAGATTTCAAAGGTCGAATCTTACATTAACAAGATAACATCGACATTCGTAGTTAATAATATACATAGACTAAAAACTTATAATTATTCTCAGTCTAATCATTTTGCAACATAAATCTGTTTATATAAATAATATTATTCGCATAAGTTATTCTGATACATTTTATAATTCAATTTATAGCGTTTTGATTGTTTTCAAGTGTTACAAACAAATTTCATTTAAATACCACACATTTTTATTTTTCACTTAACAATTTAACAATTCAAAGAAGATCAAAGAGGAATAATGCTATATTTATATTTGTTTATAAATTGTTTTAGAAATACTGAGAAATGATTACTACATTTATTAGTACAGAAACCCAACTGTTGAATAAAAAGTTATTTATAATTATTACAATAAAATGTTTATTCTAAGAAAGATAAAACTTCATTTTATTATTTATTCGAAGTAATTATTCTTTTCTAAAAATAACTTTCCTATTATATGACAAGAAAAAAATGCATGTATTCTAATTATCTGAAAAACTGTCAATTGTTAAAAATTATTTGTTTAAATGAATTTTTTACTCCACAAAACCAAATGTTTTTTTTTGTCAAAGTTGATTATTGGACACTTTAATTATTATTTATAGGCATTTCTATGGCGAACAATCAAAATGATTAATAATCAAATGTTAAATATTTTGATCGGAAAAATGTATAGTTTATGGTGGAATAAAAAAATTGTAAAAGTGAATTTAGTCAGTGACAGAAACTATGATTGTAACAGACTGATTTATCAATTAGGATAATTAAATAGCGTTCTGAGGATGATTAAATCATCATCTAAATACTCATAAAGAACAACCAAAATGATCAATGATCAATTATCGTACATTTTAGCTTAAAAAAATATTGCATGAGTTGTAGGCGACTGAAAAAAATATTTGTAAAAAATAATTTAGTCTCACTACTATACTTTATTATTGTGAATTAATATTATTTCTTTTTTAGACAGTATAAAGAAGCATGATTTATTTTGAAAATAACTAAAGTTTTATTAGATTTTTTTACAGTCGTTTACGTTAAAAATCGTTCTTAGAATTCTCAATTAATCAATAATAAAATATGTTCATCAGAATGGAATGAAACATTCAATATCATCGAATTTATAGTTAAAAATTGTCGATATATACGATTAAACTCTTTATATAGCCGAAAACAATTTATAAAATAAGAATATCACAAGACAACAAATATTTACAACCTCATAATCGATTTGAAACAAATATTATTTAATGGTTAAAATAAAAAAACCCACAAAAAGATCATAACTTTTAAAAAAAATTATGTTGAAAAATTTAAGTATTTTCATTTTTCAATAATTGATTTCCTTAACAGCATTTTCTACGAAAAAACAGTTTTACCCGAATGATTTTGATCTGAATTTATAATTGCTTATTAAAATTATGTTTTTACTTCGAAAATATCCAGAAATCTGAAATTTGTAATTTTTTGAAAAAATATAAATAATCCACAATAACAAATAAACAAAATTCACTTACAGTGTTTCAACGCACATTTCTTTAAGAACATATAACTAAAAAGAGGTTTATATTCGGTGAAAATAAATACAATATCTGTTTTAAAACCATTATGTAATTTGTGACCAACAGGGTTGAATAAGTTAACAAACAAATTTATTTAAAAATAAATAAATTTAATTAGTTCTCATTCTAAAATTACTAAAAGGATTATTTATATATATATATGTATATGTATATATATATATATATATATATATATAAATATATGTATATATATATATGTATATATGTATATATGTATATATGTTTGTATGTATGTAGAACATAAGTATTTTTTTTAGAAAAAAACGAATCATTTATTTATGTAATTAAGATTGTGTTTTTTCAATTAAATGATCAGTTCTTTCAATGATGAATAATAATGGCCAAAAAGAAAATGATTGTAAAATTATTTCTTTATATAAAATAAAAACGTTAAAATACAATAGATATAAATATTAATCGATTAAACAATTGATTAAATATTTATTTTAAATATATCACTGATAAGAACGGTTTTTATTTCCATTCGACGAGGACAATAGACGTTATCATCTATATAAAAATCATTTTTCACTTTCACGCTAAAAGAGCGGATCGTATCACGTTAAGTATGCCTTCGTACACACTACCACCTTTCGCACATATACATAAAATGTTCATTACAACGATCATTAACTCTGCATTCACCCTAAAATCTCATGTAAATAAGCAACCCTCAGTATCAATACACCACCACCACCCTTTTCAAATAATAGTACTGACACCAGTCTTCAGAACGAAAATTGTTATCTTAACCAGTGGTTCATGAAAATGAATTTATTTATAATTTCAATACATTGTGTAGAGTAAGGGTTGCGAAAGCACATATACGAAATGGACATTAATGACAAGTTATTTTACACATACGCTCGAATGTATTATACATACATACATACATACATACATATATATATATATATACACGTGTGTGTGTGTGCATTTGAAACAATCTCATTGAAACTTTCCTTATTTTCTTCAAGCGTTCCTTTGCTATAATGCAATATCAATAATAAATTTGATTATCAAAAACTTTTATTTTGCAGATACTTGAACACTTATTTACACATATATTCATAAATATTATAATTGATGAATATTATTAATATTTAAAATTAAAATTCTACTTTCTTTTAAGAGAGAAGTATTCGATCAATAAATGTTATTATTTTCATTTCGATCTATGAAACAGAACTGTTGAACATCAACAGAATATAATATAGTGAAATTTGAAAAATATATTTGAAGAATAACAAAAATAAATAGAATGAAAATAAAACAAATATGAACATTATCAGACGATATTGATATGAGTTTGAATTAGATCCATAAAGTATTAAAGAGACAAACAGTGGAAACTATTGACTAGAGACATATATATATATATATATATATATATATATATATATATATATATATATATATAAACGTTTAGAAAATATTAATGAATAATTTGAATAGAAATATCAGAAAATTTATTGAAAATGTTTAGAAAAGAGATATTCTAGATTTTTCAAACAAAAAAAAATAAAAAATAGGTTTTCGTTTATCAAATTGAAAGCTGAAGTTGATATTTGTATTTTATATATAGATATATATATATATATATATATATATATATATATATATATATATATATATATAATAGTACATTTGCCCAAAATGTTTCAGAATTATATAACCTCAAAAAAAGTATGTCAAAGAAAACCACTCTAATTGAAATGAAATTTGTTCTATATATTTTCATTAAGTTTAGTTTGCCTCATTTTTTAATCAATTTGTGAGGTTAGATTTAATTTTCACTTAAATCTAACCTCAAAATGGATAAATTATGATTGAAAGTATTCCATAATAAAAATTGTATTGCTGTATAATTTATAAATCAGTCAATGGAAAGAAGTTTATAAAAACATTATTTCAGGGGAGGTGGGGTGAGGGTTTGAGATGAAAATAGTCATTTATATAATCAATAAATAGTTAATATCACTACATATATACATATATATATATATATATATATATATATATATATATATATATATATATATATATGCATATATATATTATAAGATTAAACAAAAAAATAAGTTACATAGAAAAAAGAAAAATATCTTCCTATATATAAAAAATAAATCCAATAAAATTAACATAAGTTTTTTTTACTTTTCGTGTAGACCGCCTTCTCGTAACTCCGTTCCCTCCGTTACACTCTATAGGTAGTACATTAACCAATATCGATCATCAATGATTGGTTGATTGATACACGTGGTCTCTGTTCTGATTGGTTGACATCAGTCACATGTACAACGACAGAAATTCTCTCTCACAATGTACAACGACAGAGGTGTATACGATCTCAATGTAAAACTGATGCGAAATTTATTCAAAATATTGTATTCAGCAAAGCTTCAGAGTAAAAAAATTGTTATACATTTTAACATTGTATTTTGTTGTTGATTTTTATAAAATTTTCCAATAAAAATTTGAGGACTTATATTTAACGCAAACTATTTGTTCATATAATTTGTTAATTTCTGTTATTTGTAAGGGGAGAGAGAATTTCAGAGTGCCGGGGGCGAAGCTCCTACGGATAGGGGATAGAGTCTCCTAATTTGCAAAAAGAATAGTTAAGCGTATATTCCCAAATGTCCACAGAACTTAATAATGGACATAACTTATTTATTTATAAAATTAACCATATCTGGAAAGATAATACTTTAAAAATAATTATGTGCATACATTACAAAACATATAAATATGCAATAATTAAATTTAAATCTATAATATTATATAAAATGAAATCTACAAATCTTAGTACTAAATTAAAATTATTTACGATTATAATACAAAACTATATATTTTACTTAACTAGATAAAAAATTCTAATCTAACTAGAAAATTACAGAATAAAAAGGTTAGGTTTAAACATTCATACATTTTTTTGCTATGCAAGACTTAATAAGAATGAAATATGTTTACAGGATTGTAAAAACATTTAACATCGTGTTCTGTAATACAGTGTTGAAAAATTATGAAAGAAAAATATGCTGTTATTTATATGTGTGTATATATATATATATATATATATATATGTATATATATTTATTTATTTATTTATATATTTATAAGCGTGTTTAAAATACAATAAGTTAATTGGTACAAGAAAGACATACTTAATTTTTTACATGCAGTTATGTTAATTTTTATACCTCTTATCTTCCTTTACTTATCTACTAAAAAATTAATATTTCAACGGAAGTAAAGTTGTAATTATATAGTATATATTTGCGATTAAATTATATTATAATTAATATCGACCAGTATATGTTTATAAATATCGATATCATGATATGGATACAACCGCTCCTATGGACACTGTAATGATAGGACAACTGCTTTTACTCGTTTATTATTTTTCATTTTAAAATTGATTTGATAACTTTGTTTATTTTTCAGTGAAACGTATCTGTTGCAGATTGAAAATAATTATTAAATTTGATGTGGATAAAAGTACAGTTAAGAATGAAAAAGTTTTATTTTTCATAAATTATCATAATTGATTTTGTGAGGCATTTTTAAAAAAAACTAAAGTAATTAATTAATATCATTTTACTCTTAGTATTTTTATTGACTGATTGATCGTTTATATATATATATATATATATATATATATATATATATATAAATTTAAATATTTATGACTTGAAATTTTAACAGTAACTTAAGTTTATAAATAATTTAAATTTAAAAAATCGCATTTATAAACCAATCTATTTCATAACTCTATTTCTTAACAAGTATTTGAATAAATTTGTCTAAAAGAATTTAATATAAAATTCATATTTATTTCTATACATATATTTTTCTTGAAGGTAATACATATCTGTTCTAATAAGTTTCTGTGTTATTTTAAAATCGCTCTTGGCTTTTATGTGTATAATATTAAACTTTATATATTCGATCTAATCTTTTTAGTCTAATTTACAATTTCAATACGCATATACATAACATGCACTAATTAGATCATAAAAGTAAACTGGACACGTGTTTGAAGTTAGGCAAGTTTTATGACAGATGCATACATAAATTTCTAGTGTCATCTATTTATCCATTTTACTGTACTGATCGAAAACTGTGATTATAATCTCTTAACTATTAATATTGCATAAAGCAAATGATTAAATTCAATAATTATGCATAGAGATGACTGTGTTTATCTGCATAAAAATTCACTACAGCTACAATGAGTAAAAGAGATAACATTCAAGCCAGTAATCATCCAATATATAATTATATTCCATGATAATTATACAATAATTACACGCGTGCTTCTTTGGTTATCTTCAAACTTCGACAAAATCGAAGTTTACTCAGCATATAAGATACTGTTCTTTTGAATAAAATTTAACATTTAAAATTTATAAATATTTAAAAATTGGATATAATTTAGTTAATTATTTTTTATTCAGTTATAAAGTAGATTAGTTTTTATATTTTACTTTTTAATTATATCAGAGTCATATAGTGTTTAGTGTAGGCCTATTTTAAATCTCTACTCTCCTAAACTCTCACTTCTTCTAAATTGAAATGTTCAGTTCTTTTATTTTTTGTATAATTCTAGTAAAATATTTGAAAAGTCTACTTTACTAATCCATTGGCCTCATTTGAATTTATTTATAGTTTTTGGCTCTCAATCAATAATTTCAAATATTTTACTAGAATTATATAAAAAATAATAGGACTGAATCTTTCAATTTAGAAGAAGTGGGAGTTTAGGAAGGTATAGATTTAAAAAAGGCCTACACTAAACACTATATGACTCTGATATAATTAAAAAGTAAAATATAAAAACTAATCTATATTTTTGTCTTTGTAAATTTAGTTTTAATTTATTTTCACACACTTTTTTCTATTCTTCTACCTTTTTTTATATTCTCGAAATATAAGTTTCAGTGCTTCATTATATTATCTAAATTCCTCAAGACATTTTAGTATTCAGAATCTCTTGCATAGGTAAAGCAAGTATGTCTTAAAAAGAGTTTACACACAACTTCTCAGCTAATTTACATCCGAACAACTAGAGTAATAAATAATCTATCTAGACTATAAATAAAAATTTAACTCTGTTTCATAAATACACATGTTTAATATCTTCCAATAAATTTCCTGGCGAGTAGCATATAAACATATTCTGCTTAATACTCCTTACAAGATAATCAGAATTTATTTATGAAATACTTGTCTTTTTAAATATGTTTGTTCATTTTCAAAATAATAAAAAAATATATAAATTCTTTTTCTGTTGTATTTATTTAGCATTTTTTATTGTTTTATGTGTAATTTAAGTATATTTTGGTAATTATTTTATATTCTCATGAAAAACTGGTGTGGTGAATAAAGTATAAGAAAATAGTTGAAAAATCGAGAGATACTGAAACATTAAACATTCTTTTAGCATTTACCACTTTATCATATGTTAAAATTATTTGATGAGTTAAACAAAAATGAGTATATTGTCCTAATGATCTTCGTCCTTTTACTTCATCTGAATTTCTGTTCTCCGCTGACAGTTTTGACATATGTGTCATCTGAAAGTAGATTTTATAGAAGAAATTTTGGAAAACTAATAGTGAAGGACAGAAAATCAAGGGAGCTAAAACGACGTAGATCATAAGGAAAAAGAGATTTTATAAAAATAATTATAAATATATAGTTTAAATCATTTACTTATCAAATATAAATTTTGATATGAAAATATTGAAAAATATGAAATTAAGAGGCACATCAATTGATTGTTTTTAATAGATCATCAAGAGTTGCATCGTTAGCTTCATTCATTATCATTTTCATAAATAAATTTCTCACTCTCTCACAAACTACAAAAAAATTCAGTCAAAAATATTCAATTTTTATCATTAATTACCATTTTAATGATTGTTCTATTTACTGAATATTTTTGATTAGTCAAATTATACGATTCGTAGGGATATATATATATATATATATATATATATATATATATTTGAAGTCAGTAAAATTTAGTATATGTGAAGAGTAGTTTTCTACTTAGAAGAGTAAATCTAGTGGAATAGATTTCAGTAAAAAACGAAGATTTTTTTATTATTCTTTCCAATTTATTCGTTATCTTTTCTCTGAAAAAGATAGTACTTTTAATATCCAAAAATGTAATTTATTTTACACGAACCTTCAATGAGACTGAAAATAAGAAATGTCTCGCCTTGCTTTATCTCTAAAATTGTCTCGTATCCCTTAATAGTTTAAAGTCAGTAAGAGGATGTCTTCTGGAGCATTCTAAGATTCCACTGATTGACTGAGAATTGCTAGATGTGGTCCCGTCGGGGGACAGAAAAAATGTTTCACTATTTGATCAACAAGACCTTAAATCATTTAAGACAACATAAATCAATTCGAACTTCACGAATCATAAATGAGTTTCGACCTCGAGGAGGTCGAAACTCATTCTATGGAGTTAATGAAGGGTCCTCCGGTTACACAATGCAAATTTTCGACAATTTAGTATCAATCCTAACGCACATTGATAGGATTAATAATATTGTAATATTAAATTAACAACTATTATCAAATATTAATTTAAAACAATTAATTATAAATTATCTTTTGTAATAAACCCTATTCGAATATTTTATGGTCACTCTCGCAGCAGTAAAAATGTATTAATGGCGAGGAGAAGTATTCAGATCACCTATTCGACTATATAATAATGTTTCCTTTTAAATTTTATTAAAATACTTTAAACGTTTTCAATTTAAAATAACAATTGCTTACCAAATGTATTTTTCAGTAAAGGCATTAAAACGAATTCAAGCAATATATTTTAATTTATTTTGAACATTCGCGCACATGTATTCTTTCTTCAAACCAAAATTTACGAGTTAATCCCTTCGAAAAAGGTTAATTTTTTACATGCTGTTATATAAATGTTTATAATTACTAACGGATTAGTACTTTGTACACTAATATGTATATATATATATATACATAAAATACATTTTTATTTTTTTTTTTGAATATGAAACACTTTGATAAAAAAGTTAATTAAAAAGTAATGTTCATTACAGAGATAATTAAAAATAAACAATATATATATAAATGTATATATGTATGTTTATATATATATATATATATATATATATATATATATATATAAGGTTAATTTAACGCCGATAAATTAGTTGAAGAAATAAATCAATGCAATGTTTATTGTCTGCATGTGTTAATAATTATCTATATATGTCCTGAAAGACATATTTATGTACTTTATTTCTTATTCATTTTTGATAAATTATCATAAATGAAACGTATTTTTAATTTATCTGTTATGTACATTAACTGTTCAACAATTATTTATTTTCAAAACAATGATGTTTACAATTAGTGAAGACACATGTATAATATATATACATAAACAATTTATAATTAAAATAGATTAATCTTAATGAAACTGTGACTTCAATACACATAGTATTGGTTTTAATTTATCAAATAAAACACACACAATAAAAATGTGCAGTCGATAAAACGAGCCTTTGAATTATTTTACATTGTTGTTGATGTATACGTGTGTTTGTGTGAAAGCACGATGTAATAAATAAAAAAAATCTAGTAAATTGAGCGTTAAAACCTTCAATATTAAAATTGTAGCGTGGATAAATGTAACATGTGTAACAAAATAGTTACAATGGTAATGATAGTATATTGTTCTTTTCAATAAAATAACAATAAATAAACAATAAGGAATTTAAACTAAAATACATTACATTATTTATATGAATTTTTAAATTGGTTACTGTTAATGAAATAAATTTGGTTATTAAATGTAAGCTTGTAAGCTATAGAAATTAATTAATTGTCAATATACTTATAATACAGCGTATAGAACAACTATTGTTTCGAGAGGTAAACACGCTTTTTGATTTGATAAGTAAATTTCCATTATATTTTCAATTATTTCAAGTCATAATTTGATAAGAAATTAAGCGAAATTTTATAAACGCAGCATATAAATAACTCGTTCTGTTTTATCATTAATTAATATAATTTATTATATCGACAGATATTCTACAATAAGTGCTCAAGCTTCATAAAATTTTGCTCGGTCTCACATTTTCACGACGTATTCTGAACTTATTAAATCTTATAAAATAGCATGCCGATTTTCTACAATTGATGATTTACGGTCGTTTCAAGTATTGAAATTATTTCAAATTCAAATTAATTAAATCCTGATTAAAGTATTGTAAAGAATATAATAATTGTTTTTATTAAATCAATTTTAATTAAAAAAAATTTTTATTAGGTATGTAGAAAAATAATTTCAGGGTATGACCTTGAAATTCATGTACATTTTTAAGCTTTTTTTGATTTTTCTAGCTGTTTTAAGTGATCCAAAACTGTTAGATGATTAATGCCTATTTTTTGTGCAAGCTCTTGAATTGTTGTGCGTAGTTCTGGTTCAACCAATGTCTTCAATTAGTCGTTATGAACTGAAAAAGGTCATCAACGAACTTCTCCTCCTTCAATGCTCTCGTCCTCAGCACAAAATATTTGGAACCACCGTTGCACTGTACGTTTCTTAACACTAGCTACACCACAAGCATCGTTTAGTTTACGAACAGTTTCTGCAGTTTTTTACATCCGCTTTGAACTCTTATAAAAAATGCTCTTATTTGCTTCTTTTTCATCTTTAAGTCAATGCAATTATCCATCTATAATTTGTTGTAAAATTAATAACAAAATCAATATCGGTGTTACCACCGAAACATACAGACAAAAAATCTACTTCAAAATGATATTAACATTAATATGATACAATGACACTTTCATTGAAAAAAAATAAAGTTAGAATTAAGAAAAACTACAATTATTTTCCTACGAACTGAATTTTTGTAAGAAAATATAAGTTTGTTATCAATAAGTTCTTTTATAAATAAATTTTTCATTCAACCATAAACCATACTTCTTCTGAACAAAAATATCTGATTATTGCTTGCGCGTATTTCAATTATAATAACATTGTTCACTTTTGAGGGTTTGTGGAGACAAGTTAAATTAATTGGCGAAGGTCAATTTAGTTATAGTGAGTAGCAGCGAGTAAGTGCTAACTCTATTAACAAATGAATTATTTTTTCCACAAATTACAAAAAGTCTTTTGAGCAAAATGTTTAATAAATCATTACTGATTGTCCTCAAAGCATCAAGGTACGGAAAAATCTGTATCCTGACGTTCTGAGGAGTATAGAATCATCATCAAAATGTGTAAACAATTACAATTATAAATAATCAATAATCATTCATTGAATATTTTCAAACAATAAAAGATTTTCTAGTTTGTGAAAAGCAGAAAATATCATTTGTTACAGGGAGTTGATTTCCAATAATATGTTAGGTTGGTAGGAAAATAATTATGGTTTTTATTTCCTGAATTCTAACCTTAAATTTTTTCAATGTCATTTTTTCATGTTTATGCTAATATCATTTTAAAGTATATTTTTCGATCTGTATTTTGGTAACATCGATTTTGGTTTAACTATTGATTTTGGTTCGAATTAGGCTATTGAATTAAAAATGGAAAAGAAGCAAATAAAAGCAATGTTTGCATGAGTTCAAATCGGGTAGTAGAGCAGTGAAAACTGCTCATAAACTAACTAAACTATGCTTTTGGTGTGGGTACTGTTAAGGAATGTACGGTGCAATGGTAGTTTCAAAAATTTTTTGCTGAGGATGAAAGTCTTAAAGGTGAAGAAGGTAGCAAGCGTTCTTCTTCAGTTCATAATAACGAATTGATGGCATTAGTTGAATGAAAACCACGCACAACAATTCGAGAGCTTGTACAAAAGTTAGGTGTCAGTCATCCAACAGTTTTGGATCACTTAAATTAAAAAATATACCTGAATTGAAAGGTCATGATGAGCTGCAATTGTTTTTCTACTAACCTAATATAAATATTAATAATTTTTGACTAGGAAATGTGGATTCAGTTCATTTTCTGTACAAACGATTACAGATGGAATTCATTCTAATTAGAATTTTTTGATGATTCAGAATGATACCTAGTTTAACCCTGTTGTTATTGGATTATATATATATATATATATATATAAGTATACTTTTAAGTTGGGAATTTCTTTCAAATCTTTGCTACGAATATTCTTTAAAATTAAATAACACTATATATTTTGTGCAGAAGAGAAAAAGGAACAAAAGAACTTGAGGCACTCTTTAGAATTTATTTAAAAGTTTTTAAAGTAGAATTTTGGTATTTTTTTAAAAAAATTAATATATTTATACGGTAATTCAAAATATATAACTGTACAGTTAATTAATTTGAAATTCAAATTTGGAAATTGTTCTTATAACAATTAAGATTATTCTAACTGATCTTTTAATAATTATAAAATATAAATAAACACATTTCGTAATTTATATTATCATTTTTTCTTTGTAGTTGGAAAAATATAAAAACAATAATAATATTAATAATCCAATATAAAATATATCATCAATTTTTGGACAAATCAATAAACAGCCGCCATTCTTCAGCTTTGCGTTGAAATCCCAATTCTTTTAAACCGGCAATAAAACACAAAACCGACCTCAAATGCGTTGAACTGTAAAGGTTATAACTGACATCAAACACGCGTGCGCTTGTTATGCTACACCCTCTATTATTTCCCCTCTTTATCCATTACCCTGTCAACAAAGCCACAATGCGATGCTTATTTTTGAAATTTTTATTTAAAAGCAATCATCACATTTTTAAAAACTTATAAAACTATTGAAAAGTTTGTTTTAAATTTGTTATTTACTTATATCGATATGTTTATTAGGATTTCGGCTAATCGACCATTGAATTATTATTTTTTTTTATTATATAACAATTAAATATAAAATATAATTTATTTAACGGATGGTTACGTACAAAAAGCGATTATTTACCAATAATTATTTTTATAAAAATAAATAAAATAAATGGACATGAAATAAGTATTTGTGATTAGTAGACAAACTTTTATATAATAATACTCTATTTAAATAATAGTAAGATAATATAAATTATAGAACATTAATCAATATTAAAGAAAAATATTTCTGTATAAAGCATGAACATAATAAATATATTATTCAAAAATTAGAAACAGACTTGTAACAATGAAGAAAGTACAATCGTGATGTTCCCAGCAGTGTAATTTATGTCAAATTTTAATATAAGAGTTCTGATCCAAAGAGATTATTTGAAACAATAAATTACTAATAATAAATTGTAATATATAATAGTTAATTTATATAATTGTATTATTATTTATAATTTATACGGTATGAACTTACATATAGTATAAGTATGTTATTAAATTAAGCAAAATTCTAATTTTTACCAAAATACAGTCAAATTCGGTTATAGCGAGTAACTATTACCGTTTATACTCATTATATCCGCGACAGGAAAATTTCACCTATTTTTTTTTATAAATCCGTATAGTATAATTAATATTAAATTATTACAAGAAATGATAAACTCATTAAATAGTAAATAAATGAAAAGTTTCAAGAGAATATACATAGAAACAATTTAAACATATTAATGACTTTATTTAATATTTAAACACATTTAGAACTTTAATCAATGTAAGGATTTAATTAAAATATTAATATATACCAACATGCAGACAATTTTGTATTTTTAAAAGCTCAAGACATTTTTTCTGTTATAAAAATTGGATTTATCGCCAATTAAGAAAACAAAGTTTAGGTAACATCAAAATTTTATGTGTATCCGTGAAAGGTTTTTTTTATATAAAAGTAAATATTTATATGGAAATAAGCATGATCAAAAATTAAACTGAAAATTAACTCTCTGTAGTAATACACTCATTATATATGTGTTCACTATAAATGATTTCAACTCTTAAAATATTTTTTTTTGTTATATTTTAAATTATAATATGATTTATTTATAATTTTATCATTTTTATATATTTTTACTTTTTAATACTACCAGTTAAAAAAGGTAAAATAGTCTGCTAATTTACATTAAATATATTTATTAAGCCTCTGGGATGAGGGAACAGAGTGCTAAAAAATTTAACAAATATTTTTCGATTAATTGGACATTCTTTTACCGAAAATAACTTAAAAATTGCAAATTTGTCGATTACAAGAAAAAATATTTTATAGTTCTGATTAGCCGTTAGAAATTTCACATCTTTCTGATATATCGTGGAAAAACGTTGATAATATTCGGGGAAACATAAACTTTTGATTGAAAACAGATAATTGGAATCAGGAAAATTAATTACAATTGAAAATTTGCAGAAATCACATTATTGTTGAGTGTGAAAAATTTTGAAACAATTAAGTCTGCACAAAACGGTTTGAAATCGGTCATACTTTGTATTTGAACATCGAAGAGACTCGAAATTTTTAATACGCTTTCTTCCAATGATCAACTTTTGAAAAAAAAATATCATTCAACCCAATTCATAATTTTTATAAGTTTTGAAATGAAAAAACGCAATTTTTCTGATTTTTGGACGACTATAATTTGTTTTTAATGAAAGAAGTTATAAATTTAGTCTCATTAGAAAGAGATTAGTGACCTTTAAATATGTCATCCAAAAGATAGGGATCTGAGACCATAGTTTCTTTGGAAAACACCGATGGATTCCTAGATCTACGCCCGGATTCAAAGGGTTAAAATAACTTTAATTATTTGAAAATATCTATTAAATTTTAAAAAGTAAATGCAATATTTTTGAAGGTAGCACAAGTTCTGAAGGTATTAAAAACCATAAATAAACATCATTCAACAAGAAGATGATGATCACATTTTTACTATTATATATACATATATATATATATATATATATATATATATATATATATATATATATATATATATGTATATGAGCCATTTTATGAGAGAACATTTAAATATTTAACTATGGTAATATTTTAGTATTATTACACTCCTTAAATGTGATGCATATTTATTGCTACTGTAAAATTAAAATATAATTCTTATTGAATGAAATATGTCCTACTTATGAAACGTCTAATTTAATTGTCTCATTTAATAAATAAGTCAGTTATTAAATTCTTATTAGTATTATTTTTATATTGATATACATTCTGACACATATTTTTTTAAAAATTAATAAACATTATTATCATACGTGTATAAAATAATGTTACTGATTCGAAATAATACAAATGTTATTATTGATTTGTTGTAACACAAATTTGTCCAAAAATTGGTTTGTGTATAGTTTACTGAACAAATTATCAAATACTAATTGGTTTTAAAATGAAAGAATAATTAATTACACGTGAAACATAATTCTGTTATTGTAGAGTAAAATACATTGGTTAGTTTATAGAATTAATCATTTTTCGAATAAAATTTAATAAAATATTGTTAATTTTCTATTAAAAACGAATACTGAATATGAGTTATGAAAATTATAATTTCATTTCATATTTTTTGTCCAAAAATATTATATTTTCATCGTTTTTTAAGTATTATTTTATAAACGATATTGACTGTTTCTAATAAAGATTATTATTGTTCATTTTAAAGAGAATCAATTTTTTTATGTAATAAAATTAAATAATTTCATCATTAATCAATTCTTTTTAAATTAACTCTTATTATTTGGATATAATCAGTTTTAATATTTTTTTTGAAAAAAATCCACATTAATGACTAATTAATTATAGAAATATTTAACAATATCTTATACACTTAGGCCGTGCATAATTGATATACAAACTAATTAATTAATTGATTTATATCGATTTTATAATTAAGAAAATTACAAATTTAAATTGTCGATCTTTCTGATTATTAATCTTTATTAAATTTCTAATTTTCAGGATTGAATATTATTAATTTATTTTCGTTTTAAATATACTAATTAAATAATTGAGCTGAATAAAATCAATACTGTTTAAAATAACTATAATATATCAATATTCAAAATACATTATTATTAAAACTAGTAATGACAAATAGTAGTTTAGCACGAAAAATGTATTAAAAGTCAATTTTTCTAAAAGTTAAAATGTTTGAAATTTTAAATTTATCTAGAAAGTATCATTTTCATTTAAGGCATATTTCTATATATATTTTTAAAATCTTAAAAAAAAGTTGGATCTTTGCGAATAATTTTAAATTTGTATGAGGATTTTAATAATTAATCCTTATATTTTTCAGTACTTTATTAATATTTTTTTAGGTTCTGTTTCATTCATTAGATTTAACATATCGCTATTTGTTCTTAAAATTTTATTTATAGTATATTTTTTTTAAAAATTTTAATTTTGCAAAAGATATGCTGTATAGTATACGAAACTAGATATATAAAAACTAATAACTCACATAAAAACTAATCATAATAGAAAAGTTAAAATTTAAACTAAAATATTTATTATTCACAACAAAGTTTTTCGTTTGTGGAGAAATTCAATTTCGTAGATGAGTATTTCATTTCTACAAAAAATCATAGAAAAATGTTTCGATCATAAATGTTCAACAGTTATTGATGATTTTTCATTGATGATTGTATGATTTTGAGGAGGATTTCATTAATTTCAGAACGCTTAGGTATGAAAAAAATGTATTTGTTTATTTCATTTTGCATGACAATTTAAATGTGCATAAGACACTATCAAAAACAATCAATAATCAATTATTAAATATCAGAAGAAAACTTACAATTTGTTGAAAAATTATAAAATACATTTCTGAAAATTTTTTCTATTCGATTTTTCGTCATTAGGTTACTGTTAGCATATTCTATCAATTCTGAATTTAACTCTTGTGCACTGTACAAGTAGCTTAATATTTTAAACTAGCTAGAGCATTAAGTCCGATTATCGAGATTAAGTTTGAAAAATAATTGAAACAAACTATAATAGAATTCGTTTACATTAACCCAACGGTAAACAATTAAAGAAAACAACATAACAAATACAATGGTATGAAAAAGACAGTTTCAGATTAGAGATATTTTCAGATATAGTTCAATTTTTTATATTTCTTGTTAAAATATGTAATTTAATAAATATTTAAAAACATAATTTTTAACTTTTGGTTTGATATATTTACAATAGAAAGAGTTTACTTCTTAAAAATAATTAAAAAGTAACAGTAATGTCACACTTATAAATTTTACATTTTTATAGAATATATTTTAAAATTCTAAAAAAATACTCCAAAATAATATTTTGTTTGATAAAGAAAAAGTGACAATTAAGAATGTAGATATAATTTTAAAAAAATTAGATATTCAATATCTTAATTATTTCAATACTTTAATTTTTAAAAAATTCAATTATTAATTTTCATTAATTTTAAAATGATAAAAAATTAATAATTAACTTTGGTTGACAGAATGTATAGAAAATATTTCTAAATAAATGATTTTCGATTTCTTATTGTTTTGTTTATTTGAAATAAAAATGAATTAAAATTTGAAAATATTAATTAAACTGATTTGAAAATAAGTGAAATTTAATAATATTTTTTATTTATTATTAAATATCAATTTTTACAGTGAAATCTATTAGAAGAAGATAAAAAATAATAGTTTGTTTCATAAGTAAATATCAGTATCAGTATATATAAACAAGCAGTTGATTGTTTACTGATTAAAATTTCAATTCGAAAACAATTTATTTATTGAATTGCTAATGAATTGCAACAATTTCATCAATTATCAATTAAAACATTTAGTATGATCTTAAAATACAATACTAATTATTAAAGTATCATATAAAAAAGAGAAAAAACTAAAATGAAATATTTACTGATTCAAGTTGATTTATCTTTGTTCTAAATGTGAACAAAATATTTTAAAAAGATCATTGATTTTGCAAATAGAGTTCCCTAGTTATTTGTTCTGATTAAAAACTAAATGATAAATTTATATACTTTTCTTTTAATTTAAGTAGATTTTTATTCTTCATTTATTGAATATTGTGCATGTATGTAAAAATCATATTTTCTAAAACGTTTTTAATATTTGACATTTTGTTTACAGCATTAAATTATATTAAAAAGAAATACTTCTAAACGAAAGAATATAATTATGTTAAAAATAGACTTGCAACATTCTTTTATGAAACAATATTTTTTTTTTATTATTTCTATCAGATTAAACATAAACGTGTATATATATATGTATATATATATATATATATATATATTTATATATATATATATATATAATAGTTGTATTTCTTCATGCGGAAAAGAATTTAGGAAGAGAATTAATCTAAGTGTATTTTTTATATTTTTTTTGCGTTACATTTAAATTTTAATAAAAAATAGTTATAAATTAATATTCAGACTATAAAAATATCCTTAAGGTATTTTTTTGCATATTTTATATATAATACTAAATACTATAATTGAACTCATCAGTTTAATGGACCTCACATCCATGAAAAAGCACAAATTCAAAACGTACTCTTGTAATATTAATATTCTTTAATTAACATTTCCATGTATTCTTTAATTCCGTGTACTTTTAATAAAAGTATCGTTTTATAAGAATATTAAATATTTGCTAAACATATTATTAATTTCCTTCATTAAAATGTGCATGAATTATTCTATTTCATTTACTTTTTAAAAAATTAAATTTTATGCAAATATTAATTGGTACCTTTACTTTGAAAATAAAAATTTGTTAATATAATTTAGAAGTTTTGTATTCAGCGAATGTATTATTTTTCAATATCATTTTGTGCACTTCAAAGAATTAAATTATTAATTATTTAGTCTTTGTAATATTTAACGACATTTTGTTTATCAAATAGTATCAGTTGATAGAATCTGAGTTAGAAAAACAAAATGAAGTTAAATCAATCTAAAAAACAACTATATAAGTGCCATTTTATTTTTTAATATTTTAATTTTATGACCAAAATTTATTTTTTAAGATTTAAAATTATTTTCATTAATAATAATGAGACTATAATTTATACAGTATCTAGAATTAGACTCCTTCTTAGATATATTTTTGCAAGTATTAATTAAATTTTCTATATTTTTAAATACTAATTATGATTAAATATACATATTTTTGAAAAATAAAAAAAAAACGTAATTTTTGTAAATAATTACTTAAATATAAATTAATTTTTAAATATAAATCTGACAATACAATAAAATTATTTTATTGATATAAAAAAATATGAAAATTTCATAAATGATTATAAATTTTGATTAATCATATATACACATATATATATATATATATATATATATATATATATACACATATATATATATATAAAATATTTTTTCAAATATAATTTAATATGAAAATATCTGATTTATATAAAAGTTTATATATATATATATATATATATATATATATATATATATATAATTGCAAATTAAGTATAGTTCAAAAGCACTATTATCTTGTACACAAATAAATATTTTCACAATGAGAAAACGAATTGGAAATATATTTTTTGTTATTTTTCAGTTACTTACTTTAAAGTTCTTAATTATATTAATGGGAGCTTTACAATATATGAAATTAGAATTTTTTAAATAAAATCCTTCCTAATTAAATAAATGTTTTTTTGATAACAAAATTCTGCTTCAAGTTGATTCGTTTCTAATTTAAAAACTATATAAACTGATATATATATATATATATATATATATAAATACCTGGTTCAATTTATTTTAATAAATCTAATTCTCTTTCCAGTGAAAAAAAATCATTATTATTGACCAAACATTGAATCAAATCACAATATTCTTTTTTCACTGTGGCTAAACTCATTTTATGAATAAATTTTTCACACATGCCACAAAGCGTAATAAATATTTGATCAAAAATATCTTATAATTGATTATTGATCTCTTTTGTTACTTATCTATAATACATTACAATGACGGTGTAATCATCAAAGTACAATGAATGATGGCATGACAATCGAAATACGTACAAGCAACAATCAGAACTTCTTAGTTATCAATTTTTGTTCATTTTTAAACCGAATTTTTATTTAGTTCCATGGAATGAGTGAAAAATTCAATTATGGAACTAAATTCAATGTTGATGATATTATTTGTTATAATATAAATTTACAGACAAAATAAGAAAATTGATTTCTTAAAAAGTAAGCAAAATTAATGATTTTATAATGTGATAAAAATAAAATTGAAAAATTAAGTGTTATAATGAATCAAATTATTTTTTGAAAAAGTAAAAGAGATATGTACATAAATTTTTATATATCTTTGACTCACCTTTCAAACTAGCACTCAATATAAAAGAATAAAATTAATATAAAAAAATTCAGAAATTAATTTAATACAATTATAGCCATTTTGAAATCAAATTACATATTTTATTTTTTTTTTGAAATACACTTAGTTTCTGTTCTTAAATTAGACAATTCTATATTATTTTTTATAAAATAAATTTTATATAGAAAAACCAAATAAATTGTTTTTTTTTTTAAAAAAAAGTAAAATCTGTTTGTAAATAAATATAAAAATATCTCTACAAATAACTTTTTCAATTTCCGACAAACCATAAAAGCATTTAAAATAATGTTTTATTAAAATAATTATTAGTCTTATTAAAAGATGTGAAATAATTGTTTACAGATCATTTCTTATTATTACTTTTTTAAATGCATTTCAATAGCGTTTTTGGACAAAAAATCATTTTAAGTGTTAATGTTCTTATAAAGTAAAAAATAATATTAAATTATAAATTACTTAAAATGAATTTATCTTAAATTCTATAATCCAATTTATTTAAAATGTGGTTTTTTCCAATATAACTAGTTTTTACTATTTACAGAATTATTAGTTAAAGAATTATTAGAAAATATCTTATTCTAGATTACAGGTATAGAATTTTATTTAACATCTTACTGTAATGTTCAATAAATAGGAGTGTTTAGTGAATAAATATATTATTTTCTTTAAAAATTTGAAAATTGTTTTAAATGTATTTACTTCTTAATAAATAAATAAATATATATATATACACTATGAATTTCAAAAATAACTTAAATATATATATACTCAAATGTGAAATTACAATTTAGTACTATTACTTTTAATAAACATAGATCTATTTCGTTTTCAGTTGTAAAATTACAAAACCCATGACTAATTCAAGGTTTCATTTCTTAAGTTCCATAAATCAGTACCTATTCTATTAAATCATGAAAAAGTTTAATGACAATATTAATTGAACAAAAACTGTCAGTTTCATAAATACTTTTTATATACACAGGCGACGAATAATAGCTAATCTTGTGTATCAAATATTTAAAATAGTTAATTTATACTTTTATTATTTTGATTTCATTTGATTATCACTGCTGTAAATATTGCTTAATGTAAATGACCTGTAAATTACATAGACATATATTTTTTCTATTAAAATAAAAACAGAAAAAAGCTAGTTGAATTAATAAACAGCAATGTTTATGACGAAATATAGTTTTGCTGATTATTATGTACTGATTGGATAATCTGAATTTTTTTAAGTTATGTCATAATGTTAAGATTTAATTTTATAAGTAATTCGAGCTGCTCAGTGGCATGAAACATTATGATTGTTGTTAATTTATTATATTTATTAATTTGTTATAACTGGGTCTATATTACACCTTTAATATGCATTTAATTGAAATATATATAAAATAATTTTTATTATTTTTCTTTCTGTATAAAGAATGATTATTTTTAATCTAGTAATATAGAATAATTAGAAAATTATTATATTCAATACAATTAAAATTGGACTGGCATATTGGTAATGAATCTTTCCACATTCAAAAAGGATATTGTATTATTAATAAAAAAGGTCCGAGAAACTGTTTAGAAACTATTTTTTTCAATATCTTAAATAGAAAGGAAATAATGTTAATAGGAAATTAGATTTTCAAATTATAATTTTTATGTTTTCTTTTTTATAACAAATAAAATATTGAGTTCAGAAACTAGTAAAAAAATAGATAAATTCTTAGAAAAATCTGTTTTGAAAACAAGAGATTCAATTAGTACATTTATATAAATCTTGAGTTCTGTTAAATATTCTTTAGCAGATAGAGCTATTAATGATATATATATATATATATATATATATATATATATATATAAATATGAGAGAGAGACCTTTTTATGATATATTAAATCGTTATATCGTCATAAAATTTCATTACTCATTAGTTGTAATTTCGATATAATTGCTTAATATTTATTTTTACTTTTTGTCCTATAAAATAAATATAGAAATCATATATATATATATATATATATATATATATATAATAATAATAAATAGACATTTAATTACTCTTTTTTAATTTAAAATTATCGTACGACAACCATGCAGATGGGTATTCTAGTCTTGTCTGGTAGCGTACAAGATCATCAGTTTTTTGAATGAAAAAGATTAGCCATGAAGGTAGGAGAATAACAATGCTAACAAAGTATACATATTAGGCTGAAATTAATTGAAAAATAATAGTTGAATAACAGTTTAGATTAGGAAATATAGTCTAGGAAAAGTGTATATACTAGAGTAAAAAAATAATCAAAAATGTATATTTTATATCCTTATTTAATTCTCTCAATATTTTAATTTATATTGTCTGATTTATTTTTAAATTGAATATTTATTCATTGCAAGAATATCATATATATATATATATATATATATATATATATATATAATTATATATATATATATATATATAAATATATATATATATATATATATATATATATATATATATATATATATATACATAAATTATTACACTCATTATAAATTACTCAGAAAATGTATATTTGTCCAGAAAAATTATATATCCAATATTTATTTATTTTCTAGCAAAAAAAAATAAATTTGGTCAACAGATAAAAAATTCATAATTTTAAAATTAAGAAAATAATATTTAATGGGAATCTTTAAGACAAATTGAAATGATTAGTATTTAAAAAATATTTCTTTATTATTTACTAATTTTTTTAAGAACTAAATATTTCCCTATACTTTTTTGATTATGCGTTTAAATTCAGTTTAACAAATAAATTTTCATTCCTCGCAAAGCAGACACATTTTTCTGATCAAAATTTTTCAGTAATTAATTATTTATAATTTTGAAGTAATACATATGTGTTTCAATAGCGGTGCCACCGTCCTTAAATATCTAAGGTACAAATAAATTCATATACATATTTATTATTAGATTTGTCACTAACGATTTTTATATAAGTGAAAAATCATTTGTGATATTCAACATGAATTTATCAAACTATTTTATAGATATTCATTTCAGTAAATATATAAAAATTAGAATGAAAGAATTAAAAAAATATATTTTTTATTCTATTCTATCTCTAATTATAAACCAAGGAAGTTCAATTAGATTATATTATTTTAATTCGATTTGTATTAAAAATAAAATTTAGATTGAAATATTTTTATATACAAAATAAAAAGATAAGTTAGTAAATAATTAAATTTATTTAAAATATAATAGATAAAACTCATAATTATTCACTTTTACATGTGAGATTTTATTGGTGTATTGTTTTATTCACATTAGTTTCTTCAGATCATTCGTGAAGTATTCTGCCGCTGAGTATACTGAGCTTTCAGTAGCTACTGAGTTTGTGAGTAACAAGTTATTATAAGATGGCTCCTTAACAATAAAAAAAAAAACAGTAATAGTAGAAGACTTCAATACCAATTCAATGAGATCAAGGCGAAAAAAAAATAATATGCTCATAATCTCCTACTAAATACTACAAATACATTTTACTTGCTATCAGCACTTGGTTTACCATTAGATCTAGTTATGTTTATTGAATTTATTAAGAATTAGTTTATAATCACAACTAGCTCTAATGGTTCATTCGGAATTAATAGAAAGTAATACCTAGCTGTAGTATTTAGTGAAATATTATAAGCATTGTCTTACATTATTAATTATTATCATTTCAAATTATTCTATAAAAATCTCATTAAATTCCATATCAAGTTCTACACAAATAAACATACCTATAAAAATTTTTCTAAAAAAATAGAAGTTTGTTTTAGAAAGTATAATATAAAAAAACCCAAATCTCCTAATAAATTGAATAATTTATAATTTTTCAATAACATTTATTCAGTTATTTACATTTACTGTTTATTATTATTAATGGGGCTAAAAAATGAACAAAATAACATCAGCTCTGATAACACAAATATTGTTTATTAGAATATATACAATTATATAATTACATGACTTGTAATGATTACAGTATTCACATATGTTAATTTGTATTTCGACAAAAATAACGAGCCTTTCTATGTGTAAATACTAACTTTATCTATTTCTAAAATATAGATTAAGTATTTTTATATAAAGTAGATCAGTGTCATAGTGTACTCGTATATTTCTCATCCTAAATAAAAACAAAATGTGATATATATATATATATATATATATATATATATATTGAAATTTGTTTCTTAAAAAACAACTTGTTTTTCAATTTAATATAAAACAATTCGATTTAAATTAATAATTCTATAACCTAATTTAAGTGAAATTTATTGTGTTTTTTTTGTATACAACTAGAGTTTTTCACCATTTACAGAATTATTAGTTACAAAATAATTACTAAATATCTTGTTCTAGATTACAGATACAGAATTTTATTAAATATCTAACTCTAATTTTCAAATAATATAGAGTATTTAGTGAATATTATATTAATTTCTTTAAAAATTTGATTTTTTTAAATGAATTTATTTCTATATATATATATTATTAATTTTAAAAATAACTTTTAAATACATATATATTAAAATGTGAAATTCTAAATTAGTACTATTTCTTTTCATAAACATAGATATCTTTTTCCAATCATAAAATTCAAAACCTATGACTAACTCAAGGTTTCATCTCTTAAGATTCATAAATCGGAATATTTACTGAAATAATAAGAGTATTTAGTGAATAATATATTAATTTCCCTTAAAATTTTCAAAATTGTTTTAAATGTATTTACTTCTTTATATATATATATATATATATATATATATATATATATATATTATGAATTTCAAAAATATTTTTAAATTGATATTCAAATACGAACTTCTAATTTAGTATTATTTCTTTAATGAACATAGATATATTTCGTTTTCAGTTAGAAAATTGCAAACCCCATGACTATTTCAATAATTGATAATTTATTCTATCATTCTCCATTTTTTCCTTAAATGAAACAAACAAATTTAATATTTATTTCTAATTATTTTAATTATAAATAAGTTTCATCAAATATAATCTAAAAATATATTTTCAAATATTTTATCCATACTTCAAGAATTTATCTTGAAAGACTAGAATAAAAAATATTATTTATTTCGAAACTAAAGTACTTTACGCGTTAATATAACATTTAAATAATAATTGTTTTTAAATTATATTATTTTCAGTCGATAGTAAGCTAAATGGTTAGTTTGCTAATGGTTAGTACAATAATATATTATCTTAATGTACATTACCGTTGCTTATAGGCTCAAATTGCATAGTAATATAGTAGTGCAATAAGTATATTATCACGGTTTTCGTTAAAGTGAGAGTTCATTGTAATCAAGTTAAGTAAGCGGCCAGAACACAGTTTACCAATATTTATATGAGAAAATATCTACATTTGCCTGAACTGTCATAACGTTTCTTAAAAATGTATATTACGTGGCAAGGGGTTACAAATATTATAAATAATAATATAATATACCCTACATATATATATATATATATATATATATATATATATATATATATATATATATATATATATATATATATATACATAATTCAATTTAGGCTTCCACATGGAAGTATTAAAATGAAGTACAGGGTTTTAGAAAAGTCATGTTATTTTTTTATTAAATATTTTAATTCAATTCAATGCTTAAAAACAGTTGAATTAAAATTCTAAATGGGGGGTAACAAGTTTTCTTAAAATTTTTTGCCTTTTTTAATGCTATCGTGTGAAAGTCTAAGTTGAATCACCTATTTATATATATATATATATATATATATATATATATATATATATATATATATATATATATATAGGTAATTCAATTTAGGCTTCCACATGGAAGTATTAAAATAAAGTGTAGGGTTTTAGAAAAGTCATGTTATTTTTTATTAAGTATTTTAATTCAATTTAATACTGAAATACAGTTGAACTAAAATTCTAAATGGGGGATAACATGTTTTTTTTTAAAAAAATTGCCTTTTTTAATACTATTGTGTGAAAGCCTAAGTTGAATCACCTATTAAATATATATATATATATACATATACATATATATATATATATATATATATATATATATATATAGGTAATTCAATTTAAGCTTCCACATGGAAGTACTAAATGAAGTGCAGGGTTTTATAAAAGTCATGTTATTTTTTATTAAGTATATTAATTCAATTCAATACTTAAATACAGTTGAAGTAAGATCTAAATGGGGGATAACATGTTTTTTTTTAAAAAAATGCCTTTTTTAATATTATCGTGTGAAAGTCTAAGTTGAATCACCTATATGTATGTATGTATGTATATGTTTGTATATCATTTTGATCTATTCGTATATGCCCTTATTAATTCCATATTGTATCATGGTTTATTTCTTCTTTGTTTGTAAAACAGTACCGCATATTCAATAAAATTTACGAGCTATAAAATGGTATCAAACTAAATATGCATTTTTCCTGCTTTTACAGTAAAAATTTCAATGGAAATCATTATTTGTTTTATATATTATATACAGCAGCATATTATATGCACTCATGCGTACTGTTAATAGTCTTACAACATTTTTCTAATGATATGAATTTAATTTCTTGAAGCAATAAAAAAACCATATTACTAAATTATTAAATTTAATGACTGTATTGTAGGATTAATTAAAAAAATATTAACTTTGAAATTGCTATATAATAAATATGATTTTAAATGTATGTACGTTTAGTAATCATTCTCTTACATTTTTTCTCAGAGTTTTTAGAATCATATATATATATATATATATATATATATATATATATATATATATATATATATATATATATATATATATATATATATATATATGGATTTTATTTGTCAAATATCGATTTTTTTCTACGACATTTATTTGTGATAATAATAGATCTTTTTATTTTAAAAATATTACTTTTGATCGTTGTTTTTTTTAAATTAAGTATAAAAACAATTATTTCAATTAAAATTTTATAATCATTTTATTAATTAAATACGAGCTATGATAATAATTTTTTTAAAAATCGAATTTATATATCAACACATAAAATATATATTTTTTAATGAAAATAAAAATCAATTAAAATTTAATATAAAAATCACCTATGTGAAATTATTGGAATTTAATATCAGTATAAGGAATTAGTAATAGTAATAAATATACTTAATTATTTCAATTAACAGAATTTAATAAGGTTTTAAATTATCTATTATACTATATTGATATATTGAAAAAATCATATACAAAATGAAAAAGAGCATTTTTTTATTCTGTCGTGCAGAGAATTTTTTTTTTGGAAAAAATAGTGTATTTTTCAAATTATAGAGACACTTGTTAGTTTTTTTTTTAATTTGTAGTTCTTAAGGTAGATATTCTTTATTACAGTGTTTTAATATTGTATTTAATTAATGTTTGTTTAGATGTATTCATTTTTTTACTTATTACTTGAAAATTTTAATGATTAATCTCATTGTTATAAAAATCAATCTTGTTTATAAAACAATCCTTTTTTTAACTATATTTACAGATATTATTTTTCAGTGTCTTAAATGAAGAGTGTACGATATAAACATTTTAATGGATATACTTCTTTCGTATGTCTTTTTAAAACTTATAAATTATTAATTATAATTTTTAAATATAAAAGAATATATCTAAAATAAACTTATTTCTGCCATCTACAAATATTCTTTATAGAGAGCTGATTTTTCGTTGTAAGGAGTTAATACACAATGTACAGTTGAAGCTATTTAAGCTAATATATTATTTTCCTGCGCACCCGTTATTTATGATTGTTTTGTGTGAATCCTGCAGGCTGTATATGAATACGTGACCTCCAGGTTTCAGACAAAACTATCATGAAGCTATTTGCATGTACTATCATTCGGTAAATAGAGAATTAAGTTATGTAGAAATTCGTCGTATAGAGGTTTGACTCTACATAAAATCTGATATTATCAGATCAGAATATGGTTTTGGGTTATATTTTTCAATAAGTCACAAATGTTAACACAAACTAAATTTATGGGAGAAACAATATATATATATATATATATATATACATATATATATATATATATATATATATACATATATATATATATATATATATATACATGTATATATATATATATATATATATATATATATATATATATATAAATTGAATTAAACGCATCTATTAATCACTGGTCTTAACCATTATTATTTCAGTTATGGTAATTTTAATACGCGAATGGGCCAAACTTCTCTTTTAAAAAAGAATCATTAATGAAATTAATTTGAAGAAAAAAGATAAGTATTATTCAATATATTAAATCGCTTGATATCTATCTCTTTGATTAGAACAAATACTTGTAGTTTATATTATATATAAATAAATAAAATTTTACTTAAATCACTAATATATAATATATCTATCCTTCTAATTGGTTTTCTGGTCTGTATAACCTGTTAAATGTTTCCATTGCGAATTATTTCGTCACAATACAGTTCTGGAACTCTAGCTTAATTTAATTTCAAAAATGATCCGATGCCATCATCTTTAGAGTGCAGATTGTATAAAATTTTTTCTAAAGAAATAAAAACATTTATGATTTATATTGTGAAAAAAGTACTCATCTGTGAAAATGTCAATACTTTTTTTTTATAAATATTATGTGATCATTTCGTTAATTTTGTTTGTGAATAAACATTTTTAATTTTGATAATCTTTTAGTTTCCATTTCTAAAGAAGTATGTGTTATTTTATTTCGTTGCACGTTATTTTCAGCAGGATACAATAAACCCAACATTTTGTTCACTAAAATAGGATATTTATCAATACTTATATATATATATATATATATATATATATATATATATATATATATATATATTTGTTATACGACTATACGTGGACTTAATTTTGGTTTTGTCCTTTATTTTATTTTAAACTGTACGAAACATTTAATTCAAATGTTTATTCTTAGAGTAAAATACATTTATGATTAAGCATTAAATATAAAATAAATATATTGACAATATATTAATCATTTTTTTTTTGTTGCGTACAATATGTTAATTTAAGCTCTTTCTACTGAGCATGAAATATGTTATAATATAAACGAAATAATAAAAAGTGTTGAATTTTTAATATTTTCTTAATTAAAAATAGATTACGGCTAATTTGGAATCAAAATGCATTTAATGTTTTATATTGTTATTTTTTTCTACAATTTTTTTTGTATTCGTTTAATTTTTTTTATAAATATACTTAATAATAATATAACACAAATTTTCAAATATGCATTCCGATGTAAAGAAGATCAGTACTAATTAAACGAATCGTTATTAAAATTGTATTTACTGTTAATATACAACGTGAGTAACAAATCAATGTATTAAGAATTGATAAAATGTCTACAAAATGTCTTATACGGTTCTAATAGGATTTTCGTATAATAAAATTATTGTATCAGATTAAATGTAGTTTACTGAATAATAGAAGATATATAAAATACTGATTAATGAAGAGATTTATTAAGAATTTTTACCTTTCTTTGAACTACATGGCATTAACGTATAAATAAATCATTTAATTTTCTACTTAATGATAAAATCTTATATTTTTAAATCCTTAATACGAAATTATGAAATTGTTAATTTAATAAACGTCTTAGAAATTAAAAGTCTTTCCCCAATATTGAATAATAAATTTGTTTAAAAAATATATTTGACTATATATATATATAATGATTTTAAAAAGTTTGGAAAAAAATAAATTGATATCATGTTAAAATTTGAATATGTCATTTCATATTAGACTAAAATAAAAAATAAATGTTATGAATACACTATAAAAAATATACTAATATTAAAATATTTTCTATAAACATGTGTTGAAAAATATTATATTATGATATTAACTACATTTATTTCAATTTTCTGTCTTGTTTATTTATTAATAATAATTTAATATTTCATATATATATATATATATATATATATATATATATATATATAAATTTCATTACCCCAAATATAACTTAAGAATACTTTACAAACATTTAAATACTGGTACTTAACACTATTTTATGAAAAAATGTTTGATTAATTTAACAATTAGCAAGCAGTTGAAAGTAAAGTTTATTATCTGTATATTAAAAGTTTGAAAAAAATATATATTTGAGAAATACTAGAATGTGTTTATTTTCTCAATTTTGTATGCAACTGAATTTTTAAAAATTTTAAGAATTAAATATTTTTTCTTTGAATTAAGAACCTTTCTTATCCGTTTAAATTTGATAAATCTATTTAGCAGTATTCAATTTGTACATTACATGTTTTTCTTTACTGACTGTAATTAAGATTTAAATGTCTAGAAATTTAATATAACAATATACTATCCTATTTTATTGTTATTAGGATGACTTTTTTAAAACGAATAAAACTATTTTTTAATAGAATAAATTGTACTAAATTATCGTTACACTTTTGAATCATTTATAAAAAATAGAGTATCGGAAACATGTTATTTAAAATATTGAAAAATAAATAAATTTAGAGTATTTTATAAATACATAGCTATATGTTCTTACCTCGCGGACAATGCGTTTCACTACCGCTATCTTCACTCGGAGGTCCGGGTGCTGTGTGTAATCGTCCAGGCCCAAACATCTGCTGATGATATGCGGTACTTGCAGCAGCAGCCGCTGCAAGAACACCGGCCCGATGATGGTGTTGTGCGACAACACCATTCCCAGGCATACCACTTGTAGCCGCCGTACCACGTAAAGGTCCAAAAACACCACCGTGTCCGGCGATTCCAGCCGCGAATAATCCCGGAAAATGATGCAATAGTGGAGCCCATGGTGGCGGTACTGCACCACCGGCTGGTGCACCGTTTGCACTACCCGGTCCTCCGATACCTGCACCACCGAGTTGTGGTCCAAGACCGCCGGCTCTGGCGCTTACAGCAGCCGCATACAACTGTAACGCCGGCGGTGGGAGACTCAGGGGATTTTCTAAAACCATTTTCGCTTCTTTATTTGAAATTATCAAATCACTTATGTAAACAGTATTTTGAGTTCATTTTCACAAATTGAACTTTTTCACCAGTTTATTTAATTCTTATAACAAATTGTTTATTTGTTTTACCACAATAATTCGATTTTATATTCAAGAACTTTTCATAATTATTATTTTAGAATTTACAAAATTATCAGAACGAGTTATTCTTAACTGATATATTAATTGATGATACATTGTCAAAGTTTCTTTGTGGATTCTAAATGTTTTATCAAAAATTTTGATTCAATATATCTGATTAGAACGGTTTATAAATCTTTTTAATTGCTACAGAAACTCTATAGTATATCAAAAAGTAATTTATTGTATTTTCAACTCTACGTTACTGTACATATTATCAATAGCTTGCTGAAAGAGATATATTTTAGAACTGTGTTTATTTGTAAGTAGTATATTACAAGAAAGTGAAATCATTTACTAATACAACACTGAATAACTTCGAAAAAGTGATTTATTTCTTAGTTTATTAAACATTCAATGTATTTTTTACATTTCTGTTAATAATTACTCCTCCATGTTTTATATATTATTTAATGAAAGTGAATTTTTTTCATATTTAATTCTTTTTGAATTTTCTGAATAGAGTATTTAAAAATGAATTAGAGTACGTTAGATATATATATATATATATATATATTTCTTCTTCGGGTTATATTGCGTTTGTACACTTTAATCCTTCTGTGCATATTTTTCAATAAACAAACATTGTAATTATTTTATTCAAAATAATTATTATATTTTGTCGATCTAATCTTTAAATACATATTTTTTCAATCGAATATACATTTTAATCATTAGATTTAGTTCTTATTAAATCACACTATAATACAGATATACTAGTTTAAATCTTTCTTGACAAGTTCTGTTCACAAAAACATATCAGTCTCCATATAAAATGTTTTTTTTATTAATTAATATTTAAACTAATTAAAATCATAAAGCATAATTTATTTTTTTTCCATAAGATCTTTGGTTCTTTAATTATTAATGTATATGATCATTTTATATTTGTTATATTTCAAGTGAGTATAAGTTTTATGTTTATTTTATTAATTTATTTTGACAGGATTTTAGTCATAACAATGATAATATTTTTTAATGTTTACTTTCTTACATTAATATGTAATTGTAATTTTATATAGATTTTATTTTGAACAATTTCTCATTGTTTTCTGTTAAATAGATCCCTAGATATGTTTCGAGTATATTTCAATCGAACTGTTTATTATATGGTCTTGAGGATACTTTTGAACGCGTACGAACTGTCGAAAATCCAATTTCTCGTTTATGAAATAAGCTCGTTGTATGTGTATTTCATGTGGCCGATAGATAATTTCGTTCGGTAGCTGAGAAAGATTCCTTACAGTAACATCGAACCATTAATCACGTGTCACTTCGTTGAATTGTTTCACAATGAGTTCACGACAATAAACATCACTCAGTCTGTTATGGACAGAACAGAACACTACATAACTCCGACACTATCAATACAAGTATATGGAACATCAACTGTTCGTTGTGGAATAAGCTCACTCCCAATCTCTCCCTCCACGCGTCGGAGTGATCGAGGCGAGGCGAAACGCTCCACCTCTTGTATTCGAGTACGTGATTGGTTGTCGAGCTCGTTGCACCCCATGATCTGGGGCGGTGCGACGAGACACTTTGACAGTCGCTCTTTTGATGATAATTACGTTTTAATAGGACTGTGTGATGTGTGTACGTATGTATATACATGTATTTAAACGTGTGCGTGTGTATGTGTGCGAGTGTACTTTTTTATTTGTGTTATACCTACTTGTGTCTTAATTATGAAGTGATATTAATTTGACTTGCCGCCTCTCATCGTGAACTGAGAGCGTTAGATAAATTAGTTTCTGTAAAGAGTTTACGAAAGTGTAAAGAATAAAATATTAGTCAGAATAGTTCGTATATAGGTGTTTTGTTATGAATGCTTTTTGTAGCCCGTTGTTGTGTTCACATTAGGAGGTCTTTTAAAATAATATCCTTATGATGTATGATACAGATAAAATTAATTATATTGAAGAATAGATTAAATTATTCGACTGAACGTATTTAGATATTCTTTAATATGCACACAGACATAGACATATATACACATTTAATTCTCCGATTTAAACATTTGAAATCTGTACAAGATTAATTGATTTGTTTCATTGCTGAAATTGTCCCATCTTCGAATATTTTATACTTTCTAAAATTTTCAATGTCATATAAACCGCTTTATTGTAATTAACAATAATGGTTCTAAACAGCTTTTCCATTTTATGCTATTAACTCATTTCCCTACTTTCCGTTTATGTCTTTTTGTACAGGCCAGCTAATATGATTGAAAATGACATCATGTTTTTTTTTTAAATTATATTTTTATACTTTTATATATTTAAACTGGTATCATTATATTCGATATTAATTATTTTTTATTAATCTATCATTTTCACAGCATAGTTTTTGAGTGTGTGACTAAATTCACTTTCATAGATAATTTTTTCACTCTTACAAATCACAAACATTTTTTTCTTTTAAAAATGTTCAAAAATTAATTATTGATCATTTTGATCAGATTTTTATTCAAAGGGTGCTTGAGTGAAAAAGGCACTTGTAAGTGTCTCATTCATTGTCATATTTACATACAAAAAGGTTATTTCATAAACCAGAAATTGGATTTTCAACAGTTCCTACGCGTTCAAAAGTATCCTCAAAACCATACAATAAACAGTTAAATTGTCTAAACGAAAATTTATATTTTTTATTTGATGCTATCAGATTGTTTACATGAAATTGACAGATCTGTATTAAATTTCTGTTTTTTTAAGAAACGAACATTCTGTTTTTTGAAGACAGATCTGTATTTAAAATTGGATTCATAAACTTATTTTTTTATTTATTTGATTTAAACGACAAATTTATATTATTAATAGTACTACACTTATAATATTGTACTCAATATTTTACAAACGGTATAAAAATATATTAAACTGCACATTCATTAATTTCAACCACTATGTATGTATACATTATATAAAATTTACATTTTGTTATATTTTTGAAAATTATATCAGATTTATTTAACGGCTGTATTTTCAATCCTCAGATTATATTATTAGTTAAGTTATTTTTAGATAACTATTTTATTTAAATATACACATACTTTTTAATAATGTACATACATATCTTAATGATTATTTTACAAAATAGAGAAAAGCATAAAAAGCGGGTTCAATCGTTTTTTTTCTCTTCTATTCCAAATGTGCTGAACATTCTATGTCACATTAATCTCAAGAGTATTATTGTTAAAGAGTAAAAGGGGACTTTGTTTATGTAAAAAATAATTTTATATAACAAATCATTAGGTACTTATAATTTGACATGATTTAATAGAAAATTCCTTCTAGACTGTCAACATCTAGTATAATGATAGCTAAGTAACAGATATTTAAATTGAGACACCATTAATATACATATTATAATCAGGGGTTGAGTTTAAAATGTAGGGTGCATGATTGATCTATTGAAAATCACATGATCAAAAAACAAATATTATTTCCATGTGAACTATTATCGAGTAAAATGAGAACATTTTAGACTGTTTTATATTAGTTTAGTTTTGTTATTTATGCTATCTGAATTAATGTTAATATATTTGAAATAAATATAAAATATAAATCTTTATGGATTTTTAAATAAAATTGACCGGTTCAAAAAAATATAGTAAAAATTAATTCAGTCAAAAATAATATTAACAGATATACCTAATTTAAAATTTCTTCAATGGAAGAAGTTAATATTTCATTTTATCAATTATTTTCAGAACAATATAAAGATAAGTCAATAAATAATATAAGGAATTAACACCTATGAGGAAATAATAAAAATATTAAACATTGACTTTGGTTTTATTATAAATTTTGCTTCCAATTGTGCTATTGAATTAAAAATGGAAAAAAAGTAAATAAGAGTAAAAATGTTCTAAATTTACTACAAAATTCTTTTAAAATTTAAGAAAAAGTGTTACTAAATGAATAAATTTTAATGAATAATATTAACTATTTGTATCACTTTTTGTCCATTTACAAACACTTTAAAAAAATACTTCCAGGTAATATGAAAAAACAGTATTATTTTAAAGATATAATAAAATATTTTGTTGGAAATATAGATATTAGTGAATTAATAGAAAATGTTAAAAATATATACAGTGCTCTCTGTCGTATCGCAAACTGCAGTAGCGCAACGATGTCTTTTCCTCCTCTTGTGTGTTTTACTTACATAACTGACTGTAATTAAGGAGCACCGAATAATGATTGCTCGTTTCGTTGCGTTTAAATGGGAGTTTCTATTCTATAAATCGTTCCCTATCATACTGAAACAGGATCTGTTGTGGTACGAAAGGGAGCACTGAATTTAAGAATACTTAATCTGTCCTAAATTTTTCTAGACTGCTTTTATTAGACATTCCTATGCCATTATTGTTTCTGCTATAAGTAAAAACTGTTAATGGATGTGGACGACGTTGAAGCTCCAGCTTGAGAGGCACAGTATGCGAACCGGTAAGGATACAATGTTCTATTGTACCTGGAGCTCTCCTGTCTGTGTTTTACTGCACAACATCTAAGCTCACTGGCTTTATTTGAAAGCTCCTATTCATGCTACATGCATGATTGATCTCGAGCCCTCTATCCAGCTTATCAATACGCTAGCTATATGATTCATACAGCACAAATAGGTAGAATAAAAAATCATTGTTGTCGGAGACACAAATGTCAATGAAAACTATTAAAAATATTAGCATTAGCATTTAATGGAGAGAATTTGAAGAATTCACTCACAGTGCCGAAAGAAAGCCAGTTGATTGCTCTTCCATGACAATACTTTGCCTCGGAAAGTCATTATCATTCGCGAGTTTTTATTCTTCATTAGATGTCATGGTTATTATTTATTCTCTTTACTAGTTAAATTTGTCAGTTCCTGACTAATTTTTGTTCAAAACAAAAATTAAAATGAACATGCATTTCGATGATTTGAAGAAGGTAAAAAGTATGAATATATATATATATATATACATATATATATATATACATATATATATATACATATATATATATATATATATATATATATATATTTACATATTTACATATTTACATATATATATATATATATATATATATATATATATGTACATATATATATATATACATATATATACACATATACATATACACATGTGTGTGTATGTGTTTGTGTATTTGTGTATATATGTGTATAAGTTTATATGAAAGACGTTCATACGAATAAAAATTCAAGTTTCTGCGTGAAAGTTGAACATTGTATATTGATAGTGATGTTCCTCGTACCCTGGCAACTGGGTCCGCGCCTCTGATGCAGCACATATATTTACGTTGTCGGGCCACATATGTTCTTTTTGAACGTCTCCGAGCGAATCACGGACCGCGCTTTCGCGAAGATATATTTTTTCATTACGACAGCGGCAAACTGTGCTCGCCTTCCTCACTAACCACCGCCCGTCAAGAGATGGCAAGTTTGATGTCATAAAAGTGTACATGCCCTAAATCATGGTTAAGTGTATATGTATGTGTGCGTGCGTATAGTGTGAGTGCCGTCGACGCAAAACAAAAAATACAGCTCATCAGGAATTCATCAAGGGTTGCGTTCAGCACGGTAAGATTGTACCAGGAATGGATTTGGATTTATTTGCGGTGTTGGAACGACGATGTTCCACGTATGTTTCAAATACGGACAGTGGCTGTGATATGGCCGTGTTATAAATGATGAAGGAGGGGATTCAGAGAAATCAGTTGTAGAGATTAGTCTGTGACTACCTACTTGTATTTTAACAATTCGCAGCTAGATTATTTTATAGCAGCTTTAACGTCACAACGTTCATTTTGTTTATTGAGATTATCATTTAATTTCAAACGATTCTACAAATTGCACTTCATTTATCATTTAAAATTAATCTTTCCAGTCTAAATAATAAATATACACGATACGTAGTATTATAATTCTAAAAATAATATACTTTAATTACACCATTAATTTAATTATAATACTTACTCTTTAAAATACTCTAATATTTTATTCAAACACATACATTTTATTTTAATTTTCTGCGAAATACCACAGTTAATCGCTCCCAACAATAATATATTTTTGAAAATGGTCAAGTCATCTTCCAAATAATTTCTAAATTGACATTTCTAATAAAGGCAGATTTCATTTTATTGAAGATTTTAAAATAAGACGATTTCATTTTTGAATTTATTTGGAAGAAAATTGGAGACGTGTTTCAATCTCTATCGTTTTTGAAAATCTTTGTGATTCTTTTGTATATGCTCCAATTTCACTCCAGATGTTTGAAATTACTCTCTAACTAAATTGTTCTTGAGTTATTCGAAGGTCTTCGTCAATCTTGATTTTTATCATATTTTACTCATTTATTAAACTATGTCGGATTCTCCCCCTTGAATTATCCTGTATGCTGAAATTTCTTGTTTAAATCAAATCTATTTATAATTTGCAGTTTGGTTTGGAGTATGTATCATAAACTGTAACAAGTTCTCGAATAATATCACTTCCAGTTATTTGACCCGTAAAGTAAAAATTGTGTAACAAATTTCTTTGATATTTGGTGATAGAATTTTCACAGGTCTATATTTCTTTGATTTTATTTTTTGAATTTTATCATTTTGTACCTTTCTCGATTTTTCTACAGTCTACTGAAAATTTCAGAATAAGCAATTTACATATTATTAAAATGATATTAAAATAAATAACACTTTGCAAATTTATATTTAATCGGTCGTATACAATTCATTGGACCACTTTAAATTTATTTATTTTTGTAAAATCTGTTTTAAAATATTAATTATTAAACCTTATCTTTAACTTTCCGAATAATGTAAGTTTCTAAATTTCTGTTTGTCAGTACTCTGCATAAAACATACATCTTATTCTATAAATTATAAATAACTGTTTTCTTTCTTGGAAAAATCAATTTTTATGAACATATATATATATATATATATATATATATATATATATATATATATATTTAAAAAATAGAACTGTAATAATAAACAATTCATAATATTTGTTCATTAAAGTATTATATTTTTATAAAAATCATTTTAATAATTAAGAAAAGTAAACAGGAATAATTTGGAGATAAACATGTAAATATTTTGTTTAAATCGATATGTGTATCTTCTGTTGAAAAAAGAATGATTGTTTTAATGCAAGTGATTAATGTTACTCAAAAACAAAACTTCAAAATTCACCTGTGCCTAAAATAAATACATTTCTTTATTAATTCAATATATATATATATATGGGTCGTTTGATAAGTATGGTAAAATAGCAAGTTAAACACTGTCTTTTGTATTCAATAATTCATAAGCGAAAATTGTTTTTGTGTTTTCAATTAAAAATCAATTTTTCCTCGAAATCACACTTTGATCTTTTCAACGAACGCCTTTCGATTAGTACGTTTTTTTAAAAAAATTAATAAATAAAAAAGTTCGAAGTCAAATCGAAAAGTATAGGATAATTTCAGAATAAGTACATTTAATTTATCTATATGTTTTCTTTTCATATTATTTACGTGGCTCGTTTGACAAGTATAGTAAAAAAGCAAGTTGAACATAGTTTTTTTTTTGGAAAAAATCGATTTTATTTCTTAAGAGTCTCCATTGAAGGTTCTATATACTGGGTCCAGCGATTCTGCAAAATAAGCAGTGACGGCGGCGATAACATCCTCATTCGACGAGAATTTCTTCCCGTCGAGCCAAATTTTCAAGTTTGGGAAGAGAAAGAAGTCGCACGGGGCCAAGTACGGAGAATAGGATAGATGAACAATTAATTCGAAGCCTAATTCGTTCAATTTTGCCTTTGTGACGGTCAATTTGTGAGACGGTGCGTCGTTCTGGTGAAAGAGCACTTTTTGTGTGCCAATCTTGACCATTTTTGTTTCTACTCTTCTTTCAAACAATCCAATAATTTTGCATATAAAGCTTTTTTTATTATTTTTCCTTCAATAGTCGATCAGGATGATTCCTTGAGAATTCCAAAAAACAGTGGCCATCATCATTTTAGTCGACAGAACGGTCATCGCTTTCTTCGACGCACTTTCACCAGTCATTGTCTATTACTTTAACTACAGCTTCTGACTCAGGGACTAGTGATGAATTCAAGTTCCATACGGTGACGAATCGACGCAAAAATCCTGCTTCTTTATTCTATTATTGCAGCAACTACTACAATGCTTGCTTCAAACATCTGTAGAACGGAAACAACGTGTCGCTTCTTGCTGAAATTTCGCTTATGCTTATTTGAAAAGTGACACTTGATAGCTTTGTCGTTATCAAATGAATGGTAGAGCCACATCATAGAAATTTATCTAACTTATCAAACGAGCCTCATATGTATATATATATACATATAAGAAAAGTACTTCTCTATAAGTAACAGTAAAACAAAATATTAATATAACTTTAATTTATCAAGGTAATAATAGGAGCAATCATACAATTACATTCATAAACATTATTTCAATTCTGGCAGATTATATTTATTAACATACCGGTTCATTTGACGCTTAATACGCGACTGTTTTGTGTTAATCATCCGTTGTCGATTTTTGCATGACTTCACCGCATTGTAATTTAATGTTTACAAGTGGAACCGAACGATTCACATAAATATAAAGCTCACAAGTCGTTTAATTTTACTGCGTTAACCGATAGATATTGTATACGTGAATAGAAAGAAAAATAATATATACGTTTGTTATAAAATAATTTTCAAAATGGTATGGAAGCTGATAACTCTAGTATAATAACAAAAATTAACAATTAATTTATTATGTTAATGAAATACGTTCAAATTTAATACTTGTTTTGTATTTTGAACAGAGAATGGTTACATAATAATAATAATGATTAAATTTTGAATATATTGTTTCTTGTTTTTTTTTTTAAAATATATATATATATATATATATATATAATACTGATATTTAGTATAGAATAAAATTATGACACAATTATGTTCATAAGAAATTATACTTTTTCAATAAAGACAGGTATTTCTAATTTATAGAAGAAGATGTAAGTTTTATGCATAGTATTGACAAATAGAAATTCAACAAACTTATACTATTCGGAAAGTTAAAGAATAAGATTGAATAATTAACATTTTAAAACAGATTTTATAAAAATAAATAAAGTGAAAAAAGTGCAAATGAATATTATACGACCGATTAAACATAAGTTCGTGAAGCGTCATTTATTTTAATGTCATTTTAATAATATGTAAATTGCTTGTTCTGAAATTTTCAGGAGACTGTAAAAAAATTGAGAAAGGTACAAAATGATAAAATATATTTTTCCAGTTTTCTTTCAATAAGAATTTAAAAAATCCGAGAAGGGTACAAAATGGTAAAATCCAAAAAATAAAATCAAGGAAATATGGACCAGTGGAAATTTTAGCACCAAATAACAAGAAAATTTGTTATACAATTTTTACTTTAAGCGTTAAATAAATGAAAGTGATATTATTCGAGAATTTATTACAGTTAATGATATACCTAAAACCAAACAAAAAATTAAAATGCTAAATAATGCTAAAGAAGAAGCTTATAATATACCAGAGAGTGTATTTATTAGAATTATATAGAAAAATATGTACTATGTCGTTAAAAATGAAAAAATGAGACAACACCTTTATTTATAAGTAGTTTACGTTTTAAATTGATAATGAGTTTGAATTACAAGTAAAGAAAAACACAGAAAAAATTACAACGCTTGAACTATTTTAAGGGCAGGGATTTATAGAAAAAAACAGTCATTTATTTCATGTTTGAATAATTTTCTGGAAATATTCAAAATGTCTACATTTACACAAATTTCGGAACGTTTCATTTATCAAAATATTTAATGTGATTATTATATGAATTTATATGACAATATCATCGTATTTATAGTATTAGAGAAAATTGAATTTATCTATCATTTTTATAATCCGAACATTCGGTTTAAATACTTTTTTTATTAACAAAATTAAAAATCAAGTTAAAAAGAAAAATTCCAATTAGGTATGAAATTTTATATTAAATATAAAAATTAAATTCTACAAGAAAACTTCTCGTCCATCAAAATCAATCATTACCGACAAGTACACAGATTAAAAAATCGACCTTTGAGAGACTTAGTACTGCTTTTAATAGATATTTGATATTGAAAAATATATGTAAACTACCAGGAGTAATGATTGTTCGATTCATTGTATAACTATAAAAGAACTATTTTAAAGGAAATACAATGGTTAAGTAACTTGAGTGAAGATTGTATTTTCGATACTGTCATATTATTTATATATTACCTCGTTTTTTTGAGAAAAAAAAATCTTGTAAACAAAATTATAATCTGTATAAATTCAATGATAATCCTGTAATATTTTTTAATTGATAACGTTTCAAATTATTATAAAAATCAATCAGTTATGTCAAGTATAAAAAAGATTAAAAAATAAGAAAATATATAAAAAAGATTCTAAAATATTTTATTACACTATCGAACATTTTCTATAAAATATATTTCAGTGTAATCATATGAAAATTTTATAGAGGATATTTTATAATATTTTATTAAAATCCTTGAAGACTGTCATATCAAGCTCTATGAGAACGATTATATTCCTTCGTTATAACTATTACTTGTTATATCAACAGGAAATAAATATGAATCAAATATAAATCATGATAATATAATCATAAATCATATTAGTAAGTAATATATATTTCAAGTAAACAATAAATGAAAAATTGTAAATGAAATATGTAAAATAATTCGAAAGTATATGAAAGTATTCTATTATTTTTATTTAGCATATTGATACATTTGAAATTTAATATAAGGCTTTAATTAAAATAATGGTAATATATATATATATAGAGAGAGAGAGAGAGGGAGAGAGAGAGAGATGAATTGATGGTTTTCTATTTAAAGATATGCATGATAATTATCCACTATTTATAAACAGACTTTTATCGCTAATATTAGATAAATAATAAATTTCTTTGAGAGGAGAAAATCTTCTTGGTACACCTATGATATAAATATATAATAAATGTGAGTGATTATATAAAAACACAGGTGAATTAAAATTCATGTAAATATTTTGTCACCATAAACGTGCATTCGTTATATCTGTGATCATCACAATTGAGTTTAACTATATTTCTTTTACATCTTACAACTTGTCTTTATTCACTTCCAATTTAATTTAGACATTTCTCGTCCTAGCTCTCTTCTCCTTCTTCGAAAATAAATTGTATTATTTCACTCTTTCTATTCGACGTGTCAAACTGTATCCATTTGAAATTTCATGATTATATCATTACTTCTAACTTTTGAAAAGATGTTCATTTTATTTCTATTTAAATCCATAATCATTTTCGAGTACTTTCTTTCTAAACTGTTATTATCTGGAGCATTTTTTAAATATTTTATGTCTTGAACAAAACTGAGTGTTTAATAAAATATTATAATAGAAATTTATTACGAACAGTTATTATAGATAATTGGATTGTGTTTTGATTTTAAAACTGTAACTTAATATCATTTTTGATGTGTGAATATTAGCCTGTTAATAAAATATACATTTCTTACAAACATATTTGTATATATATATATATATATATATATATATATATATATATACTTTATATAGTAATACACTTATTATTATAGATAAAAATATATAGTAATTATGGTTTTCTGAAAGTGACACTATTTTTACCGATAAATAATATTGAAAATGGCTGTTTGTCAAATTGAACAACATCGTAGTTGAATGGGAAGTATGGTAAGGGATTAAAATAAAATGAACTATATTTTAGAACATGTTAATATGATGACAGTTGTTTATTGTACATTATAACAGTGTTATTTGTTTATAAATGAGTTTTAAGTGTAGTGGATTGACTTTGACGTTGTAGATTGGTTAAAATTATAACTTCTCATAAAGTGCAACGAAATCTTTTTGATGAATCTATATATCATTTTAAATGAAATGTACGGTAATTTTTAAGACGTTTGTGGATGATAATTTTTTAGACATTTACTTTTATTATGGTTCTTGTTAAGTTTTTAAAAATAAAAGTGATTTTCCATAATAGGACAATAATAATTCCTCTTTTGCCAAAAGTGAACTGAAATGCTTCAATGATTTATACTTTCATATTCTACTATACCATCATACAAATCTGATTTTATGTATGCATAAATCATTTATAATTCGTTACATGAGTATATGTTCTGGAATAACAAAGGTTTAATATATAATTTATATTTGGTCAAATTTAAACAAAAACTTTTTTGTAGTAAAGTTGAAAAACTTGTTAATTACTGGACGAACTAAATGTGTTAAAATGAAAGGTGAATGTGATAACAGTGCATTTCTTCATGATTTGAAATAATATACTACTCATTTTATATCGTTTTCTTTTTTTTTGAAATTTGGTAAGTTATTCAGATATCTTTTTAAAAAAAATTTTTATTTTATTTTTACTATTCTCGGCTGTAAAATTGTTTCAAATATGTAATTTTTTAAATCTTTGTTGATAAATAGCATTTTTTTTTATAACATTCACGAATAGTTGTAAAATTATTCAGTCTAAGATATTTGTATTAGGTTGGTAGGAAAATAATTGCAGTTTTTGTTTTTTAAATTCCAATATTATTTTTTTTCCAATAAAAGTGTCATTTCATTTTGTTCATCTTAATATCATTTTAAAGTTCATTTTGCGGTCTGTATTTTAGTAACATCGACTTTGGTTTTGTTATTAATTTCGCTTCAAATAGGGCTATTGAATTAAAGATTGAAAAGAAGCAAATAGGAGTAATTTTGTGTACGAGTTCAAAATTGGTTGTAAAACAGCAAAGACTGCTCGTAGACTAAACGATGGGTACTGTTAAGGAACATACGGTTCAATGGTGGTTCTTTCGTACATTTCATACAAACATTTATACTTTTGTACATTTTGCAAATGTGTTTGAACATAAGTATAGAACAAAATTAGATGTATTCATTTTCTTTACTTATGCTTTGAGAATGATCTATTGAAATCATTCTTAATATATTAAGATGAACAATAGTCAATTATTGGACATTTTGATAAATAAAAAGTTTACAGTATACAATTAATTTCTAATCAAAAAGAATAATTTACTTTATTAAATTAGCAACTAATTTTAATATTATATATAAGTATATATATATATATATATATATATTATGGATATAAGTATATATATATATTATGTATATATATATATATATTTTTTATGTACACATATTATATATATATATATATAAATGTATATATTATATATATATTATATATATATAATATATATATATATATATATATTTAATAATGATTTTTAAAATGAAAATAGTCTTTTAAACTAATGTTGAAATAATGAGAATAAGAAAATAAAACTTAAAAAGAGTTAATATCATGTATTACTAGAATGTTTCAATTAAATTGTAGTTATTTTTATTAAAATAGTATTTAAATTATTTATATATACTTTTGATTTATCTATTGACTTAAGAAAACATTCTATTAAAAGGATATATATATATATATATATATATATATATAGATGTAGATAGATAGATAGATACGTTTACTGTGTTGATAATTTGTTAATTAAAAAATTATTACATCATGTCAATACAAAAATAAAGCAACGTACGAGTACCAAAGACATCTCAATTGAAGAAACAACTAGAATTATTATTTAATACAATCTTTTTATTTTTAAGGTTTATAATGTTTTTAAAAAAATATTGTTTCTAATTGCTGATACAAAATGATACAAAATTTTATTGCCTTTATGATCAACCATATATATATATATACATATATTCACTCGTATTGATGATAATCTCTGCTAATACTCAATCTCACTTGATTAATGTTTAATTTTTTATTGATATATTCTAAAATATTTTTTGTAAAAGTTATTTAAAGCTATAAAAATGGTTTGTTTGTTTGTCACGAATTTTGTAATAAATATAATGTTGAATGAAGATTAATTATGGAGTTTTGAAAATTTATTGATTAAATATTTAACATATATTTAAATAACTTTAGAATTTTAAATTGATTTTATGTAAAAATTATTTTTTTTCAAGATATGGTAGTAAATATGGTAAAAATTGGTATTTTGATCTGGACAATTAGTTATTTAAAATTTAATACATTGTAATACACTGACGTTATATGTATAAATTCAACAATAATCTTAACACGTTATTATTTATATTATTTTCAACGTTAACGATAACTTACGACGAAAACGTTGGAAAAAAACCTCAATCAGTATCTGAATGAGGAAGACCGTGTATACGGTTCGAGATGGGGTGCACCAGTGGCGAAACGGGCGTTAAGTTTGCTGGATGTTGGAAGCGTAAACGAGAAGTAACAGCCGATACGTGACCGCGCATTATAACATAACGTCTTGTTTTCTCTTATATGCTCTTTATCGGTGTTCATAAAATGGGGATTTTTTTCGTCTACGACACATTCAGTTTTCTGCTATTTTTATGAAAAATATCACATATGATTCAGTCGATTTGATATCTAATGTTTTTCATACACTATTCTTTTACCATTTACAATATATATATATATATATATATATATATATATATATATATATATATATATATAAGTTTATGTATGTATATTTTATAAATATTATTTTTTAGTTTTATTTTTTATAACAATTGATATATATATATATATATATATAATATTTTCTCTTATATGAAAAAAATGTTTATTCACTATTGTTGAATAGAGATTAATATTAATTAGTTCAAGTTTAATATGAAAAACTTTTATTTTAAATACAAAAATTTAATTAACCAATAAAATGTGATGAAAATAAACATTTCTAAAGTAAAATATAAGTAAAATTATAATTATTTTGTTATATAATTTTTTTATTTATAAAAATAATGTTTTTGCTAAATTCATTTTCATGTTTAGAAAATATATACTCTATTAAATTCAACCTTTATAAATGAATATTTGGTTTTTAACACATATGGTTATTTCGTCTCTAAAATGTTTAATTCCTTGTTTTCTTTACTGCTGATATTTAGCACGCATCGTTAACAATCTAAACGTTTGCAATAAAATCAGTAAACCATTTACACAAATGACATTCACAAATAAATTTTCCTTCTTCAAAAATAACATATTTTTTTGATTAAAATTTGCAATTATTGATTAGTGATCAATTTGATTCCTGTTTACACTTATTTTGATCAAACTTTTATTTTAAAATATAGTTGTCCCTAAAATCATACTCACATATGAACAGAAGAGTATAATATTTGTTCTTCTTTAATAATACTTACACAAATAATATTTAAGAAAAAAATTTTCTCTAAAAAACACTATAAAGAACCTGTCTCATAAAACAATCAAATGAATTTTAAACCGATGATTTAGAAAAGTTATAATATTCATATATAAATATTGAATTTAATCGAGTAAATATTTTCTAGACATGAATATGAATTTAGCAAAAAAACGTTATTTTTATAAATAAAAAAATTATAGTAACTTCTTATATAAAAAAAGAACACTTCAGGCTAGAATCACTTCCTCATTTATATTTTTCCCAAGATAAGAATAATGTAAATACTTGCTCAATATCAGTAAATTGTGTTATTTCTATACAGACTGTCTTTAATTCGATTTTATAAGTTTCGTATCGAAAGAATCAAATTAAGTATTATTCGAACAATGATACTTGCTCGTTATCAGCAGACATCGATATGGTTTTGTGGTCGATTGTCAGCCTTAAAGAAATCAGAAAAATCAGTTCCGCGTTAAATTTATTTACGCCTAAACATAAATACTGTCTGTAATTGGAGATTGTGAACAAAGATAGTCACAAAATCAACATATATAGGTAGTTAGTTGTTAATATAAACACAACGCCATTGCATTTAGTATTAAATAGAGGATCTAAGTCAGATATAATTTTCAAACTCGTCCGTGTGTACACGTTAAATGTATATCTACTTACACGCGAACACACACACACATACACACGCGCGCACGTACATACATATATACTGCAGTAACAAGCGAAAATCGTTTCCATGGCAATCCATGATCGCTGGGATTTCATTTAAATTGTATCACGTAGTCCTGACTAGTATTCGAACGGCGCGTTGTGCAGAGAAGTCTACGATCCGTACGTCGAACGCCGTTCTCAAACAATGGCGTGGACGTGCCGCTCTGTACCGACACTAAAACGGATTTTGTGGTAATTCACTAGGATTTAATTTAAATTAGTTTTCGCGCTCCTGTGCTCTCATGCGGCTTCGAGGTGGTTTGGGGGACCAGTCTGTACGTAGTTTGGGGTAATTTGAAGAGGGATGAAGATGTAGAACATCGGTAGATAGATGGTTATGCAGTGCGGCATTGGTTTTATGTCACTAACGAAGTAATATATACGTTTTTAAATGTATGTATTTTTTAAAAAAAGATTTTCATTAATCTACACGTATTTATTCTCCGTTGAAATGTTGCTTACTCACGTTGTTATAATTGGTATTGTTACAGGTTAAGATAATTAAATCGGAAAACTTGATAACAATAAAAAATTGCCATGTTGTCCTCCTTCTCTTTCTCTTTGTTCTTTTTTTTATTATTTCCATACATACATATAGGTATGTGTTTTAACATTGACGATATTATTATAAAATAAAATCTAATAAATATTTATAAGAAAATGTAATTATTTTATAATGTTTTCATAAAGGTTTCTGATTCCTTTAGATTGCTGGAAATTTAGTATTTATTATAGAAAATAACTTGAGATATTTTTACGGAATTTATTATGTAGGTTTATAAGTTATTGTACTTTTTATTAATTGTATAAAAAGCTAATACGTAAAAACAAGTATTTGTGAAAGAAGTATTTTATATAAATTATTTATGTAACAATTTTCTTATAATGGAAAATTTTTTAGCACACATATTTCAATCAACATTCGACCTAGTTAATTTTTAACATAAAAAATGTCATTTTGTGTCAGAAAATTAATATTTCTTAAAGAATGCAATTTTACTTGCTTCTTATGTTGAATTTGTTATTAGAAACTCGAATGAAGGAAATTCTTTGAACTATGATAATTTACTTTTTCAGTGTATTGTCTAATGATTTGTATTTTAAAACCTAAGGGATTATTTAATATTTATTTATTATTTTTAAGATCAATATCACGATTTGTTTAGAATATATTTGACAATTGTATATTCTGTATGATGAAGACAAGATTTTCAATAAAATTATTGACTAAATTTTGGATTCATTAAAATAAAAATATAGTAGATCAAAATCATTTAATATAATTAAAGG
>CM068316.1:41416570-41444070 GCA_034766995.1 Acanthacorydalis orientalis
TAAAACAAATGTAAAATAAATCTTCTTTTACTTTTGTTAATATGTACAAAATTATTCTTTAATAATATAAATGTCAATTATATATCAATACCTTTAAACTTTTTTTATATTTTTTTACAGCACAGCTAATTTAATCTCAAAATTCTTAAAATCAAGTTTTATAATAAATTTTAATGAAAAGTTTATTTTTATTTTAGCTGTAAAGTATTAGAGATTCATTGGAATAATCTTAAGAAAATATTCGATTTTGGTATATATTTTAATAGATTTGGATGATTCAGTTATCATTATTTCATTATTGTTATCATGAAAATATCAATTGGCATTATATTTAATATTTGTGACCACAAATGGTTCTCATTATTTTAATATAAATAATAAATTATTGAAAATTATACTGTTATATTGCTAGGTTGCTAGAAAAATAATTGCGGTTTATGACCTTCAAATTCATAAACATTTTTCTCTTTCGATTTTCCTATTTGTTTTAAGTGGTCCAAAACTGTTGGATAAACAACGTCTAATTTTTGTGTAGGCTCTCGAATTGTTGTGCGTGGTTCTGATTCGATTAACACCTTTAGTTGGTCATTATAAACTGAAGGACGCCCTTGATCTTCTTTATATTCAAGGCTCTCATCCCCAGCACGAAATTTTTGGAACCACTATTGCATCGTACGTTCCTTAACACTACCCACACCAAAAACATCGTTTAGTTTATGAACAGTTACCACCCCTTTTGAACTTATACAAAAATTTAATCTTATTTTTGTCTCTTTTTCATCTTTAATTCAATAGCTCAATTTGAAGAAAAATTAATAATAAAATCAAAATCGATGTTACCAAACTACAAACCAAAATTCCACTTTAAAATGATATTAACATGAACATAATGAAGTGACTCTTCCATTGAAAAAAATTAAGGTTAGAATTCAGAAAACAAAAACTACCATTATTTTCGTACCAAGCTAATAATATACGAACAAGAATTAAATAATTTTTTTTTTACTCTTACGATGTGTGTCAATACTCATATTTCGTGGTAGGACATGTATAACTTCTATGTTAAAAATATTATACAATATGCAACATTTTATTTTTCTTATTATAATAACATACGTCCTGTATCTAAATAAAGAAAATGAAAAAACTCCAAGATATTACTGGACGAAGTTGAGAACAAGTTTATGTTTAATTTAAAAATACAAACTAATCAATGATTTATCGTTGAATAATAATTGTTTTTTATATAATTTCATGTACGAATTTTATTTATTTATATATATATACATATAAATATATATATATATATATATATATATATATATATATATATATATGATTCATTTAGTCCATTGAATGAACTACTGGACAACGTTGAGAACAATATTGTTTAATTTAAAAATGCAAACTAATCAATGATCTAGTGTTGAATAATAATTGTTTTTTATATAATTTCATGTACGAATTTTACTTATATATATATATATATATATATATATATATATATATATATATATATATATATATATATGATTCATATAGTCCATTGAATGAACTAATATCCTGTTCCTCAGAAAATTTAAATTATTTCATAACAAATATTTCACAATTTTGGATCATGTATAGTTTTAAAGCTTTTATATACCATAAAAGTGCGAGTGACTGAACTAAAAAGTGGCAGGTGCAAAAATGTAGTCTTATACCAGTCCATTTGGATATGTTCGTCAAGCACAAATAATTTGTGAGTCAGACAATTTATCATATCTTTATTAATCCTTTTTTAACTAAAAAATAATATTGATAAATTATCGAAAACAAGTTTTAATTTAACAACTGATTCTAATAAGAAATATATTTGAAGAGATTGATCTGAAGTTCTGTAAGAAGTTGAATTAGAAATATTATGAGATACATATATGACATATGTTTTTGATACATATTTTAAGAATGCATAAATTATATGAAACACGATTGAATCTGAAATAGTTTTTGTTGTCAGAATAGAATTCAATAAACGACATTTGTTTGATTATATAATAAGTGATTCGAATGTATTATGGAAATAAGGATTCCCTCAGCAGCCATCGTTTATAAATTTAGTAGGGATATTAAATTATAATTTTATCGGTACAATTAACGCGATCCCAGTTAATGTACGTTGTTAATAATTGTACGGTTAACAAATCAGAACAGTTAACACTAGTTTCGAATGATGCATGAGCCAACCGTACTACACAGAATAGGTACATCAGGACGTTAATGTTGTGGGGCGCGCGTTCTAACCTCGTCTGTCGACAGCGACCGCTTTGTCCGATGATTGATGCGCAGCGACGTGGCCTGCATGAGCATCGTTTGTCACGTTTCTCTACCATCCTTGGATCAACGGTAGAATTTTTGTTTCAAATTTTTCATGCTATTTAAGTTAACACTCTAAGACACTACCACGAAACTTCAATTTGCGAACGATAAAAAAAACATGTATCCTATATTTTAAATCTGTCTGCGATCCAGGACTTTGTTCGTTTTTCACTGAAATTTTCTTTACTTAAATACGAAATACTTGTTTTCAAGTAAAAGAGTAAGAATTGAACGAAATTTATATTATAAGAAATATTTTTTTTTTCGTGTTAAAATTTCATTAAAGTTCAAAGAGTTCAGATTTAGTATTTACAAATATATATAATTTTCTAGGGTTTCTATTATATATATATATGTAAGTGTGTGTGTATGTAATATTGGTTGATGCATAAGTTCGTACCGTTTTTCTTTTCCAAGGAAACAGTGCTTTGGAAAGAAATCTGTTTGGCACATGTTAGTCATTTTAATATCATAGTATTTTTTTATTTAATATTTCTTGAATTTTTCAATTTATAGAAAGTTTGTGTTAAGGATTAGTTAAGAAAAATAGAGTAACAAGCACAAAAAAATAACATTTTAAACATATCTTTTTATTTGAGTTTAACCGTGGAGTTAAGTAATCAGAGACAGCTAGAACTATTTGTGATCTTTATGGGGAGAACACCATCGAGGAAAGTATGGTGAGAAAATGGTTTTCTTGTTTCGAAGAGGTCTATTTTGATTTGAATGATTTTCCACGTTCAGAAAGACAATCCGACTTTGATGAAGACCGTTTAAACGCTTCAATTCCCGTCAATCAATACTGCCGAGATTTATTGCCAATAACTCCGTCGCCTTAAGGCCGAAAATCGAGAAAAACGACTTGGAAGACACGATTAAATAATTTTGTAGCATGATAATGCCCGTCTACATTCGGATAACATTACAAAAGAGGCTAGTCAAGAGCTTGGCTGGAAGGTTATTCCACATCCGCCCTATTTTCCATCCGATTTTCATCTTTTCCGCTCTCTATTCAACAATATCCGAAGAATTTCCTTTAATAACGACGCTGTTGTTCAAAATTATCTTGACGACTTCTTCACCTCCAAACCACTGAATTCAGGCGTGGAATTGAAAAACTGCCAGAACGTTGGGAGGCAATTGTAAACAATAGAGAAGAATATATTTTTGATTGGTTTATGCAATATGTTTATTTAAAAAAATAAATTTAAATTTAATAAAAACGCTACGAACTTACGCATCAGCCCAATATTATATATGTATTAAAAATATTATTTTTTTAAAAGAAAATTACTTTATTGATTATTATGTACAGTGTATAAAAAATGATATTATTCATGACAGAATGTCATTTATGATTAAATAACAGGTTGGGTTTCTAATATAAGTGTCTCGAATTGAAAGTTTCTTATATAACAATTTGTTCATCGACTAGTATTTGTCTTGGACTCTTAAAAAATATCAGACAGTCCTCTGAGAATTTACATTAAATTTTTCTCTTCATTAAATAAAACAAATCAGTCATATTTTTATTAAAATAATATAAAAAAATATATAAATCCAAATTTATGTATTTTTTTATAATTTTTCTGTTATATTTTTCATTCTGACTAAATTCACATTTTAATAATCTTTTTCGGATTTAAGTAACTTAAATGTATTTTTTTTTAAAAAAAATCAATATTAAGGTTTTAATTACTATAATATATTTATAAAATGTAAAAACGTATCAAGTTATAATTTTTGTCTATAAATCTATTTTTTAAAGTGCTTGTTTTTATAGAAAAATATGAATAAAATATATTTTTCATTTAATAAAATTTCCTAAATGGACATTTTTTAAATCAAACTGTTGTTTTCAAGTAAAGTAATAGTTAATTAAAAATATAATAATTTAAAAAATAAATAAAAAAGAGCACTAAACATTTTCATGCAGTCAAATTAATAAAATAATATTATTACTGGCATGAATCCAAGTAGGAACTATATCAAAAAGAGGATTTTCGTCCGTGAAAAAATTATAATTGGCGCGAGGTGATGTTTGCAAACTTTCAGTTTGCAAACACCCCGTTTAATTAGCATCACTTGTATGAAAATTTTGCCACTTAGCGAGCGCGCGTTCGTAAAAGGGCTTAGCGACGCGTCGCCGCTTTAGTTAAATTAACATAAACACGATTGCGCGCCGTTCCACTTCTCTGTCATTTAGTCCAAACATTGTTGTTCACAATTTTCCTCCTCGTTATGTGCCAGCTGCTGAAATTTCTTCTAATAAGAAAGCATGTGGATCTTTTATCATAAATGGAAATCAATTTCAAATGAGACAAATTTATGAATATTTACTTAATTATACAGATGATTAAGAAAGAAAATTGTTACACCAAGTTTAAAACACTTCCGTTTATAAAAATCTTCAATTTAAAATAAACTTGTTTTTTATTTCCGTAATGTTTATTAATTTTAGTAAAGAATATATTGGTTCTTATGCAAAACTTTCTAATTATTGTATATTATTGTACTATGACACTAAAAAAATATTTTTTAAGTATGATATATATTTTAGGAATTATTTTTTAGCTTTTATCAAGTCTACAGATATTAAATATTTCCTTTATATAAGATAAACACTAATTTTGTTGGTAGACCGACTGTTATTAACATATGTTTATTTATTATACATAATATCTTTTTGTGAAGTTTAAGATGCTCAGACTTTAAATTGCATTTTCTTGAAATAATGATTTCGTATCAATTATTTTTAATGGTAAAATGAATTATTGATAAATAAAATTTAATGATGTGAACAATTACATATGCTGTTTATATATACATATATATATATATATATATATATATATATATATATATATAATATGTATGTGTGTATATATATATATATACATATACGAGGTCAGACAATTAAGTAATGCGACCGATTTTTTTTCTCGGCCTGTGGTAACACTGCGAACCTGTAACTCCGCCACCGTAATAGCAGATCCCTACTCTCTCGATTGAGACCTTGACCACCCTCGTACGATCATTTATTCGCCAGCTGTTTAGTGTTTTGTAACAACGCGCGAGTAGTGCATGTCACGAAAATGGAACAGAGAAATTTAGAGCAACGGTGCGCGAGATTGTCTCGAGCAGGTTGAAAGTGATCCTACTCTTCTCGATCGAGTTATTACTGGTGATGAAAGTTTGTTCTTTCAATATGACCCCGAAACTAAACGACAAAGCCAACAGTGGCTGTCCCCTGGAGCACCAAGGCCAAAGAAGGCGAGAATGAGCAAGTCCAAAGTGAAAACCATGTTGATTTGCTTCTTTGACAGCAAAGGGGTGGTTCACAAAGAGTTCGTACCACCTGGACAAACCGTAAATTAAGTATTCTACCGCAATGTGCTCGAAAAATTACGAAAAAGGGTGCTCAGAGTGCGTCCAGAGATCGCGAAGACTTGGGTTCTGCATCACGATAATGCTACCTGTCACAGTGCGTTCAGTGTCTCTCAGTTTTTGGTGTCTAAAGGCATCGCAACGTTACCACAACCGCCCTATTCACCGGACATGTCACCCTGCGACTTTTTCCTATTCCTCCATATGAAAAAATTCGTCAAAGGTCGACATTTTGACTCCGTTGAAGATATCCAAGAATCTGTGACGAGGGTACTCGGAGAGGTCCCACAAGAAGTCTTCCAGAATTGTTACGAAAACTGGAAAACTCGCTGGAATAAGTGTATAGATGCGGGAGGGGACTACTTTGAAGGGGATCGCAGCGATGTACCTTAATTTTTAAATATACTCGATTTTTGAATTTTGTCGCATTACTTAATTGTCTGACCTCGTATATATGTATATATATATATATATATATATATATATATATATATATATTATATTATATTATATTATATTATATTATATTATATATATATTATATTATATTATATTATATTATATTATATTATATTATATTATATTATATTATATTATATTATATTATATTATATTATATTATTTCTCGAAATATTTATCATTTAATTGACACATTTTATGGAAACGTCAATATATGATAAATAAAAAACGAATATGTTTTATAATCTTTTATGTAAAGAATTCATGAAACTTTTTATAGTAGCTTAGACCGAAATTTAAAAATCTAAGTTCAGTATTGAATTTATAATTTTTCTACGAAAATTATTTGCAAAATATTTTTACACTACAACATTATAAATTTACCCAGTAATATTTATATGTTGTTATCGTACGAAAGAGAGGAAGAAAAGAACGAAATGTTAGGAGGGACTTAATTATAAAATCGATAAACATAACGTCGATAAATATGTATCGTTTTGTAAACGATTCAGAACTTAGATAAAAAGCAATTTGAGTGAGTTGTTATGCAGCTGTCGCTATTTGCACCCACGCCTGTACGTTAGAGAGATGATCAACAAATTGTTCGCATACTTCGTAGTTACGACAACACCACAGACCTCCTTCCATCTTAAGCAGGTACACGCGGCGTAATCACAGGTTGGCAATATAAATATTTAATAACATCTTTTGATATTGATTTATCAAAGAATATCTCGGAGAGACGCTCGAATACGGTGCCGGATAATAGCTTTATTAAGTACGATGATTCTCGACTCAATTCGCCGCCATGTTAAACACTTCTAGACTTGTATCAAACACAAAACATGCCCAAGTCAGAGTATCGTATTTTTCATAACGACATTATAAGCCGTTTTCAATGAAATATGATGTATAATAAAATCGCTATTTAAACGAATATGCCATTACATTTGCATAAATCTGATTGATATCACTACGCTTCCTTACATATATATATATATATATATATATATATATATATATATATATATACATATGAGCAAAATTTCGAAGTAATTCTACTAGTTAATAGTATAGTAGGTTGTTGATCAGTATATCAAAGATCAAGAGTAAATTTCATATATGCTGATTTGAATTAAAAAGTGATTGTATTTTTTAATAAAAATGAGTACAATTAATAATTTCAACCTCATTATTATACATTTTAAACTGATCTTTGTTAGTTAGTAAAGCAATTGAAATAAAAAATACTTTCCGATTATAAAATTAACTTGCATTACCTGTTAACTATCCATATTTGAAATATTCTTGTACAAGTATAACACACATCGACCAAACATTACCAAGTTTGCCTAATGGTCTAATATATAACCTAGGCTATTATATTAAACAGTATATGATCAAACAAGCATTATAAGAAAATTATATGTCCGACAGCCAAGTTAAAATATAAAGTATCGCTATAAAATTACATACGATCAACTAGAACTAGTGATTTTTTTCCATAAAACGCGCATGTGTGCCTGATTTAATTTATATTTTTACATAATATTTTCGAAAGTTAATTAATTTCGGTTTCAGTAATTATTGGTGAATAATTATACACCATAAATTATTTTTTATATGTAGTATACTCGCGTACGCGTGTATATATATATATATATATATATATATATATATATATATATATATAATTATTTTAGATAAAGATTTACATTTTATTAATATGGAATATATTCCTAACGTAATAAATATTGTAAATGAAATTAATAATTAAATTGCGTGAAATATTATTTTAGTTAAATAAAAGTACAAATAATTTTCATTTATATTTTAGCCATATTTTTCACAAATGTAGAATTTATATAAACATTTTATTAAAATATTTTTTCTTTATTAACCCCTTGACATACAAAACCGTTTTTGATACATCATGTGTTTCTAAAGGCATTATAAACATTGACATTTTTGAGACGCAGATTTAATTCACTTTAGTGCAGCTACAAAGTAAATATTAGAAAGATATAATTATATATATATATATATATATATATATATATATATATATAGTCTTAAACTGTGAACTATAGAAACGAATCCTGCAAAATGTCTGTTTTGAATTTGTACAAAAGTGACAGAGAAATCCAAGTGAGCTACTCGAGGGAGGGCACATTTTCCTGAACATATACTTTCCATTGGTAAAAATTAACATCCTGCAAAGAGATGTCCCTTATGCTCAAAAAATAATATAAGAAGCGAAACGACTTAGCAGTGTAAAAAATGTCAAATACCTGTACATTTATCACAATGTTTCTAAAAGTTTAACATTCTGCAGGACCACTGAATTATTTTTTAATTTATTTAATTATTCTTTATTAATTTTAGTTATTAGTATTGAATTATAATATTTAGCAATGTATACATATTCTTCTCTTTGCTAAGCTTACACGAATGTTCAGATGAAAAATAAATAGTATTTTTTGGTCCTTTCGAGTATTAGTTAATTCGTATGTCAAAGGGTTAATATGAGATTATGGAAAGTAAATCAGACATTTTTTATTTGAACGAAACATAATTGTAATCTTTTTTTTGACAAGCTTAAATATTATTTTCTCTTTACACAAAAGTTAAGCTGAAAAATAAATAATATTGTTTGGTCATATCGAATTAATTCGTATGTCAAGGGCTTAAAGGGTAAATATTTAATATGGAATTAATATACAACATTAAATCAAATCATATAACACTCTATCATTTTCTTAAGACCTTTTTCGATAAACTTTTTAATTTTAAATTATATCTGTTCCGTTAATAAAGTTTTTTCTTTATTTCTGTACATTTATTAGAAATTTAGTTTATTATTTTTTTACTATGTTCCTCTTAAGGAGGTATTCGAGATATAGTATTATGCAGAAATGTTGAAAATTTAAAATTGACGAATATATATATTTTTTAAATAGTAAAAAAAATTGTTAGGTATATAATGGTGCGCTGGTGTACGGGCGTGCCGGTAGAGTAGGACATTTTAAAAGCTGGCTTATTCACTTGCTGTTGGAGTGAGGGGTAAAATTAAGTGACATATTGTTAGTTATTTATGGAAATTTAGTAAATATACAGCAATGGTTCGGTGCACATTGTGTTTTCGTTATGGAAGCATTTTACAAAAATGGAGAGTCTGCTATAACTGTACAACGGCTAATTCGTAATCTTTGTAACATTCCGCGTCGTGAGCAGATATCGATAGCTCATACCATCATCTTATGGATTCAGAAGTTTGAGAAAACTAATTCCCATTAAATTTGAAATATCAAGAGTCCAGAAGAACAGTAAGAACACCAAAAAACATTTACCATGTTAGAGTTACTGTAACGCGTATCTCATGATATGATTACAACATTTCTGGCACAAGAATTAATTCGATTTCCACAAATTACATGGTTCGAGCAAGATGGAGCAAGAAATCATACCGCTAGAGTGTTCATGGCTGCTGTAAAAGTTCTCTTTCCGAACCGTATCATTTCCAAAAATCAAGATATTGTTTGACTAGCAATATCCCCAGATTTGACAGCCTATGACCATTTTCTTTGGGATTATCTAAAAAGGAAAATATATACTGATCGTTCATATATTCTCTCTGAACTCAAATTATAAATCCAACATCATTATTTTATTTTCATTGTTAATTGAAAATTAGTAATGAGTATAAAAATTAAAATGCGTACTTTTCTATGTATAATCAATTTATTATATATATATATATATATATATATATATATATAAGTTTAAATAAAACATCATATTAATTCAACCGATTGCAGACAAATTGTGAGATTTAAATTTGTAATGAATATTTAACTACGATTTGAAACAATTACTTGCTAGTAATTGAATAGTTCAACTAAAAATAAATAATATTTATTTGTACTTATTGAAGTTACTAGTCTGTCTTAATAAAAGTTACGTTCATTTCAATTATAAAAAAAAAACACTAGATTATTTATTTCTATAAATTTAATAAAATATTTATAATTTGCCAAAATAATTTTCAAGTCTATTAATAATATCCTTGTTATTTTCTTTATAATGATTGTCTCTTTGATTATGTCCTAACAATTAGCCCTTATATATATATATATATATATATATGTTTATAATGTATATAATGAATTTAATAAATTAGTAATGAAGTAAAACAGATATAATTTTATTTATTAAGAGCGATACAATCACACACATTTGCGATTATCTTCTGCGCATCTACTCAAGATAAAATTATATATTGCAGCATAAACATAGTTAAGATGTAAAAAAATAAATTGCTCCGAGGTCAACACTAAACGTCCGATGAGATTGTTCCAAGATTAAAATATAAGCTATAAACAACAACTCTGTCAGAATAATAGAATGAATTATGGATATTCAGATAGACGTACAATCATCCATCTGCGAATAAATCATGATGGAAATATTTAACGACTACGGACGATTCCTTATTTATTTGATCAACTAATAAATTTTAACACACTTAAAATGTATATATATATATATATATATATATATATATATATATATATATGTAAGGCGAAAATAAATTATGATATTCAAAAATAACCTGTTATTACTTCGATACAACAGTTTGTTTATTTTACTGGAAAAAGTGAACAATTAATGTAGTTTTAAGATTAATTGCTGATGTTGAAATTGGGATATCTTGAAAATTGTTATTTTTAATAAGAATAAAATATAATTGAGAACAGAAACATTCAATAAAATAATGAATGAATCCATTAAAAATATCAAATGAATTTTAATATTTATAATTCGAAGCTACACTACAATTGCAACAATTTAAAATATATTTCGATGATTCAAAGAGACTGCACATAATGAATGTAAATTCATATTCATAAAGATGGATCGAGAAGATTAGTCGTACGAATATTTCTCGCTTGACTACGTTTCAGAGATAATCAATATGTGGCAGGCTTTTGTACGGCCGCCAAACAACTAACTCCAACCGAACACCAACCTCGCCACTACTACACCACAATGACGGAGATTGTAATAAATGATAAATAATGGTCCATTACAATGGACTTTACACTTGTTCTGTCGCCGGCGTGGGGAAGCATGCCACCGTACGATGTCGACATCACTCATCAAAACAACCCCATTTACGACGCAACCATCACACTATCTAAATCTACCGGCATCAGGGTTGAATTTCCAACATAATGTTATTCGCATATGTAGTCTCAAGTATCTATTTATTTAGATGTGTCATTTAATTCATTTTGTATACATATATAAACGCACAATCACACACACACACACACATATATATATATACATTTTTTAATTTATTTTTAATATAAATGCGATTAAACAGTTAACCAAATTATTGTATAAAGAATATAGCACAGTTATCGTTCAATTTGTATGGTTTATCATTATGGTTTCGATATTGTAAGGTCAGAAATTTATCACTAAAATTTTAAAATGCACATAACTCTGCTGAAAATATTTTGGTTGTCTAAAATTTTGTTTGTGTTTTCTTAAATATTTTATCGGTACAAATATTAAAGGTTATAAAAAGCTAAATCATAATCAAAGGATGTTTATATGAGTATCGTACTGAAATACTTAGTGATTGAAATACCGAAAGTACTTGAGATTGTGGGAATTAATTTAGTAGAAAGGACTAAGGATGATTGCATTGATATAGACAATTAGTTGAAACTTGGATGAAAATGGTTCAAGTACTGAAACTGATGAAAATTATAAAATAATTTAGAGGTTACATAAATGAATCTATTTTCATGCATATTCGGACGAAACAATTTAATAATTAATCTTCATTATTTATAAATATTTCTGTTACTAAATATACTTACTATTTTATTTTTTTTAAAAAAAATATGAATTACAAATGAACCAAAATTGAACATGAAGCTCCTCATAAAGATTCATCTTTCAACTCTTTTATTTTTGATTAGACACTCGGATGGGATTCAAACATTTCAAAATTGCTAGATTAAAAATTATACTAATTTAAATTTTATGAATAAATAGATAACTGTTTAAACACATTTCGTGAAAGAAAAGTCGATTGTAAAACTATTGATTACCTATGAATTAATGACTACTACGAACAATATCTTGATGATAATTTGCAAATATTCATTTTTTCAATTATCATTTATCCAATATTCAGTATTAAATTAGTTATTTATGTCAATTAACATTTTTGAAATACAACAATGTATATATATATATATAAGAATAAATGTTGATGAGTATATGTAAAGAGAGAGAGAGAAAAAAGATTTTTTAGCATACTCTAATTTTAAAATTCTAAAGTAAATAATATTTTCTGATTTTTATCAAATATATAAAAAAATAATTTGAACATTAATAAAAGTTTAGGAGTTATTATTATTATTAAAATATAATTTTGACGGTATGGTTAAGTTTACTTTCACAAAAGGATTTTTACCTCATCCCAGAAACCACAAATGTTGTCTGATGAAATTGATTGTCATTCATTTTCCATTGTTTCAGTGTACTTCGATTGCTATATCACTCGCAGAGAGTTAAAACATAGAAAAATCTGTAATTTAATTCTTTTTGTACCTTATTTTTACCATTTGCATCCCTATAACAGATTGTTGTCCTTGTATCCGCTTTTTGGTGTATCTATTCACTTTTAAAATGGTGATATTGTCATTGAAATACGATTAAGTACCAATCATAGTTGATCAATAGTTGTTTTTTGAACATTTTTGACCAGAACATTTTTGTGGTTTATAGGATGATAAAATAATTCATTTGTAAAAGTGAATTTAGTTACAGTATCAGAAATGTTCTGTGACAAACGAAATTAAATGTATGTGTAAATGTGCCCTGTTGCCGGATTTTTCTGATATTATAGAGTAAAGATGCTGCTTGTGTGATTACCTTAATATAAAACTACAATACTGGATATGCAAGATTATAACTTACACTAATTCAATGTTCATGTGATTTGCATAAGAGCAGTAAAACGTAATTAAGTAGTGCCTATATTAACAGTTTTTACAATTACAATATTCAATTACAATAATCTTTACAATTACAATAATTTTATGGATAGTATTAGGTTGATCGCGTTCAAAACTATAATCAAATCTATATGTTTGTAAACGAAAGCATATAAAACAGTATAATATTATACTTATCTAGTATAACACAGTTTTATATCCGAGTATAAGGTTATTATACGCCGTAAGAAATAAGCATGCTTGCAAATTTGTATATGATTATTTATATAAGATTGTATATGATTTTGAGCTCAAACTTGTGTATGTATTTGTCCAAGCCACATTTTAAACGATGCTCCATTCAAAATATACGTTGTTCAACAAACAAAACTGCAGTTTTGAAAGGTTTTAACATATCAAATTCACAGTTTGGCATGCGATTAATTTTGTTAAATAATTAAGATTATACAAGTAAAGGTTTTATTCCCAAATAGATGAAAAAAAGTTTTAATTCAAACCTGTGTTGCTGTCAAAGCGACACAGGTCTCAAATTTAACTGCATTATGAAATAATTTAAATAAGTATACACACTTTTTAAAAGAAATATTAATGTATAATACATAACGTGTTTTTATTTATACCATTTATGTATATAATATTTGTATGTCTTTGACCTTTTCGGATTGAAATATAATTATATTTGTTGAAAGTAATATAAGGTTATTATTTTATTCAAATATGTAAACAACAATATTTTATCTGTCATTTTAACAAAGCCTATACTGTCAATGCAAAGTGTGGTATATAATACACTTTACTGTTATTTTTTTTTATAAAATATATTGTTGATCGTAAGCTTGTCTAAATTATAATTTTTTCGATTGAGATAAATGTTTTCATATGAATGTTCATAAATCATATTTATACATTTGTGTGTATGTGTGAGAATATATATATATATATTCTCACACATATACAAATATATATATATAAATATATATATTTGTATATGTATATTTGTATGAGAATATATATATAAATTGAGAATAGTCTGAAATTATGCAAATTTAATTATTAAAATATATATTGAACAGACCTAAAGTATAGATTTTATTCAATGTGTCGCCATGCTTTAGAGAGTCTATTTAGTATTGTCATGTTATTAAAATGAAAATTAATATAATAACGTCTTCATTAACTAAAATTATCACAATTAATACGTTTCTATTAAGTAATGACATTTATTGTGTTGTTGCTTTGATTGTACTATATCGTTGTGTGTTTTAAGGACTCATAAGTACAATTTTAATTAAAATTGTTAAAAAATGATGATGGCCAGACGAACAATTTTCCTCATAGATTTTAAGACGAATTAACTTACTGACAGTAAGTTAGTTGTAGTTAGTTAAGTGCCTTACAAAGAACTCTATAACTCCTTCAATTTCACAGATATCAATATCAAATTTGCAGGATATATTTTTAAGACATTAAACGTTTAGCAAATGCAAAAAAAATTTTTGCATTTGCTAAAAAGAATGTTTTTGCATTTGCTAAAGATTTTTTCATTGTTATAGGTAGGTGTAGCCCATTAAGTGCATTGAAAGTGTATGGAGCTATGATATTATAATTGTAACAATTAATATTAATTTTATATTGCTGAATATTCATAAAATAGGGAACAAATTAAAAATTAAATAATTTATAAGGAAAGTAAAAAATCATAATCTTTAAGAATTATGAGGCTTAGGTTTTATATTTCAATAGATTCTCAATTTTGTATAAATTAATTTATTTTTTAATGGAATTAGTAGCATGCTTTTACTTGAGAAAAATTAAAAAATCAAATCTGTCATTATACTTATACTTATATATATATATATATATATATATGTGTATGTATGTAGCTTAAATATAAAAAATAATTTTTCGAATCCAATTGAAAAAAATTATTTTTTTTTTATTACAGTATCAATATTTTTCCACAAAACTGCATTAAATAACAAGTCGCGGTCGAATTGATACAACATATGGCACAAATATCTGCACCTACCCAACCAGTCCTCTTCTAGTAAATGAAGTATATACAGTCAACATTATGAATGTTATTACAGTATATATCTGAGGGAGAAATTTTCTCCCCTATACAATATCATAAGTGGCAGACAGTGTGTGCGTATCACATTCTATAACCACATTTTATTTTATGGTTTCGACTCTATAAATAAATATTTCGTTTTATAATTGACTTCAGACATTCAATTTTCATATTTGTTCCAGTCTATAAATAAAAATTACTGTTTATCTTGTTTGTATCGAACAAATTAGAAATATGGGGAGAAATAATGAGTTCAGGTCTGTTACATTGTATTAAACGTATATTAAAATGTAAGTGAAACACTATTTACAAATATTTATCTTTATAGAAAAAAATAACAATAAAACTTAATGTTAATATTTTTAGATTTTCTGTATTCTATAGATTTTAATTCACTTTCAAATTACTGCATCAACGAAAATTATTATATTAGTGTTATTGATTTATGCATGTTTTAATATTAAAAAATAGTAATACAACCCGGAAATATTAAATATCTGAAATGTTTTACACGCATAAGTAGTTTGTTTCAACAAAAAAAATATTGTAAATTTTTAATACTTGTATTTTCAGCATAAATATGATTTTATATTTAATATATATATATATATATATATATATATATATATATATAAGGTGCACAAATTAATTCGCTACCCTTTTTATAGAAAACTAATATTTAAGGAAATATGGAATATATTTCAGTCCTCAAAATATTTCCCATTATTTTAACTAACTTTATTTTATCTGTCGGTTAAATGAACGGTTACTTGTCGAAAAAAAGATGGCGGCTTTAAGCCGATGAAATCGTAATGTATTCTCGATTTTTTTCCAGTATTTTAGCATTTTTTTACATATTTCATGCGGCACAATACCTTCCCACAAAGCTGAACAAATTATTTCCGTGGTGTGTCGGCAGCATTTTTTTCAATTGTAATCCGAAAATTATGCAATTCCTAAAATGTTGCTTTTTGAATGCTATCGTATTCAGTACTGTTTTGTGAGGTTATGTAAACTACTTGGCGAAGATCTATAGTCTTTTTAATTATTAAGGTTGCCACTTCAAAAATCTTAAGCGATGAAAAAACATTTTAGAGTTATGATCGATTTAGAATCAAGGCACCGAATTAATTTTTAGAGCTAATATATATACATATATATATATATATATATATATATATATATATTGCCAGTAATACAATATTTATTAAATGAATAGAACAATTTTATTGTTTGCAAAATGAATGATTAAAATTCAAATTAAATTACTTTAAATAAATTAACATACATTTATAAATCAATGAAAACATCTAATAAATAAGTCATATTTGCTTCTTTTAATTTGTTTATCATGTATATTTTGTATGTACACATTTGTCTGACAGAATTTTTCTATATATCATTTTATAAATTTTATATATATTTGCAGAAGTATTTTATATTTCTTATTAGATGTTTACCATTAATATAGGATTTCTGTTTTCGTCGTTTATTTGTTCCCAAAATCACAAGTGTAAATCGAAAAGTATTTTTTAACTGAAATACACTAGTGTAAAATATCAGCATAAATTGTAATACAGCTGAGAATAACAAAAAAAAATAATATTTAAAGAAACATTTTTATTTCATATACGAAAGAAATGAAGAGATTAGTGTCTTTTAATTGTATCATCAATTTTAAATATATCATCCAAAAAGTAGCGCTCTGAGAGCATAGTTTGTTTAGAAAATAAATGGATTCCTAGATTCAGGTTCGGGTTCAAAGAATTAATTCTTTCATACCTTCACATTAATTTTATTCATTTAACCAAAAACTCATCTATTGATTATTATAGATATTTACTCTATTGATATGCGAAAAAAAATATTTTTGAATTCTGTTTAATTCAGTATTATTATTAAATTCTGTTATTTCTAATTTCTGTATATTATTTTATAAATTTTATTTGTAAAGTTTATAATTATTTGCAAAAGTATATTATATTTTTTATTATATATTTTATATTAATTTGGGATTTCGGTTTTCGTCGTTTCAGTTCCCAAAATCACAAATGTAAATCAAAAAAAAAAAATTTAACTTGAATACACTAGTGTAAATTAGCAGCATATATTGTAGTGCAGCTGAGAATAACAAAGAGTAAATAACATTTAAAGAAACATTTTTATTTACTATTCGAATAAAATGAAATATCCAAATATTGCAAAGAAAATCTTCGAATTTAGAATGTAAATAAAATTTGAATATATAAATATAAATTTGTGTAACTTTAAATGCACGTAACCAATTTCATATACACAAAGAACTTGTTCTAAATCATTTATATATTATTAATTTTTGAATAAAAAATTAACATCTTCAAATTGTCAACATTTATGAATTATATCATTAAATATCATATAAAAGTAAAGTTTACAAAATGCACAATAATGTATAAAAGGAGCGTTCACTCCGGATCAATCGTATGGCCAAAATTAATGATAATGTTTATCGATGACGGTATTCTGATTGAATCTCGTATTATCTTAGATCACATTTGCCAATCTGTTAATTTTATCCATTCAGTGAGTTACGTTATTACGTTGACATGTGACATTACGATCTTGTTATGATGATTTCTTTGGGGTGGTGGCACTCGACCCCTAGGGATGTAGTCGGCGTGATTGCGGTCCATCTGCCATCATCGACGCACTACGCCTCGGTGCCCTGCAGGGATATGAACAGCGCACTATATCAAATCGAACACCGTACGGTGTTATGATTTTAAATCACAAACAATTCGACTATGTGGTTATACGCTGATCGTGCTGTGTTCCTTCCTCTTGCATATTTATGCAGTCGAAATCTGTAATCAAATCTTAATTATTTATTCACATATATTCTTATGTTACAAAATGTATATATATATATATATATATATACAGAGAGAGAGAGAGAGAGAGATTTTTGATAAAATTAAAAACTGTTACAATTTTAAATTTTAAAAATTATAATTATTTAAAAATTTAATTAATTTAATTAGCAACAACATCCAAATTAAACTATTTAGTTGATAAAAAAACTATTAATTTTATTAAACTGATTTATAAGAATATTTCTTGTTAAAAGTGAAACAGAAAGAACATTATCTTTCTTCTGTAAGGATAGTGTTTTGGATTTACCGGGATAGTAATTATGGTGTTTATTCTAGTAATGATCACTGAAACTGTAAACTAAGGAATTCTTACAAAAATATTTTATTAAATAAAATAAGCTTTCAAATAATTAATAAAATTATGAAAATTAGATCCGTTTATTCACACAGCTTAGTAACGCTTTTGGAGCTGAGGAGGGATAAAGGGTGAAAAAATTTTTTTCACAAATATTTTTTGATTAATTGGACATTTTTTTATCGTAAATAAAATAAAAATTGCAAATTTGTCAGTTACAAGAAGAAATATGTTAATTCAGATAGCCATTAGAAATTTCAAATGTATCTGATATATTGTGAAAAATCGTTGATAATATTTGGAGAAACATAAGAACTACAAACATAAAGATTATTTTGAATTTTTTATTATATTTAAATAATAGATAAAAAAATTAATTTGAAATTCAGAAGAAATAATAAATATTAAATAAAAATGCATATCTTCCATAAACATGAAATAAAAATATTAGTAAGACCGAATTTTATTCATAAATATGTTTCATTTTTTTAATTAAATCAAGATTGGTTATAATATTAAAAAATAATGGCACAACGTGTATAAATTCTGTGTCATCGTGGTTACAACTTGGGAGGCAGAGAAATAATCAAAAAACACCCAAGTCGACCAAATCAATATGTAAATAGTTAACCAGTTTTTTTCCCAGTTTTGATTTGCTTTAATTGACAAATACATTTTAATCACCATTGTTGATTCGTTCATTCCGGCCTTCAACGTCAGTATTCTATAGACGTCAATATGTCCAAACACAACGAACTGGTGTCGGTGTTAACACCTGAAAGGTAAAAAACCGAATTAAAATAACAAAATCAACAAGCAAATTAGATTCTGTCGCGCCTGGTCGATTTCGTAAGTCGTTGACATTTTATTTTTATCACTATTCACTTAATTCTTCAATTCTCATGTGTCAATTGTTCGTTATGTAATAATGTTTGTTTTTTAATTTATATTATGTTTATTATTTTCATTATACTTGTACGATATAAATCGTTTAGAATTTTATCACCATTTCAAAATGTTTAAAAGTATTTACAAAAAAAAACATAAATAATTAAAGAGCATATTTGATATCAGATAACAAATCGAAGATATATCCTAATGTGTCTGAATATTTTTAGAAAAATAAGTTCAATAACTTATATTAATTTTTAAATAATGTTATTTATTACAAATTATTATTCCTGCACTATACAAATCTTGATATTTTAATTAAATAAATTAATAGATTGTAGAAAAGGCTTTTAATTATTTACCAATTAAAATATAAACAATTATTAAATATTATATTATTTTAACTTCAAAAAACTGTTTTAAATTTGTACATGCATATTTTATCCATTTTAAAGTGTTACAAAATGAATAATATTTATCATATACAGTTTGTACATTTACAACAATGATAATACATTGCAATGATTTATATTTGAACTTGTGATTCTCTTGCTACATTTTTCCTGATAAAGTTCATTCTTCTGGGACACGTAAAGTATATATTCCATCTTAAATTAAATAATTAATTTATGTATAATCATCCCGAAAATAGTTTAAACTAGTAATGTAAAACTGAAACTCGAGACATCAAATGGACGAAGAACATAAGAACAAAATATGAAAATTATTTTATATTAATGGCTGTTTCCAATTTTCTAATTCTTATAATCAGACCCGTAATGATTGTTTATGCTCTCTAAATAAACAGTACATTTTCTATACTATAAGAAAATTTTAAAAATTAAAAATGATAATATTCTTAAAATGGTTTTATAATCTACACAAAAAGTACGAAATCAATTTTAAATATTCTTTTCTGAGATAATGGTAAATATTAATAACTAGTCTTGAAGTAAACAATTTTATTACACTTTTATTTTTAGACTTCATAAATGTAAGAATTATGCACAACTTACGTTTTTCTAGACTTTTAAGAAAAAAACAGTAGTACTAATCGTTTTCTTATATATATATGTATATGTATATATATGTGTATGTATATGTATGTATATGTATATATATGTATATATATATGTATATATATGTGTGTATGTATATATATATATATATAAATATATATATATATATATATATATATAATACATTTTTATACAATATATTTTGTAATTAAAATCTATATCAACGGTGGACAAATTGCGACTCCCAAAGATACTCTGTGCAGCTTCCGAGACAATATTAGATTTCATTGCTATTTTCCATAAACTTTTATATTAATAACCTATAGTAGTAATCTTTAGCCAGATTTTGAACTATACATAAATGAATACTCAATCAAATCTCCTAACGAGTAGAGATTAAACATATTCTGCTTTGGTAATTAAGACTACTATATAGTTGTTCTTTTTTTATTATTTATTAAATCAATTTTAAATAATATTTTCTGTGGCTCTTAAACATACAAAAATGTATAAAAAGTATTATATGTGACTCTTATTATAGACGAAATTGCCCACCCTTGTTTTATATAAAAGCATTATACTTTTTTATACTTTCTTTGAAGACTGAAAAACAACAACAATCTAATCATTCCCATTTAACGATTAAAATTCTTGTGTATTTCTAAAATATATTGCATTAACAAATCCTAAATCTTACAAAACTAATATTAAATGAATATTTTTATTTTTAAAAATACATTTCTTATAAAATATAAGATTGTCTCGTGACAAGAAAGAAGTGTTTTCTAGAATTTATATTGTACAGTATAGAAATCAACAGATTTATATTTTCACACGCTTTACCTCTATTTTCTACTAAACTGTTCGTTACGTTGTAAACAAGCATCAATTATTAACCATAAACTAGCCTCACGTGTGCTTTTATATAAAACATGACGAGGAAGTGAGCTCTTATATTGTATATATTTTTATCGTCTGAACATTCCATGATTAATTGCTTAAATGTCGTTGCATCATTTTTAATCTGCTATTATGACTAATTATTTTGTAGATTTTCATATAATTATTCAAATTGTTTTTAGTTTTATATGCATAAATAATATTAATATTATTATATATATTATATACATACCTTGTACATATATATAATATATATATATATATATATATAGTATTTAGTTATAAGACACACCTATATATTATTCTTATATAATCAAAATATTATTTCTAAGAATTTTAAATATAATTATTTTTAAAAATGTATTTATAATTTATTAATATAATTGATTTGATACCATTTTAAAATTAATAAATACACTTGCATTTTAATAATTATATTTCTTTGCTTGAAATAAAACTGTTCTACTGAAAAAGAACAAAATAGTTATTCTAAATATTTTTATATCCTAATTTATAATCAAAATTATAGTTAAATATTTACAAGTGAAATTAATTACCATTTCTTACTAATTAATTTTATTATTCACTACCGAAATTTTAGGTTATAAAAAAATCATGGATATTATTTTTTTATTTAAAAATAGTGTAATTATATAATTATTTAATAATGTTTAAAAATATATGGATATTAATAAAATATATTTATGAAATAATAGTCTCTTGTATATAATAATATGTAATTAATTTTGTTCTACTAAAATAATAATAATTCATGCATAAAAACTATCTAATGATCTTTTTCAAATATTATTAAGCAAATTAATAAACAGTTTTATGAAACTGACCGCGTTATTTTTTAATCACGAGACTTCCGATTAGCAAATAAGTTTTTATCGATAAATATTTTCAATTCAAATGCAATTAATGTGTTATTTTTTTTAATAAGAATTAATTTTGATTTTTTTTTCGTGAACTAAATTAGACTTTCGTTCTTATTTCTTTCAGTACTGGATTTCAAATGTTATTGTTTTTTTTTACAAAAAAAAACTAATTAAATTGTGTTTGTTACTTGGCGGATTCAAATTTCAATATAATTTTAAACATTGAATTATAAATAAACTTCTGGAATTTAATATATTTAAAAGTAATATATATATATATATATATATTTGTCTGTGTATATATATATATATATATATATATATATATATATATAAAGAAAGAAAGAATTTATTGATATGCATTTTAGAACAGTAGTACCATTAATACTAAAGTGCACAATATTTCAGGTTAAGTCACGGTGCCTCACCTGGGCGTTTACTCGCATATGTTTGGATGTTGAATGATGTAAAAATGGAAGTTTGTGTATGTTTTGGAAGTGTAAGTGCGTCCAGAAAAAAATTCAAAACCAGGCTAGATCAGATTTTTGCCTACAACTAACTTAAAACTAACTATGCTAAATTCAACCTTACTTAACTAGTCGGCTTGCGCCCAGTTCAGGAGTTTTTTGAGGATATGCCGCACTATGTGTCCTATTATTATCACTGAGACTTCTTGCACTTTTAGGCACAGAGGAAGAACACTATCCGTAGCACAGCACTAGTCTGAACGTTTTTGCATTTTTATCTGCCTGCGTATCAGGAGATTAATTTCCTCATGAAGTAACTTACTCTTAGCAACTTTTCTAAGAGGCCTCGCCTTCGATAGGTTTTGATGATCAGCCACCGAGTGCCGGTAATTGTCTATTATCGATTTTGCGTGGAGTTTTAGTTGAGGTATGTCACAATAATAATGCAGTTCCTGTGTAGGAGTAGCTGGGGAGTCGCGTGATGAACCGGAGTGTCTTATTTTGAAAAATTTGTAGCTTCTTCCAGTTGGATTCATTTGTTGTTGACCACACATATCTATATATTGAATTATGGATAAATATATATAAATATGTGTATATATATATATATATATATATATATCCATAATTCAATTAGCATAATCTGATAAGTTTCCAATATTTTTTTTTCTTTTTTAAAGCTTCAATTTGTAATAATATCTCATTTTCACAAAATAATTTGTCACACTCCTCAAACTAAAAAAAATTTGATTAGAATTGTTCAATAATTGATCGTTCATAATTTTTGATGGTTTTTTAATTGCAATTTAATGAGGAGCCATTATTCTCAGATCTTCAAAATACAAAATAATCAATTTGTATGAATAAGTACTTTATCAATAAATCAAATTTTTGTATTCAGCAGATAAGAGTCACGTTTAATTCAATGATATATAAATTAATTCATTTTCTATTATCTGATGAAAACTATAAAAATGAATTATAATATATAATAGAAAACGTTCAGTACAATCTTTTAAAAAGATGTGCTAGCTTTAATCATAAATATGAACACAAAATGAAAACTAAAATAATACATCTATTAAAAGTGATTTTAAACCGGAAAATGTGTACAAATACCGTATCATCCTTAGTATATAAAAGGATTAACGAATACTATTAAGAAAAAATGATGTAGTATATTTTATATTTCTATAAGGTAACCAAAATTTTCGTGCAGTTTTTTTATAATAAAAATTAAACAAGTGCAGAAATTTTCATAAAATGTTTTATTCATTAAAGTAAGCACCACCACAATCCACAACATTTTCACAACGAGATACAAGTTTGTAAATGTTGTTTTTATAAAACGTTGTCTTTAGAAGTAAAAAATTCTACCAACCACCGTTTCAATCTCTGTTTTGTCGTGGAACTGTCTATTTCGCATGTGATTGTCTAGTGTCAAGAAATAAGAGTAGACAAGACATATTAAGCAACTCAAAATATCCTGAAAATATTAAACATTGACTTTCAGCTCTTTCAGAAGAGAAAAATATTAATTTTCAAACTTGTTAAAATCAATTATGAGTATTTTAAAACTGAAAGTTATTAATATATAATTATTTGCGGGATGAATGCAAAGTTAATTTCTAAAAGTAAATTTACCTGTAGTTCCAGAATTGTATTTTAAATTTCTTGTATTTTTTTTAAAAAAAAAGTATTAATAATTTGTATATTTTAACTAATAAATTTTGTAATAAATGATATAAAAACACTCCCAACATAATTACTGTATATTTAATTTTTTTTTATTTTAAACTCAAACATTAACTTTTAGTTTTAAAATTAAAACTTTTGTTTAAAAATATCCATGAACTCATTTGTATTAAGAAGCTAAATACTTTCTTTGGAGATTCATTGTTCTGTTAATAATTTAAAATTTACTGTAGTAAACAATATATCATAGAAATAAATTTGAAGAAAAAAATCATTTAACGGTTCTGAAAATATTATTGTCTTGATGGAAATAGAAATTAAATATGCATATAGTGTTCGTATTCAGTAGTATATAAATTATTTATTAAAAAAATATAGTTTGTATGTCCAATTCCTTCTTTATAAAAAATTAGAATTGAAATTTGAAATTTCACAGATGAAAATGAATTAATTATAAAGAAGATTTTCTGAAACCTTTATTATCTATCTATCTAATAGATTGTATATAGTCATATTCTTTTACATCTGTTTATTTATTAGCATTGTATTCTTGTGTATGTTTGTGTGCTTTTCTTTCTTTATTTCTTTTTATAAAAGTTGATTTAACTTAGTCTTCCACATAAAAGTATTAAAAAAAACACAAAAATTACCAAAATCATGTTATCCTGCATTAAATATTTTAATTACTTTGTACTTTAGTATTGAATTGACCTAAAATACTAAATAAAAAATAAAATGACTTCTTAATCACACTGCTCCCTTTTAATATTTTCATGTGGTACCGTAAATCGAATCACCCCTATAGAACCGTAAAATAATACACATTAGAAACGTTCAGTTTCAAGAGTCGGATCTGTAATTATTTCTAGTACTTTTCGGTATAAAAAGTAAATATATTTTTTTAAATTTTATAAATGAATAAAGCTTTTTATAAAAATGTAACATTTTTAAAAAATAGAACTTATAGATAACGTAAAAAATAAATTAAAAAAAATACTTTCAAAGTCAAATAAAAAAAAATCAACAATATAATTATATATATATATATATATACACACACATATATATATATATATATATATATATATATATATATATATATATAATATAATTGATTGTTCTACTTTCAAAATAAACAAGACTAAGTATTATGTTGTAATCTTAAACTACATTAATATGAAGAAAAATGAGAAAAAATAAAACACTAAGTGAATGGTATTCACGCGATCCCATGCTGTGTTAAATTTCCGTGAAGAAGTAAACGAGTTGGGAACGTGTCAATTGCATATACTACTAGAATTTAAAATATTTTATTAACTGCTCGAATCAACAAGAACTTTTGTATTACTTATAATCGGTACATGAGAATTCGTTGGATTTAATTTAATTTTTAATAGGCTGCAAATACAGAAATATTTATAAAGTTTATTTCAAGTTAATTAAAATGTAGATACAATTTATTACAGTTCACATGGAGAAAAATAATGATTTTTTATGAAGACCGATTCGGTATACAAAACATTTATTGATTTTCACAGTCATGGATATAAATTAATTGAATCATATCAAATATAATTTATTATAGTAGTATAATACTGTAAATTAATATATTTCATCTTGTGTATTAGTTTCTCTACCAGTTTATATATATATATATATATATATATATAAATTTATATGAAATAGAGAAATAGATGACACTAATTATTCATATTTTGAAACATTAATATAAAAAAGTGGTAATCAATAGTTTTTTTTTAAAATATTTCTCTAATTGATTTTGTAATTTTGATTAAATTGTACTTTACTTTTTGTACAGTAAATACAAGCTTATTCATCATCATCATCATCCTCTCTCAATCCATTGCTGGATAAAGGCCTCTTCCGTGATTTTCTATTTTGTACGATTGAATGTCTCTCTGTCTTTAGCTCTCGAAGCGCCCTAAAACTCCAATAACCAACCAACCAATAAAAATTTTAATTTCTTTATCCCACCTGTACATTGGTCTCTTCCTTGGTATTTGTATATTTCTTGATTCCCAGTTAATAATTTGTGTTGTTCATCGGTTGTCTTCTCTTCTTGTAAAATGATCCGCCCATTTCCATTTCAGACTCTTCAGTCTTTTATTACATCTGTGGCTCCGGTCTGTTTTCGTAACCGTTCTATTCTTTGCCTATCTCTTATTGTTATTCCTAGTATGCATCTTTCCATACTTCTGTGTGTTATTTGGAGTCTTTTAATGGTTTTGCCGTTAAGCATCCATGTTACATTGTCATAGGTACGGACTAGTAGTATATATTAATTAAATCTTTTTTTTTCAAGCAGAGTGGGATTGTTGATTTAAATATCGAGGCGTTCCGTCCAAATGCACTTCATCCTTTTGTTATTCTCCTGTTTACTACTTCAATAAATGATCCATATTTATTGTTAAGCTGACCTAGATAGACATCGTAACTTCTTCTATTTCTGTTTCTTTTATTTCAATTTTCTTCAGGCAGACAAACATGAGATCAACACTTTTGTTTTTGAGTTGTTCATATTTAGGCCAATTTTTTGATTAGCATCATCCAGTTCTTCTATCCTCTTTTGTAGCTCTTCTGGAATACTTGCGAAGATAACAATTTCATCAGCAAACCGGAGGTGATTTAATCTTTCGCCTTTTATTTCGATTCATTCGTCCTCTTAGTCGATATCTTTTTTGTTTATTCCTGTAGCTTCACCGTCAAGGTTGCATTCTTGTAGATGCTATCCAGTAACTCGATGTATGTGTCCTCTATGCCCTGGTTCTTCTGTTTAGATATGACTAATTATATGGTAATAGAGTCGAAAGTCTTATTCAAAAACTTATATATATATATATATATATATATATATATATATATATATATATATATATATATATATGTCTTATAAGAGTATACATTTTATTCTAGATATATTATGCTGGATAATATCTACGAAATTTTGAAATAATTTAATTATAGAAGTTTTTTTTAAAAAAGAAAACCAGTTAACTTTACTTATTTAACTTACTTAAAGGGTAAAATATTAGTTATCAGTAAAAACTGTTTTCATTGATTTTTTTTTCATCTGTTATATATAAACAAAAATCGTATGAAGC
>CM068316.1:41449070-41479070 GCA_034766995.1 Acanthacorydalis orientalis
TTAAAAGATATTTATAAAACAAACGGAGCTAATAAATATTTTTAAACAAAAATATAGCTTTAAAAATAAAACATACTGTAATAATTGAAAAATACATTTAATGTTTTTATTTTTGTACCCAACCAGTTCTCCTAACGTTCTTGTTTTAAATATAAATTTATTGAAGATGAAATATTCCGTTATTGACTGTTACATGATCATACAACGACTTTTATGTTGTAAGATTTCGAAAATGTTCACTTCACTCTGATATAAATATTCGTACATTACCAAAAATTAATAATTGATGTCCATACTAATTCATGAACATTTTTGACAAATTAAATCTTTATCGTATAAATATATTGTATCAACATTATTTATTATTTACATTCAGGTTATTATGGAACACTATTTGTATTATACGGCACTTTGAATTATATACTCGGATTTATTTTTTAAAATAATAATTTTTTTGAATATTGAAATTTCATTAATAATTTTTGGAATAAATTCATATATGATTTTACACAAACTTTAATGCTTAATATTTGTATTTTTGACATATATATATATATATATATATAATTTTAAAAGAGTCCAATATTTTTTCAACAAATTTTTAATTTTGATATAAAATTACACTAACTGATGCTACTAACATGACTGATTGTATCTCTAAAAATATGTCTCTCCATATATAACTTACTATAATTTGTTTATATTCAAAATTAAAAAAAGGAAAGGTTAGTTTTTAATGTATTGTGTGTAATTATTTGTGGTTGTTAGTTCACTGTCAACATAAAATAGTTTGTAAAAAAATTCAAAATTGATAAGTCAACTTAGCTATTAAATGGGTTCACAATACTGAATATTAACAGTTTGGTTTTTAATTTTTGATTGGAACACAATACATCTGCATTTTGATAAACTGAATTTAAATTAGAATCAGTTTTAACGCACACACACAATATATATATATATATAGAGAGAGAGAGAGAGAGAGTTTATAACTAGATTTAAGCTTATAGAATTAGATGTAGTGAATAATTGATTGTCATTATATATTTCAGGTTTTTAATTTAAAGATGTATTGTAAATGAAATATTAGAAAAAATATTTAATATTTTTTAAAATTTCGATTATTTATAATTAATTTCTCTGAAATGGTAGAAGGAATTCCAATAACATTTCATAAAATGTGTCCTATATTCATAGAATACATATAAAAAATTAAAATTATTATTAATATTTGTAAATTGTACTTAACAGTGTAATGTATTTTTTTAAGAAGGCGTATAAAAGTACTAAGAATTAAAGTTATATTTTTTTTAAATAGTATACCGAATCTATTTCAAACTTTATATATTATATATAGTTTGTAAATAAAAAAAATAATCATATAATTTGTTTAAAAACTACATAACGGTAACAACCGTCTTATATATATTTAACATTGTAAACATGTTTGAAAATGAATTGAAATTTATATTGAAACATTTGATTGTCTTATGTATTAAAGTTGAACTTGAAAATTTCACAATCTTAATTTCAAAAATTTTAAAATATGTGCATTTTATGTTTGTTATTTAGAAAATACAAGACAATCGACCTTATAATCTAAAAGAAATAACCCAGAGATAGGGAGGGTTATTTAACTTTAATTCGATTTTTTAAAATATAAAAAATATATACTTGAAATTTCTGATGAGTTTTTACACTTTTATTGTGTTTAAAAATTAATTAACTTTTATTCAAAATTGACTGAAATAATTTTGTTTCTACAACCATGCATTTTTACTTAAAATTGTCTGGAATTTTTTGTAAACGTATGAAACTTTCCTCTGGTACTCCGAGGGTTAAATAATAAGAATATGCAACACTAAATAATACTAAAAAGAGATTTCTAAATCCGTGTTTTTTTTTAAAAAAAAAAAATATCAAATTCACATTCTAAAACCTGTAAAAACCATAGCAACGCTTCCCTCTCAGTATCATTTTATATAAATGTTAATCGTTTTTTGTTTTATTTCTATTGATTTGTACTTTAATGTGTAATATAATATTTCTTTATACATTACCGACAGCAACACCCATTCGATTGTGCAGCGCTATAATGCAAATAGGGTAGATCTACCCATTTGGTCGGCAATATGTTAAAAATTGTTAATGAAAAAAGAAAATGATTTTAAATGTAACGCAAATTATTTGCATTATTTAAAATTATTTGTTTATTTTAATATAATTATTTATTTTTCTGTTCTATTCCTGTTTAAAATAACAAAAATATTTTTTCAATCTTTACATAATGTACAAGAATCTTATTAATTACTAAATACATTCAGTCTTTAAATGAAAAAAATTTGATCGGAATATAAGTTTAGAAAAAATTCAAAAACCTAATAAATCTCTCAATAGCTACCACTGCTTGAAAAATAACTGAGTAGTTATCAACATTTGACACAATTGTTTTTCAACTTTTATGAAGACTTTAATATACATGTTGCTTCTTCAAGTTTGTCGATTTATACAAAAAACTTTCAAAGAGTAATAGTATTTACAAAATTGAGAATGTTTTTAACTTATTAAATATGATATTCTATTTAATATTTTTTTAGCTAATTCTGTGAGTGTGTAATAGATACTGTGATTGTTTTATTTTACACAAATTAATTGTCATAAATTAAAATAGCCCTCAATAGGAATATTGCTGATCAAAATTCATTTTAATATTTGGGAATAAATTATCACCAAGATAAAGAGAGTATATATATATATATATATATATATATATATGTGTACATATATATATATATATATATATATATATATATATATATATGTACATATATATATATATATATATATATATATATATATTTATATATATATATATATATATATATATATATATGTATTATTTAAAATCTATTTATTTAAATCAAGTTTCGATGTTGATTTGTGGGAATAAAATAAACATTTTTTGTTACTTAATTGTTTATGTGGCAGTTGTGTTCTCTTTAACGTGTTTTAATAAATGATGGGAAACATAAATAAAAAAAGTACTATTGTACGAATTTCTCAACTGTTTCTTGATTGAATTCGAATCTTGTAACCCTGACGAACGTGTCAGGTAAACCGCATACTTGAGATGACGTCACGTATCAGCTCAAATCGTCCAAGTATGCTTCTTCGACGAAGCGGAATGCACTGTTGAATCGTACAAGACGCTCCGCCAGGTGTTAATTGGTTATGTGTAGAAATGTTTCGGATACGTTATCGCTCCCACCAGTCAGACATTTTAATTTGAAACGCCAAAGCAATCTAGAACGCTCTAAATTAAAAACATACGGATAGTCGGCACCGCGACTATCGACTATACATGTCCATTTTAACAAAAACATTATTGTACATGTATAAATATATCTACTTGTATACACGTTGTAACACAGATCGACTAAATTGAAGCGAACGCATTGTGTGTCTAGTTCAATTTTATGGGAAAATAATTCGACGATCGTCCCGATATGTTTACAAATAAATTAAAACGAAATTGTATGTCAGCTTTTTTAACAGGCATATTCTTAAGAATTAATCTTGATATTACGTGATAAATATTTAATACTGCATCATGATTAAATCGATATTAGTTCTGGACTGATTATTGAAACTATAAAATATTTTATTAATTTTTAAATAGCTTTTATCTATTAATATCTTGTCGAAAGAATTATAAGTTTGAAACGGTTCCTAGAAAAGAAATTAACAAGTTAAATGAATGGCTCTGTATAGCTTGAAATTTAATTTTTGATAAATGCCATCAGTTGTTAAATGGTTTTTTTGTTACCGTTCAAGAGGGTTTTCAATGTAACATTTTAAAATATCCGAATTATTAAATTAATATTTTGCAAAATAATTTATACAAGTCATTGGAATAAAAAGAAAATAAACGCTTATCAATGCACTGTTATAGATTTTACCTTCTCTTATTAATTAATATAAATTTAAGATTATGTATATTCAGAAAATTGATTTTCACTCAGGGCGGTATAAACTTACATCGATTTAAAATTTTTAGAATAAACTGATCTATAATATTGTTTGTATAGGAGTTTCTGCTATTTAACCCTTTAAATCTAGAGAAGGGGAAAGGTTAATAAAAATTTTTAACAAATATTTTTCGATTAATTGGATATTCTTTTATCGTAAACAAAATAAAAATTGCAAATTTATCCGTTACAAGAAAACATATGTTAATTCAAATTAACCATTAGAAAGTTCACATCTATCTGATATATTGTGGAAAATCGTTGATAATATTCGAGGAAACATAAATCTCTTGATAGGAAATATATAATTGGAAGCGGAAAAATTAATTACAATTGAAATTTTGTAGAAATAACATTACTGTTGAGTGTGAAAAATTTTGAAACATAAGTTTGCACAAAACGCTTTCACATCCGTTACATCTTATTATACCTTGACGTCGGTCTCTTTCATTTATTTTACATACTTCACCTGTGCTCGTTGTTCATGATCTAACGGTATTCTCTCCGGAAAATGAGGCGTCGATCGGTGTAGATTTGGACTTCTCGTAGAAGATGTATTTGGAGCAACTTGTTGAATATGTGAAACCAATAAGAGTTTGTCAGCAAGATTCATTCCTTTACGATTCACACAGCAGTAAGTAAAGTATGGGTTGTACACTGTAAGATCTAAAATTAAGAAGAAAAGTTTTTTGTCCCATTTGAATATTTTTTTTGTTATTTTTTTGACAGGAAATCATTTTCTACAGGAAAAAAACAACTTAACAATGAATCAAAAAATAACGTTGCAAACAAAATTTTATTTTTTTTTGCGATGAAGAACATAGTCTCGAATTGTTTTATACGCTTTCTTCCAATGATGAACTTTTAGAAAAAAAATAATTCAACCCAATTCTCAACTTCACAATTTTTATAGGGGTTTAAATGAAAAAACGTGATTTTTCTGATTTTTGATGACCATAATTTTTTTCTAATGAAAGAAAGAATTATAAATTTAATCTCATTTGAAAGAGATTGGTAACTTTTAAGTATATCATCCAAAAGGTAGCGCTCTTTCGAAAACAACAATGGATTCCTAGATCCACTCCCGCCTTTAAAGGGTTGATAATAGCTACTACCGCCTAATAGGATGCTACTACCCAGAGGTAGTTACTATTGTAAATTTGTGACAAGCAATTTTAATTTATACAAATTTTGAGACAAATATACTTAAATTTGCCGAACCGTATAAACCATAAAGACCTTATTAAATAATTTCTTTAACATATGAATATTTTATACAAAAAATTATATAAAATTATTAATAATATTGTTTATTTATAGTAATTACTGTAGTAATAATATTTGCAAGAGTTATAATTGAAAGTGAAAACAAATATTTCATATGTGCCCGCGGATGTTATAAAAAGTTTTTATTATTGAATCATATTCACATTGTTGCTATTATAGTCTTTTTATTAGTGTTTTTAAAGATAAAAAATAAAAACTAACTAACCCGTTAGCTGTGTATGGCGAGTATACTCGTCATGGAGATGAATTTGAGCAATAATATTATTGATTTTTCAAAAAAATCAAATACCATTTTGTTACAATTTCATTCAATTTTACAGCAACTGAATATACTCTGTGTTTGACGAGTATACTCGTCATCTCTTCATTTTTGCAACACAATGTAGGTACACACTTTTAAAATAGGGCAACACAGCTAACAGGTTAAAGATAAAAATGAGACAGAAATATTTTTAACTATGAAAAATAGCGTAAAAGCAATAACAAACTGGAAATATTCTTGAATAACGTCTGGATGTATTTTACATTTTTTCTCAAATTCTATTCTTGTATTTTAAAATTTCTATCCATCATATGATTTAAATCTGATATGTATTTCATTGTAAATTATTTTTGATAATTATATACATTGTTTTATTAGTATTTATTTCACGGTAAATGATTAACTCTCTAACTAAAATATATTGTTTTTTATTTACAACTAACTGTTATCGAATTCTAAGATTATAACAGTTGTCCATTGCAAAAAAAAAGATATTGGGAATCAAAAACGTACACGGTTTGAATAGGCACGTTATAAAAGAATTTTAAATTGAACAAGAAGTAAAATAAAACACCCAATACACAAAGCAATCAAAATCGAATTAAAAAATAACGTTAGCGAAAAAAATATATCGCTCAAAACAAACATCAAAACAATAAATAACACTCGTACGAACATAATATACAAATGCACAAATGAACCAAATCACATATTCGCACACACACACACATACACACAAATACACAATTTGGCAAATAAACGCGTACGTACACAGGACATGTATCCGATCCACACAAATCTACACATGTATGTATATAATGCGGATGTAGTGGTTTACGGCGATATTTTTTGCAACGAGGCAGGTAGTTGGCAGCGATGTGCCCAACATAAATTTCATTTTATAAAGTACTTACAAATCGCGTTAGAGCAAAAACACGACGCTGCAAGCGTCGGCGGCGATCAGCGCTCCGGTCCCCCCCCCCATCTCCCCCATCGAAAAAGCAGCGTACGTTCCGGCGGCGCCCGCCTGCCGCTCCCGTACGACAAACGTAGCACCGCTGCGCCGGAAACAATGCTGCGGGCGTGTTGCATTAAAAAAATATATCGCCGAAAAAAGTACAACCGCGGATCAGACACAGTAAATAACGAACGAACGCCCGCGAATCGCCGTGAATCTCCACGTACGTAGCTCGCGCTGCAGACACGCTCTACCAACGGTCGTCAATAATACTGTAGAGTGTGATTTTTTTTTATTATTTTTATAGTTTGATGAAAACTCTAAACATTCCGATTGAAAGTTAGAAAGCTCCATCACTTTCATAAATGAATTAAGATCTGAAACATCACAATTGGTTTTATAAAATATTCAATACGAGTGTTTCATTATATTTTGTTTATATACATTGAAATATTTATCATCATATATACAAACACATGCATATATATATATATATATATATACTAAGGAGGCTCCGCCCTCTACTCGCTTCGCTCATTAACACCTGGGCTGGCTGCGATCGTCCACTTGTCAATTATAAGCATGTACATGTAACGGAATGAAACAATAAACATATTTCTGTACCATAGTAGCCTCGTCTCAAATAAATGAGTCTACGTCATGGATTTGTTTCATTTCTTCCGTTCAGGGTTGTGCCAGCGCTGTGTGCGCTTCCAGATCGAGTGTGAGGTACATGGACCACTCGGGACGATGGTCGCTCGTCCCGCGATATAACATTTCGAGGAGAGCGGAAGGAACGGTTTGAGCAGTGGTATATGATGTTTTAAACACCAGTGTACGGGGTGGGGAATCGGCTCGGGGCGCGAGAGAAGCTCACTATCCACGATCCACATCCCGAGCCGTGACCAGTTCTGTCAGATCAGAGGGAGGTCTACCCATCACAGCTCCAGTAGTTTTGGGCGTCTGTAGCGGTACCACGGGTTGGACGGATCGTAGTCGCCAAGGGTGTTGATCAGGGCGTTCTGGCTGGATACGGACCGGCCGTACAGACTGTGAGCTTGATAACGCACAAATTCGCAGAGTGTAGAGATCCGGAGATCATTATGTAGAGTATAGTTCCGAACGAAGTAGTGCGCGTCCGCGATGAAGCGCGGTATCTTGTTCTGAAGTACCTGTAATCGTTTAAGGGATGCAGGTGCGAAAGCACAGGCTAATGTCGCGTACGTCATCAGTGCCCGAATCAGGCTGGTGTAAAGCATAGTCTTATTATACAGCGATAATTGCGACCGGTAGTTCAGTAGTGGGTACAGTATGCCGAATTATCTAGTCGTCTTGTCCAGTATATTATTGGCTAGTATATGTTTGAGATCATTTTCTTGGAAGAAGTTAAATAAATGTATCTGTCTCCAGATTCTTATCGTACAGTGAAATTTTGTTTTTCAAAATATCATTGTAATTTTCTTGTTCATTTTATTTTGAACAACATACAAAGTATATCTTATTGTCTCTTGTAATGATTTCTAACAGTGTACAAAGACTAATTTAGATATTTTTCTCTATTTTCAAAAAATTGTTTGTCTTGGCAGCAAACTATACTTTTTTCTAACATCCAGATGATTTAAATTATACTTGTATGTATTTACACTTACGGTTTTGTTGATGCGTTGATACGAATTTAAAATAATGAAATGTCTGGTTTCTACTACCAGTTTCAGAATCTGTATCGTTTTCAAATAGATGTTTGAGTCTCTAATATAAACTTGAAAACGGTATACATGCTGAAATTAGTAATGAAGAACAGAGGCACTCGAACGATTCAAACGCTTGAAGATCATCAGGGAAATTCATTTACGTGTCTATTTTTTGTGGCACTCTTTTTTAATAATTATAAATTTGAAAAATCACTAAACCATTTCAAATAATTATTACAAAAGAATACATAGTGATATGTAATTAAGACTTAATGACTAAACTTTATTTTTCTATAAAAGACAGGTTTCTACTTTTTCAGTTAGGGCTTATTTTTGTACAACAAATACATTTTATTATATAAACATATATATATATATATATAATATTGAATTCAACCAAAACATATTCCTTGATTTTTGAATATGAAATCAATAATGAATATTCAAAAAGAATTAGTTTTTTTTTTTAAATAAAAATATAATCGTATGTTTCTATTTCCAATAATAAAATAATAAATCATATAGTGGAAACAGATTTTTCCTGTCACTTAATATATATATATATATATATATATATATATATATATATATATACAATATTGAATTCAACCAAAACAAATTCCTTGATTTTTCAATATGAAATCAATAATGAATATTCAAAAAGAATTAGTTTTTTTTTAAATAAAAATATAATAATAGTACGAGTATGTTTCTATTTCCAATAATAGAATAATAAATCATATAGTGGCAACAGATTTTTCCTGTCAAAATATATATATATATATATATATATATATATATATATTTACATATATATATACAATATAAACATCTTTTTTGTGTTCGTCTATGTTGGCAAAAAAAAATTAATTTCGTCAACGTGCCGTATGCATTACCGTTAGTGTGCAAATTTCTGCTTCACATACATGTATGCCACTACGTCTATTAATGCTACATCGTGATGACGTCATTGGTTCGCATGACGTGCCGGCGCACATAGCTCTCGGATGCAGCAATGAATCAAGCGTCGCGCTAGCGAACGCTTCCACCGGCTGCTGTTTTAATCTCGCAGTAGTGTCATTCGAGTTATGGCGCTCACGGGAATTATCCCCTCGCACTGTCTGCCGTTCCACATAGTCCTCGCACCCCCGCTGGCACTGACGAGCAAAAACGAACCACGGTCGACTAAATCTATATTCGTCGCAACTAATATTATATTTAAAAAAAATACCAAGCTGCAATTTTTTTCTAAAATAATTTCGCCGCAAGAAACGGAGCCACTTTAGCTTTTTTGTTATTCTGTGAGTACTTATTAAAATTTTAGTGCCTTCGTGCAACTTAAATAGAAATAAATTATTATTACATAAGAATACTTTTTTTTACAATTTGCATCACTTTCTTATTTGATTTTTTACATTTATTACAATCTCAACTTATTGAACCAATGGGAATTTTTTTTATTAAACCTACTCGAAACGCTCGCCGACCCTTGGGTGGCTCAGCCCCCGTTTGCTTCGCTCGTATCGCATATATTCGCTCAATATCCCAATATATATATATATATATATATATATATATATATATATATATATATATTAGTGTGCACATAATCATTCTCGCAAATATATTGCAACGTATTTGTTATATATATATATATATATATATGTTAGTATGTCTATATAATTATTCTTACAAATAGATTGCAACGCAGTTGTTTCATAAAGTCGCACATTACATATCAATATTCTTCGTGAAAATTTCATGTAACTTCAGATGTCATTATTAATAATAATTTATTACAAAACCTTTACACATGTTTTTAAAAAAAATTATCAATTCTTTGAAATTTTGCGGAATATTTTTTTATATATAGTTAAATAAAAGTCAAATTACGATACAATATAAACATATATATATATATATATATATATATATATATATATATATATATATATACTTTTTCCTGGTTGTTTCCTTCCTTTTAAATCCTATAATCATATAGCAGACTGTATTTTTTTAATTTTTATAATGTGGTTACAATTGTAATCATTCTGATTGAAAGTTAAAGCTCTATCACTTTCATAAATGAATTAAGATGTACACTAAGTGCTTGTTCTTCACGTAGTTTCATTAGATATGGCATCTTCAGAGACATATTAATATTGGAGAACATTTAATCAGATGGCCACCGTACGAAGAACACTAAAACAATATATTAATGAGACCACAGTGATAGAAACATTCAACTTTAATTTTAATATACATAATATATATATATATATATACATATATATATATATATATATATATATATATATATATATATATATATATATTGTATCATTTTAAATCGTACACGAAACAAAATTAGACAAATAGATAAAATCTGCCATTAAATGTAAATATAAAATAAAAATAAATAAACGCTGATGAATGATAAGACTCTTCTCCACAATTCAATAATTGTTCATTAATATTTGATTTAAAATAAAATAACTATTACTCTAAATATTTTTACCTAGTTTTAAATCTGAAGACTTCTTTTAGTACTAAAAATTGTTATTTTCGTTAAGAAAAAAGCGAGTTAATAGTACAGAAAAGATAAATAAAAATGCACCGAATATTATACTTTTAAATTATGTAAAAGAAAATAGTCACAAAGTGAGAAAAACACATTGACGGAAATATATTACGGTCGAGTAGGTTCACTTTAATAGAAATGTATTTTTTTTTAATTCATTTCAGTTAACTTTTCCAGAAACTTTTTCAACAAAGCTAGATACATATATATATATATATATATATATATATATATATATACATGCATATATATATATATGTATATATATATATATATATATATATGTATATATATATATATATATATATATATATATATATGTTTGTGTATGTGTAAGTCATTCAACAGTATATGTGTTGCGAAAAATAGTGGAGTGAGTCATTTTAGGTACCTAAATTTCAATGGTCTGCATTACACTGTCCCTGCACTGATGGTATTTCATATTGCCGGGAGCATCTATCCCTATTATAGTACGTTATTCTCCAGGCGAGCCACTGCATTGCTCGCGGCGTGCGCTGAGATGTCATAAAATGAATAAATGAATGCTCGCTGTCCAACTGTCACTGCAAAAATGATTTTTTTTTGTTGTGCGCCGTCTGGAATTGGATGATGTATGTATATATTTTGGCGGAAATAATATTTTCATTTATATGATCAAACATCAACTGGGATTTTATTTTACGAATGTCTCTTTTTTATCAAGAGTAACATAAAATATGGTCACTGATAAATTATACACACATACATATTCATATATATATATATATATATATATATATATATATATATATATAGATATATGCATATAGATATATGTATGTATATATATATATATATACATACATAAAGACACACTATTAAAAATAGAAACAATGTAAAAAAGTACAGTTAACTATTTAGAAAAAAAATTAAATAAAAGGATAAACAAAAATTTATTTTCTAGACATGTTTCTTTAATATAGAATATTTATTTGGCTTTGTACAAAGAATTACATAATCATCAATAATGAATTAATCAAAGCCAGATAATTACTTCAACATATATATATATATATATATATATATATATATATATATATATATATATATGTCTATGTATAGCTATGTAATAAATGTATAATAAATAATTATATCAAAGAAACTTTGTCTGTTCTTTGATTCGGTTTATCAAACAAATTTAATCAGCAACGATGACAAATTCCATATTTTATGACAATATTTTACAAAGTAGTTTTTTTTTAAATTACAATATAAATATATAACTAATAAATATAAATGTCGAAATACCGAAAACAAGTTCATCATTAAAAAAAGTACTGCTCGAAAAAAAATATCATATAACATACAGTTCATGGTTGATAACACATGATAGAAAAATGCGATGTTTAAGTGTAAAATGAATTAATTAATAATTATGAATAAATTGTATGACTTTGGGTTTTTTTAAAAAAACACCGCTCAGGTCAATTATGTTTGTGATATTTCTTAACATTAAATTGAAGAGCATAATATATATATATATATATATACATATATTTTGTATATATATATATATATATACATATGTTTGTATTTTTGTGTATATATATATATATATATATATATATATACAAAAAGGCTATGCAGTTGATAGGTCAAGTAAATATCTAGGATGAGGAAGAATCTCATATTGTAAATGGTGCTGTTTTTAAATATCATAGTACGTTGTGAGAATTACAACCTAGCGTTGTTATAAAGTAGTACAACATTGTGTGATTATTGTAGGCCAGTGATGCCAAACACACGGCCCGCAAGACTTTAGAATTCAACCCGTGGTCCAAAGTTTGAAGTTTATTTTATTAAAATAATGAAATTGAATTTAAAAAATATATAAAATACATTTTTAAAATTTTTGCAAATTAAGACATTTTATTGCAATACGTATGCTTTCAGCAAGAATCTTGGCAATGTTTGGCAGTACATACCTATATGAATAATTATCTTCCCTTTTAAAGACTAATAAGAATTCACACAGGCCAAGATTGATAAATTAACATTTACCATCTATAGTAAAAATAACAATATCACAAAAAATTACAACCGATATTAATAAAAGAGTTTCTGCCAGAAGATGTCAAGTTTCTAGTAAAAAATACATTTTTTTAATTGATCTAATTTAAAATTTTATTATAACATTTGATGATAATACAAAAAATTATTGTATTTTTTTTAATTTTTATAAATTCATTAAAGGAAAAATGAATGTAAAATTTAAATAAGTTATTTTCGAATATAAATAAAAGACCTGTTTTCGCTCACTAAATTTATTTTGGGTTACTTTTTCGTCTGCAGCTGGCAGACTTTCTTAAACAGGATTTGGTGGCTAATGTTCATATATGAATTTGACACCACTGGTGTAGACTGACACTTTTAATTTTTTTTATATTTTTATTGGGTGTCTGCGTACTATTCTTCTTCAATTATGATTTCGCCTGGTTTTAAGAATAAATAAATAATGACTCCAGGTTCAGATGACTAAACTTTCTCTTGATTTTAATATATGTTTGAGTGCTTCCATATCTTTTTTCTTAGTGCATCTAACCATGTATCTACTAAGTATTACTAAATTATGAATACTAACTAATTTAGTCTAATCAAATCGTGTTTGTAAGGACTCTTCTGTGTTTTCATATGCAACATATTTTTTAAATATATAAATAAGGTAAGTTCGTAAAATTAAAATTAGATACATCAATCATTACCTACATTTTTAGCGACATTTATTATTTTAAATTGCTACCAACTAATTACAATGTAGTTCTGGCACTGCGACTGAATTCACAAATTATTTTCTCATTTACCTTAATTTTTTTGGTACTTCAACGTTCTGAAGATAATTAAAACACCACCTGAATGCGCCTAAATAACATTAAAAAATAATAAATAATCAATTATTGTAAAATTTTCACCAGAAAAAAAAACAATTTTTATTGATGAGATGACTGAAAAGTTAATTTTCTACAACTGTTAATTTAAAGACAAAATTATCATAGAAAGATTAAAAAATAAACTAATTCATAATCATGATTCCTATGGTCTTCGTTCTTTTGGATTTTCGAATGTTTATTCTTAGTAGTGGAGAGTGAGCACACAGATACAGATGATCCAAAAGGATGAAGACTATCAGGGTAACGCATCAACGGGATTACAGGTATAAAACGTACAATTATAATATTAATGTACATATAGAATTTTATTTCTTGCACAGTTTTAACCTTTTTTTAATTTATGTCGTTTTTTGGGTCCAATGTGAATCGTTATGAATAATATGAATCGTTTATTTACTGTAAAATGTTCATAGAAACATTTTTTTTTATTTTATCGTAAGATATCAACTAGAATTTAATAAAATTATTATTTTACAGATTAACAGTCAATAATAATCGCATCATATGAAAGGAGAACAAGAAATATCTACTGAATCCTCTGTCATGATTGTTTACACTACTTTGGTGAGTTTTTATTTTTTGATTACTTCTGTACAAGAAAACAAAAAATATCATTTTATTTTTAATTCCGCGTTAATATTTACTTATTATATACCCATATATATATATATATATATATATATATATATATATATATAATGTATGTTAAAATATTCATAGCTATTTAATAATCAAACAAATATAATTAAAAAAAAAGCAAACAAATTACATTCAATAAATTTAATATTAGAAATCAGAAGTATATATTGAAATTTTATTAAATATATATTTAGTTTAATTATGTTTAGTATTTTATTCGTTTTATTATAATATTTAAAATTTTATATTTTCGGAATGTAGTTATTTCTAAACAATATTTTTGTAAAAAAATTGACAAAGTTTACTATCTCATAAAGTATAATTGAAAATTATATTTTTAAGGAAAAAACTAGTATCAATTGAGTAAATGAGTGTCAAATTTATCTTTTTATTCTCCTCATATGATAAATATTATTTTTAAACAATAATTTCAATACTAAGAATAATTGGTTGAACCATTTTTCAATTTCTTGTAAAAAATGCTAAACATAACTAGTAATAACCATTTGTATATAAAAACCACTAATCATTTTACATTTTAAGTTACATTCTTTAAAATTATTATTAGTTTGAGATAAACATGTTTATTTATAGAAAATGTTTAGAAAAAAATATAATATTAGGATGAAAATTAATATTTTGAAATGAATAATATTCACCAATCGTAATTTTTGCTTTTTTAATATTTTTTTATATTTAAAATTTATATAAAGGAAATAATATGAAGCTGTCTAATTTTTACAATATAGATGCTATCATTTTCGCAACATCTATGGTAATTAATATACTTTAAAGCTGATTTACTAATATATTAGGTCTTTTTCTTAAAATAATTTATAGATTTACTAAACAAATGAAATTGTTCTTTTTGTAAGTTGTACATATTTTATATATTTTTCATTGTTCATTCCATATATCTTTATTTATTTACACATAATCGTTCATTAATTTGAAAAAAAAAACATTACAATCATCTGACTACATATAGTTTCCATTGACGCCTTCTTCCCGCGGTCTATCAATATATTCTGACTAAAGATAATTTATATCACATGTTGTAAGTTAAAAATAATTGATTTAATGCCGCTAAGCGAAATAATTATCAGAACAAATGATGTTTACCATGTTCTAATTGTATAATTTTATGATATGTGATAACCTTTTGCAAGTTTATTTGAACTCTTGCTTTGATTATGAATGAAAGCCGATTTTTGTAAGAAATTGTGAAAAAATGAAATGATTTATACAAAAGAGTAATCAAATTGATTAAAAATTCAAATGACATCGAACATTATAAGACCCGAAGGATATGTTGAAATCACTTTACAAACAGATGTTTTTTTTTGGTTTTATTGTCGCCAATTAAAACGAATTTATATAGGTTATAATATCCCATATTAAAAGTATGTCAGTATTTAAACACCCACACATAAATACACACAAATATATATGTATATTTATACATAAATATATATATATATATATATATATATATATATATATATATATATATATATAATATATATAATTGGTTTAATATTTAAAAAATAATACTAGAAACAATAAAGTTTCTGTTATTTCGGACGAATAACAATCTTGAAACAAAAAAAATAAATATTTATTATTATATTTAATATATATATATATATATATACATATACATATATATATATATATATATATATATATATATATATATATATTGATAAATTCTTGTGAATCAGCAAGTAACAAACAACAAACAAATAATAAATCATGTTATAATTTACAAGAAAACAAAAAATATATCATTTTATTTTTAATTCCTTGTTAATATTTACTTACTATATATCCATATATGTATATATATATATATAGCTATAAATGTATATAGTATACATATATAGTATGTATATAGTATACTCTAGGCTAAAATTTCCAGCACTTTTTAAATTATTTTCAGATAAATTAATTTCTCTACAATTATTCATGATATTTTTTCAAAATTAAGTATCATTTTCTCATTCTCTGAACGCTTATTACATAAAATATTAAATTACTACTTTATGAAATTCTACTTTTTAATTGTATTTCACTAGAGTAGATTCAAACGATTTTATTTTTATCGATAAACTAATAAAGTAAAGAGAAGCAAAATATAACTTAAAATTTTTAAATGAATATAAATCATTTGAGATAACAACAGATACTTTCTACTTATCTAACAGGAAACTAGTATTTATTGACGACTGAATGTAGATTCACTGATATAATTAAGATTCTATATTTTCAATGAAAATATATAAAAATGAGTTTAATTTTTGTCAATAATCCAATTAAAATTTATTTTTTTTCGAATAAAATTTAAATATGTAATTTCTATTTCCAAGCACAGTCGCAAACTCTCTATGTATATGCGTTTATTAAATATATTAGCCTCTTGTAAGAACTAAAAATAGATTCTCTTTTGTATTCAACTAATATTATATATATAGAGAGAGAAAAGAGAGAGAGAGAGAGATGACAAAATTAAGCTATATAAGATATTTAATATTATTTATGTATAACATTAATAATAAATTACAAACAAACTTTTTCTCATTAAAATTGAAAAAATGTATACACAGCATTAAGTAAAATGTATCGATCTGTATTTACAAATTAATATTTATCTTCTTAACTGAAACAATATACACTGGTAGTACTTGTAATGTAAATTAAATATGTCTTGTATTTAGTTTATATCATAAATCATTTTCGAATAGAACAGATAATGCGTTAATTAATAATAACGTATTATTTAATTAATTATGAAAATAACTTATATTAATGTATCCTGTTATTTATACGTCAGTGTTATCTTGTAAAATGTAAAAAATTAATTTCAAAGATAATCAATATACACAGACATGCACACACACACACACACACGTGTATATATATATATATGAAATAAAATGAAAATTTTCAATTCTTTCTATCTGTACGTATGGAATTTTGAATAAAAGACATGTCTAATTAAAAATAAATAAAAATCTTCTAATATTGCTAACACCGTTTTAATTAACATTTTTTCATCTGTTCCATCTTTTAGAATTTATAATTTAAATGATAAATAAAATAGCATAATTATTTATTAATATAATTAATTATTTCATTCTTTATGAAGTTGTCGACATGGTTTAAACCCTGAATAACCTATCAACTATTATTTATGAAAAATATACTACTACTAATATAAGATACATGAATAATATAATTAAATAAAATAGTCTTCTAACCAAAAATTTTATCTTTTGTGTATAGAATTATATTAGAGAATTATCCCTATAATTAGTGTAAATCACTTTATATTATATCACTTATATCAGATTTATACATTTTATATTAGATTTTATAAATTATTATGTAAACTATATAAAAGAATCAAAGTTCTTATACTTTTTCAAAAAATGTATCAAATTATCTTTATATTTTTTTGAAAAATACTATTATTAAACATATTCATTTCATTTACATTAAACAAAAATTAAGACTCTCTCTGAATTTCTATTATTGATTGGTACTTGATTAAATAGGTGTTGGTATTTAAACCTAGTTCCCACTAGAAACACTGTTTTCTAGCACATGTTGTAAAAATACATATACAGATTTATTAATGTTTGGAAACAATTCCTGCACTTTTTAGAACCATTTAAAGATGTGTTTCGGAATTATATTGAACATTTATGACAAGCCCATATATATATATATATATATATATATATATATAAATATATATATATATATATATAAATATGTATATATATATATAAATATATATATATATATATATATATATATATATAATTTTCTGATACAATGTGCATAGTGTGGACTAGGCTTAAGAGTAGAGTTTAAATTTTTAATAACTGAAGAAGGTTAAAAAACTAGATCACTGTAAAGATGATTCAAGAGTCGAAATTATTTTTGGAAAATAATAAGAAAAAATATTTTTACGAATTTAAAAAATAATATAAATATTACAATATTATAAGGTGTAAGATTCGAATAAATTATATTTTATATGCTAAGTAATTCGATTAAAAAAAGAGGATATTCGTTATTGAGAACATATATAAAATATAGTATCTAGCATGTATTATATTTCATGAATGTGTACAATAACATTAAAAATATTTTAAAATTACATTTTTTTGTCTTATAACATGAGTAATATATTATTCTGTTAAGGTGTTTAGTAAGTGACACAGGATTGTTACTAAAAATGATTCCATTACAAAAGTGTTGAAAAAGTTTTCTGACATTGGAAGGATATAAACTGTTACTGATGAAAGATAAATTTTTGATTTTTTTTTATATTAATATAAAGTAAAAAAGTATTAATATTTACAATTAATATATATATATATATATATGTGTGTGTGTGTGTGTGTGTGTGTGTGTGTGTCTGTATTTTGAAATAGTTTGACACTGAAACTGAATTTCTTGAATACACACTAAACAATTCTTAAATAAACACTAAACTTCTCTAATTTTTTTCTATATAAAGCAATAACATATTTTCAATCATAATAAAGTACTGTTACGAACAAGCAAAATCTCTTGTAAATTGTAATAAGTACTATGTAAGCGATCAATAAATAAACGGTTATAAATTCGTTCAGTACTTTATTGATATGTTTTCAATATTAATTAGGTTTCAGAGCTCGTAAATAACACACTATAGTAAAATGGTGTAGTTAATAACCGCAACTATTTATTTCAAACATATAAATTCATTAAACGAAATTGAACATCGAGAAATAAAACACGTTCCGTGCAAGCGAGAAGTTCTTTTAGCGGTGTATGATTGAGTTGTCTGCCAGCGGCCACGTACGGCGGGCGCTGTAATCACTTAATTATAACTTGTGTTCTGTGGCCATCATGCTTATGAGAGGTCACTAATATACGATCACTATAGTTTCCTGCACACATCAACCTGTCAACCGAGGCCTAAAATATCTCGTCTCAAGACAAAATGTGTTTAAAAGTGTGTCATAAAACGAACGAAAACCTTTCATTACCGTATCTTCAGACTCGTATTTCGAATGGTTTGGATTTTCACCACTGAAATACATGTACTATATATCAGTTGTAAATGACATGCAGTTTAAAATAAAGAATACAATCGTATATAAATTTGCACTCAAGCAGACTGATTTTGTAATCACTACTTTATATTTAAAACATTGTAATGCATTATACTCGTTTATGCTTGCTTCAAGATGTATACAAATATATATATATATGTATATATATATATATATATATATATATATATACAGACAGACAGATAGACATGTACATATGTATATAATCAAATTATACAATCAAAAATTATAGTATTTTTTTTATATAAAAGGTTAATATATAAAAATGCAAATTTGAAAAAGACTTTAGTTTAACATAAACATATTCATTATTTTTACGATTGCCTTTCAAATTAAGAACCAGCAACATTAAATCCAAACATTAAATTTATTTCAGTCAATTCAAAATTCCTTATATTTTTTTCTAAGTATACATTTTTCTTAACGAATTCGTACTCTAAAATCTAGTCCACACTAGAAACATTCTGAAAATGTATTTCAGAACAATATTGAAACTATATCAAGTCCAGTTATATATATATATGTGTGTAGGCTGATTCAACTTAGGCTTTCACAAGAAAGTATTAAAAAAAAATTAGAAAAAAACATGTTATCCCCATTTAATATTTTAATTCAATTATATTTTAGTATTGAATTGAACTAAAATACTAAACAGCTTAACATGATTTTCCTTAACCACTGCACCCCATTTTAATACTTCCATGTGGAAGCCCAAATTGAATCATTCTCTCTCTCTCTCTCTATATATATATATGTGTGTGTGTGTCTGTACAAATTTCAAATATAAACTTTAAGAACAATTTTTAGTGTTACTTTTAAATAAATATGTTGAAATATTACTAAACATAATGTTCATCTATCTAAGTAGGACATAATCAGTCTATCAAATCATATATAGTATGAAAATTTACAATACGTCTTGTGCTCAGATATATTTTTTATTTATGTAACAAAGAAATATTGTATATATTTTATTAAAAAATATAAACAAGTTGAAATATTTTACGATCCAACAGTGTATTTTCACAAATTGATTTTTCGATAATTCTCAAAGAACACAAAAAAAATCCACTCCGAAATGTTCAGTAAAACTTAATAGTTCCTTATGTGCATTTCGATGGTGATGCTATCATTCTCATAACGCTAAAGATACAGAAAAATCTATATAGAAAAAGTTTTTAAAAAAATTAAGAAGTTATAATATTTTTTTCTGTAAATAATCATTCTGAGGATGGTGATATCCTTGTAGAAATGTGTATACAAATCAATCAGATATGATCAACAACCATTTATCGAACAATTCTGATCTGAAAAATACTTGTAGGTTGTGTAGTGAAAGAAAAAATCATTTATGAAAGTGATCTTAGCTAGAGTAATAACTATATTGTTCATTAATATATTTGCATCGCGGCTATAATAATAGATTTGAATCATAGAAGAATAAATTTAATCTAGTACGTACTCAAGTTTGGATAAAGCTATAATTATAAGTGAAAACTATCATTTTATGTATTCAACACAAATTAAATTTCAACGATAAAAAATTATATAAGAATTATGTCGTAACATGAACTACTTCTTAAATTTCTTATATTTTACTTGGATAGATAATGTATGCAGTAGCCCTCATAATTATTTAATTCATTATTCTTAATAAATACTCTCTCTCTATATATATATATTACTTTTTATTATTTACAATTATTAAAATTATTATTGAATTAATTAAAAATTATGTAAAATCTTTATAATTAGTATGAATATACATATAAATTTATATATATATATATATATATATATATATAATATATATATATATATAGAGAGAGAGAGAGAGAGAGAGAGAGAGATGAGAAAGAATCGAAAGTATGGTTTATGCATGCTATATTCTAGGATTACGAAAAAGATAAAATTTTAATTTGAAAATAATTCCTGTAATTAATTAAAGTTTAGTTCTAAATAAAACCACACTATGGTGTTGTAATAGGAGATTAAAAATCTATAAAAATAGAATTCAGATTTGCTAAGAATGTTCTTGCCAGATGTGCAAGATGTTATTTTTTAAAAGATTTGTAAGTAATTTATATTGCATATAAAGTTAGAGTAAAGTTCAAGATACTACGTAGTTAATATTGCATTTTCAATCTTTAAATTAAGCTCAATAAATTGTATTTAATTATGTGAATGTTCAAAATATTTTAAACAACGTTCCAACATCTTCTCCTTTTTGAAATTAGATATATACATTTAATTGTTATATGACACTTTTGTTTTGATGATTGATTTTCAAAATTTTTGATTATTTTTATATTATTGATAAAATATTAACTATCCGTGCACTAAATGCAGAGTTTTTTGTTTAACTTTTTTTAATATATCATTACATATATGCATATATATATATATATATATATATATATATATATATATATATATATATACAGTCGTGGGCACGAAAATGCAACACTCATTTTTCAACAAATTGTGAAAATTTCTGTTATCGAAAATAATGAAATGGGTGAAATTCGATTTTAAACTTAAGTTTCTATTTTAACAGGTAACTCAACAATTTAAAATTTTAAAACATGCTTGGAATATAAAGGATATATTGAAAGAAGGATTCATTTTGACTAAAAATTCGAATTTTTCGATGGTTTAATGAATGATTGAAAATAAATTTTCTAATAGTATGTTTATTTTTGGTAATTAAAATTAATAGATTATTTAATAGATTAAATTAATAGATTATATATGCTATATATACATACATATATATATATATATATATATATATATAAGAATAAATAGATTTTTTATTTTATCATTTCTTAATCGGAATGAATTATTTATCAAATTTTGTTCTATTCGCTATACTAAAAACTCTATTACTTTGACGGTCATGAACTGAATCGAAGGCATGCCTATTTATGTCACCTGTGATTAAACATCAAAAATTGACTTTCTGTTTCGAAAGTATGTGAAAATAAGCTAACAAAAATTATAAAAAATTACACAATCTCAAGATATTCAGTTAAGGTTGAAAACATTTTAAAGTAACGAAAATAAAATTTAAAAAATGGATAATTTTTTTATAAAACAAGTATATAAAGATAATATATATATATATATATATATATATATATATATATATATGTATGTATACATATGTATGTATCTGTATATGTATCTATATATATATATAAATATATATGTATGTATATATATATATATATATATATATATATATATATGTAATTTAAAAGAAACATCCATATTAAAAATCCATTATGAAAAATACATAGTAAATTATATAATATTTCTAATTAAATCCAAAAAAAAAACATTTAATAATATTACACGCCGCTGGCAGCATATCAGTAACATTAAATTACACAATTAATTATTCAGAAAAAAAGCGAGGCAGGAAATTGAAATAAAAAGAAATTATATATAATATTTGTTACGACAGAAAAAAGAGAACAATTCATCAGCCGCGGAGATAATGAGCGAGATAATGCGGCGTTCCTAATTGAGTTATTTAAGTATAGCCGCTGCCACCTTGCGGGTAACAAAAAACCCTGTCGGAGATGCTGTGAAAATGAGTCGTGCGGACCGACGAATTATTAAAACGCAGCACGACAAAATCTCATTTTGAACAACTCAATAACGCAACTTCACACACGTCGGCCATAAAGTCGCTGAACTTACCAATTAAAACGGATTTATTTATATACATTTTTTTAGAAAAATAAATTTTACATACTTCTTCCTTATATATATATATATATATATATATATATATATATATATATATATATATATATATATATAATATACGGTAGTAATTCTCAAATTTTAAGATTTCACCACTTTTTAACATGATAAATGAATGCTAGCGACCCTCTTTTCTCTAAGATTAAAATTAATGAGTTTAAAATTATAGAGTAAATAAATCTTTCAATAGATTGTAATAAAAATAGAGGAAACAACATGAAAATTAAAATGTTATTGTCTAGACTAATCGAAATGTAAAAGATAAATGTATCTACCGGTGTATAATTTCTTAAAATTTATATTTATTTAATGAAACGAATTTTATCAACGTATATGAGATTTACATTTTTATTTCACTTTGAACAATGATGCTTCTTTTCAGTTTTTTTTTTTTTATTTTTAAATTCACCCACATTCAACTGTGTGACCCCGATTTAGAATGATTCTAATTCTCTCAAAACCGACAACAAAAACATAGAAAGAAGAAAGAACAAAAATAATAAAAATATAGCTGAATTGAAAAAAATAATTTTTAATATATTATTTTAATTATAATTTATTGATGATAACTAAAAAAGAACTGCGTTTCTTTGATATCCTTTCGTGTTTTATCAACGAAAATAAATTGGAAAATGAAGAAATTTTAATATTTAATAAACCTTTGTAAACTAAATTTAAAATAATATGTAACCCCATAAATATCTACAAAATTGAATAAGCACTTTTATTAAAAACGACAATAAATCGAATTAACATGATTAAAAAAAATGAAAATCCAAGAATTATTTCTATGAAAATTTAAACATCAATGTTAGTTTTTGAATAATTTTTCAAATATTTAAACTTTAAAAAAATAAATTAATTATTAAACTAGATTGGAATTATTTTTACCTACTTCTTTTAAAATGAAATTAAATTTTAGATTGTTTCAATTTGAAGTAACGAAACTAATTTTTTCATAATTTTTCACTTCAACTGAAAAAAAAATAAAGTCTTAAATTAATTTTAATAGTATCGAAGGATTTTTCAAAATCCTTAAAACATACCGATATATGATATTCGTTAGAAAAGTGGTGATTCGCGAATCGCTAATGACTAATATTATGTTGCTAGAAAAATAATTACGGTTTATGACCTTCAAATTCATAACGAAGACCGCAGTTATTTTCTTATCGACCTAATACAAATACCTAGTAAAACACACAGAGAGAAGAATAGGTCGGTGAAACTATTATGCACCGTCTGTGCTTCAATCAAATGGATTTTACAGATTTCTAATCAAACCTTAAACCTAATTACATGTATCCCAATAATAAAATACTGATACATTTTATTCTGTATCCCAAATATTCTTACCTGAAAAGGGATCTGTAAACTATTAAAGATTAAGGAGTACTGCATTAGACAGTATTATTACTTGCCTTAATATATATTTATATATATATATATATATATATATATATATATATATATAAAATTATATTATTTTAAATTGCTGAAATTACTGAAAAATCAAAACTGATTAAGATTTTAACGCATTTAATTTTTAAATGTGAATTTACATAGTAGAACTTAAAATCATAGATGAATCAATATTTTTTAAAAAAAGTAGAATTACAATAAGTTCGTATTTATTATCTTTAAAGATAAATCAAATAGAAATTAGTACTAATTAACTTCTTATAGAAACAAAAATATTGTTTAAAGCTATTTCATTATATTTTTAATGTTTTTTTTTCACTGTGTGATTTCCTATATATATATATATATATATATATATATATATATATATATATATATATATATATGTATATATATTTATATATATATATATCTGTTTTATATATCATTTTCATTTATAATAAATTGTAATCGAACTCAATGAAACATTTTATAAGAATAATTGACTGTTTTTTCAATTTTAACACAACCACAAATCGGTTGTACTTGTGCAAATCTACCTTCGCCGAGTTCACGCGTGACTTAGTTGATCAACACACTGTTAAATCTCAACATACAATTTAACACAACAGAATATTAATCCTTTTAGCATAATATTTCTAATGATAAATTAATTATTATGGTATTTTATATCATTTATTGTTATCTGTCTTAGTATAAAAACATTTGAAAACTGTTCGTGTGCTTGTACTATCCATACGGATTGTTCAAAGAAACTTTTAGTTAACTTGACACCTATTGAACTATCATTTATCACTCGTCAAAAATTTGTCAGTGAAAGAAAGTTTCAATGTGCACTGGTGCTTTTTAAAAAGTCCATATAGATCAGAATCACAATGTGGCAAACTAAGAATATACGGAAGATTACGATAAAATTCTCATTTTAGTTTTCTTTCTACTTGTCAGAACAATCTGAACTTACAAGCTTTTTTTATATTATTATCACAGTTGAATCTATTTCTTTAGTTTTAAATACTAGTTTTGAGAACATGTTATATTATAGAACAAAATTTACTACAACATAACTAAATTAAACATTAAATTATTTAAAGAGATTTATGTTTCCCTAAATACTATCAACGATTTTTCACAATATATCACATAGATGTGAACTTTCTAATGGCAAATCTGAATTAATATTTTTTTTCGACAAATTTGCTATTTTTATTTTCTTTACGCTAGAAGAATGTTCAATTAATTATAAAATATTTGTTAAAAGAATTTAGCACCTTTTCCCTCTCATCGTCTCCAAAGGGTTGAAGCGACTATTTAATTATATATTTATTTACAAAAATATAAATCACACAGTCATTATCCTGACATTCAATTTTGAGAAAATCAATTTTTTTCAACGTTTACAGATTTATTCAAAAAAATTTACATATAGTTCAATAATTTAAACGATTATTAAATTATATTTCAAGTCTGTTTGCTTTTAAGACCAGTAAAAATCATTTCCTGCGAAAATAAAAAAATATTCATTTTTAGGGTTCAAATTTATGTTAAACTTAATTTAATAAAGAATAAAAAAACATTAATATCATATAAACAGGAACATTTCAGTTATTATATGTATATATAAATATATACACACATATACATACATATATATATATATATATATATATATATACACATGTACATATATATATATATATATATATATATATATATATATAGATGATTTATTTTCAAAAATATATAAATACTATTTGTTCAATACTCTAAAGATTTTTATTATTTATATACATTTAAATAAAAAAATTGTGTCTCGAATTGATAAGGAATACAATAAATTATTATACGACTTATAAACAAAATGTTTAATAATATTAAATATCAATAAACAAATAAACTCATATATTAAACCAATTCACACAGATTAGATGTTATCTAAATGATCCTGTTTGTGTCTACGGGTTGCTTTTGAACTATTGACAACTAATATGCACTACAAGCGCAGTCTTTTTTGTTTTTTTTTTCTTTGCTTTTATCCTTTTTTACAATCATATGGCGTCTACATTGTATTACGAACGCTGCAGCAATTATCTTTAGTTTCACTGTATGGATAGAGCAGTTTCATTTTAATTTCTTTATTCTAGCATGCCGAGTTTATTTTCATAATTTAATGTCTACGCATAGAATTTATTTATGAAATTTAAAATTAGTCCATTATTAGAATTAAATTAATCAAATAATAAACACTCTATTATACATTTTTTAGAAACATTTTTTGTTTTCTTTTAATTAAAACATAATAACTAGATATATTTTTTTACTTGCATAAAAATTCTATATATATATATATATATATATATATATTCATATACATGTATATATATATATATATATATATATATATATATATATATAAAGATAAACAATTTCATTTTCAAAAGAATGGAGTTAAGGAATTAATTATTACTATATATATATATATATATATATATATATATAATTCACGAAGAATACATGAAATAATTTAAAAAAAAATATTTATATATATATAACTCTCAGATACGGTTTCACTCATACACTATTAAAACTTATTTGTTAAGCAATTTGGAAAATTGTTAGTTTTATAAAGAAGTTAAATTTACTTTTCTCTAATTTTCCTTTAAAGTCATGTTAATATATAATATTTTTCGATGGATATCTTTCTGCGAGCTTGTAGTAAGTATATTCTTTAGTAATGTAGCTTCTTTCCACAGAAACTAAAAACTCTATTGTCATGTTAACTCCATTAAAATTCGGATATTTATTTTCATTTATAAGACTTGAATCAACTAAACTGATACTTGTATGGTGATGTAATATTAGAAGGGAACTTGTGATTTCTCATTGCTGTTAAATGAGTAAATGAAGCGAGATGCTCCTCATTTACTCGTTTACTACTGTATGAATTTATTAGAAATTAGATATTTATTCTCGTTAAAAAGGTTTAAATGTTCAATAATATTAAATATCAATAAATAATACTTAAAATATCTTGTATTTAAAATATCTGTAATTTAATAGTGAATGTTAGAGTAGAATATGGTATGCGAAGAGAAATATTCCTATATAAATTCACTCATTTTGCTATTTATCTATGCAATATGCTGTCCTGTTCGACAAAGACTTGTTAATGAAGGACATATTTTTTGTTAAGTGAAGCTAAATGTTCCTTATGTATATTAAAACTTTAAATTCGGGTACAATATTGAATGATATTGACTGTTTCATCCAAATTTAATAGTTTATAGTAAATCATACCTTAGTCGTCTTATCTATATAATATAAACTTTATATGTTATTAGTGGAATTTGTCGTGCAAAATTATACAGATTTTTTTAGAATCCATCATTCGTCTCTTAAGAAACGATTATTTATTTTGATGAGTAATATTTAAAGAACATATTGTAAATCCATTAGATATTTTCTTAATTTTTCATGGTACTCACCGGCTTCATTTTGATACATACTTTAGTCTTAATATATTTTAATAGAATCGTTCATTGGATTAAAAGTATAAAGATTACTTTTACAGAGATTGGTAATAATTTATTTAAAGCATCATCCCTAGTTCCTTTTTTCAACAGGTTTGCTTTTTTCTAATCTTTGCTATTTTATGTTAAAATTTTTAAAAGAGAATATTAATAATCATATTTTGCATGAGAAACCATTCTGATAACAAATTCCCCGTAAACACTCCACATAACTATTTGAATTAATATGTCTATTTTTTAAATTCATAGATAAGAGCACCTTATCTGCATTTTTTGATATGTTTATCGAATAAAATCTAAAAAAAATATTATATATTTATATATATATATTATATTATTTATATATTTATGTAAAATTTTATATATATATATCAACGATGGGCAAACTGAGGTTTTCGAGCCACATGTTGCTCCCAAATCTACTCTATGCGACTCCCGAGAGAATATTGGTTTTCATTTCCATTTTTCCTTAACTTTTATGTTAATAATCTTCAGTAGTATAGTATGTACCGATATTAGAATATTTTATATATAAACTGGTAATTCACATTATCTTTTTAAACATCCACATGCATTATGTTTCTAAACTGCGTAACAGTACTTAACCTATTAACTGCAAAAATGAACACTCGAGTTTTCAACGAGTAGAGATTAAACATATTCTGCTTTAGTGAGTAGGAATACTATATATATATATATATTTTATTATTTATAAATACAATTTTAAAATAATTTTTTCTGCGGCTCTTGAATATTTAAAAATGTATGGAAATTATTATATGTGGCTTTTATTATCGAAGAAATTGCCCACCCCTGATATATATATATATATATATATATATATATATATATATATATATATATATGAGCAGTTTTGAATTGTACTCGTTTAAATATTGTTCTATTTTGATAGATGGAAGATTTAAAATAAATTGCATTTGACAAAAACAAATTAAAAAAATATTGTATTGTATAAATTCATTCTATGTAACTACGATTTTAAAAATTAATTAAACCTTAATATCTACAATTGTCTATTAAGAAGTTGCACATAAAGACATAATCTTACAATATTTTTCAAAAAAATAATAATAAATATTAAGATACTGTTTCTCGATAAAAATAATATGTTAAAAATTATATATTTGTAGTGCTGAAAGTGAAAAGTGAAGGAAACAAAAATATTAAATAACTATTAATAATTTTGAAAAGTTAAAGGTTTATAATCGAACTCGAATACGACACACAATCATTATTTAAAATGTTAATCTACTTTGTATAAACTTTAAAATATAATTTGTATATATGTAGTTCTATTACATTAAAACCATAAAATAAATATAATTATATAGCATTCAATACAGAAAGATCACGTACTCGACCAATAAATTAACATGTTTCGAAAATCAAATGCTAGCAAACATTGAAATCAAATGATCGAAAACTGAAATTAATCAAAAAACTCAATTTCATCCGTGCACTGTAATTTCATATTACACAAATCAATTCAATGTAATAGTAACTGATTTTCGAATCATCTCTGTGGTCATGTTTCACAAACATTTGACAACTAAAATACGTACAAATTGACTGTAATTATCTATTGATTGATGTATCATTATATCCTAGTGGATATTAGGGCTCAACGTTACAGTCGTACCACAATGAAATGTCAGTATTCCATTGAAAACCTGACTGTATGTATGTATGTACGTTAAGTCTGTACGTGTAGGTGTGTGCGGCTCTATACGCCACAAATGCCCATAAATTTC